>VNJN01009083.1:0-22163 GCA_008042485.1 Drosophila mayri
TGAATAAACTGGCTTAACTCGTTGAAGATCGAGAATAAGTGAGCTTTCATTCAAAAAAGGAGTGAAAATTAAGGACGAACTGGGCAAAACTGGAAAAAATGTATGATCTGAAGATGTTGAGGGCGAATATGTAGTTTTAAAAAACTCAGCGAAGAGATTGGCTATTGCTTGGTCAGAATTTACTTTAGTATTCCTAAATGACAGCGAGGGAGGGTATAACGTGGATTTACGTTTAGAGTTAACAAAGTTATAAAACTGTTTAGGGTCCTGCGTAAACTGGACCTTACAACGAGTCAAATAACTTTTATAACACTGAGCGTTAAGCACGGTAAAGTTAGATCGAGCACTAAGATAAGATGAGAGAGCCGTTTTTGAACCAGTACGTTTATACTTATTATAAAGCCTAGATTTTACGTTTTTTAAACGTGTCAGCTCTTTGTTAAACCAAAGTGGTTTATTTGAGACAGACGGGAAGGATTTAGGAACACATAAGTTGAAAAATGAGTTCATGGCACTGTAAAAAATATCAATATCACATATATGAATTTATATATGTATGTACACTTGGAAAGTAGCAGATCATGGTGAATAATTATGTAGAGGGCCAATGTTGGCAAGCACTTTTGCACTTTAGAACAGAAAAAAATTCACTGCGGCTAGACGTATGTATTTTATTTCTATATTCTTGTATATATCACTTTTCACATTTCACTTGGAACTTGGACTCGGATGGAAATACCGCCGTTGGAAAGGAATATGGCGACCACGGACGAGTTTTTAGTAAAATAGTCGTACTTATCTTGGAAAAAATCCGCAGAGGGGGGTTTTGCCGGAGCGGGAGAGCCAACGGAGAGCGGGAGTGCAAGCGCCAGTGCAGCGCTCGCGCGAACACGGACGAACTCAGAGTCAGCGAACCCGTGGGCACCACCTATTTCTCGCGCCAACGCGGAGGCTGATCTTACACCCCGCCGGCCGCCAACGAACCCTATGCAGGAAATTTCAGTAGGAACGCAAACACGATCCGGGCAACGACCCCGGAGGGCACTAGTAAACGTAAGGGAGGCGTGCAGGAATTGCGGCCAACCCGGACATTTCTCAACGGAATGTCGGAACCCGAGAATACTTTTCTGCTGGGACTTTGGACGACGAGGACATTCAAGTGCTGCCAACGCCAGGTTTCGGGAAACGGAAACGGGCCTCGCGTGACCGGGAACCACCCGAGAAACCCAGCCAGCCCGAGCAATTGGAAGGAGGAACCCTCCACCAACACCGGGGACGCATCCGAGCCGCCATTACCATGAAGGGACGAGGATTCGGGGCCACCCTGGACACTGGAGCTACACACAGCTTCATCAGCGAAGACCTGGCCAAGAAACTAGACAATCAGCATAACACGAGGGACATACGGACGCAAGTCAAGCTCGCCGATGGGACATGCCGGGAGTTGACGAAGGCGCTAGCGGCCAACATCCACTACTGGTCATGACGGACGTGCTGGACGATGTACTACTAGGAATGGATTTTCTGTGCGGGATCGGAGCCACCATCCAGTGTGGGGGACAGGGCCTCAGCTTAATGCTGGACGAGCACACGAAGCCACCGTGGTCACGGACACGGAGGGCAGGAGAGGTCACAGAGCCACGCTCTGTACAGCGAGGTACACAGGGAACACAACGAGGAATTCAAACGGAGCCACGCTCCGAACAACGAGGGATATTAGCAGCGCCACGTTCTGAACAACGGGGAACATCGGAGGAAACACAACGAGGAATACAAGCAGAGCCATGTTCTGAACAGCGAGGAACATCAGAGGAAACACATCGGGAATCACCTGGCACGGTTACCCAGGAGGGGCCGGCTGCCATCCAAGGACCAGTACCCAAGCCACGCATCACGCAACGACAAATACCGATCCCTGCATCTCGGGCACAGATGCGGAACACACGCATGAAAACAGCCCCGGATACGGAGGCACCTATGACGAGCAGAGCAACCGGCTGGAGCCCTGTTCTGCCTGAGGCTGACGCCACCGCCGCGCAGCGGAATCCATTTCGCACCTCCATGAAGCGTGAAGCGTGAGGAAACGCCGGATACTCAGTGACCGAAAAGGAGTGTCTCGCCATTGTATGGGCAGTAAGGAAAATGAGGTGTTACATCCAAGGATATCGATTCGAAGTCATAACGGATCCTCAGGCTTTGAAGTGGTTGAACTCCATCGACAACCCCTCCGGCAGAATCGCCCGCTGGGCACTCGAGCTACAACAGTATCAGTACGACGTCCACTATCGGAAGGATTACCGGGAGGAAAGCGGACAGCTTTATCGCCGCATCGGGCTACGGCCAGCGGAGGAGTAGTACACACCATGGAAGCTGTGTGTAGGAGCGGACTATCGACACCGGGTTCTACAAGAGAATCACGATATTCCCACCGCCGGACACTTGGGAGTCCGGAAGACAAGCAACCGCGTAGCTCAAAGATATTATTGGCCCGGACTTTTCCGTGATGTCGCCCGCTACGTACGCCACTGTCTGAGTTGCCAAAGATATAAGGTCAGCCAGGAGAAACCGGCGGGACGAATGTTTACCCGCCAAGTTGAGGAGCATTCCACGTTCTCTGCGCAGATTTCGTTGGCCCCTTACTACGCCCAAAGCAAGGGAACACTATGCTTTTCGTCTTCCTCGATTCTTTTAGCAAATGGGTGGACACTTGCTCACGCGCGTGGCCGTGGTAGCGGAGATAATGGGACCACCCCCGTTGACCTCCCCAATTCACGCTCAACGGGCCGGAGATCCCCCGATCCAGAGGAATTACTACTGGCTGGCGGCAGCCGTAAAGGAAGGCTTCAGGGACCTGTACCTGGACGAGCGGAGACGCCCCGTCCCCGGGGATGATCCGTTGGAGGTGGCCGCACCTGCCGGATCGGTGCGGCCCCTCTTCGTGGATGTGGCACCGTGGGCTGCCGCTCCTGGTGACCGTGCCGGACTCAGGAGTGCCGCGACCACCACAGCCAGAGCAGACACTGGAAACAATCGTGCTGGAGAGCAGCGACGATGACGGCGAGGTCCAGCCGATCGACCGTTTTAGGGCGGCGCGCCTGAAAGCCACGTCATCGTTAGCAATAGCGACGCCACCATGGGCAATGTCAACGCCGCCGTCACCCGATTCGCCCACCCTCCTGCCTTGGGAAGCTCCTAACCAGGGAGAGGAGACCGCGATGGTCGCGGCCGAGCAGGCGGTGGAGCTCAGGGCCTGTTTCGGTGAGATGTCGCAGGAGACCCTGGAGGTCCTAATACCGGTCCCCGGACCATTGGTGGCCGAGTATGAGGACATCTCGGAGGTGGACACCAGGCCGCCGCCACTGGTGGAGAGGCCCGAGACGCCAACTTGCGGAGGACACGGGGCGGTTACGGGACCACCGCTTAGGGAACCTTACAGCCCCCTAAGGGAGGACTACGAGGCGACAAGGAGCCTGGGGTCTCTGGCGTCCCCAACATACGCGGGGATGTTTTTGCTGAGGCCGTTCTTGGCCAACCCCACCGGGGTCCGGTGTGCGGTCAGCCGGCCGCTGGATTCCCCGGCAGCGGTGCCCATGGCGAAGGAGATGCAGGAGCACGGTCGGCGCGCAAGGAGGCGTACAGTCCCCTGGGAGGACCCACCCAGCAAGTCGCCCAGCGATGGGCGAGGATTGCCGGACCGGTGGAACGCCCAACCTCCCAGCGAGCCCTGGGCGGCAGCACCTTAAGGGTGGTCAACGCCAGGAGGCCGGTTGCCGACCCGGCTAATAAGCCGGATCGAGGCACGACTGAAAACCTGCGGCCGGCGAACAAAGCGCTACTTGGATGAGGAGCAGGGGCAACGGTTCCGGGTGCAAATCACCACAAGTGGGAAGGTGAGGGTCTTCCTCCGCCCCACCAGGAAGTAGGAGGAGGGTGTGACGATGGTCACGATATGTATATAAATATGTAAATACTAGGTTAAGTGTAGAAATAAGTATATAGAAATAAATGTTAGTTAAGGATTAGGGACATAGGCGTTAGGATCATAGGGCCAGGCACACACACCGGCCACACCATGGCTGACGTCAACAGCAACATCGCCGGCAACATCGCCCGCAACATCTTCGGGAAACACCGGCCAGGAAACGGGACTGAACGTGAGATCCACCAATCAGCGACCGGCAGAGGAGGCCGGAGAACACGATCGGGGCAGAGGCCCACGGCGCAAGCGCCGGCAGCGTACAGGAATGCGATACGGAATTTGCATCGGCCACCTGCATGCTCAAGAGGGAGCGAGAGGGAAAGCCTGGAATGCAGAGAACGCATGGAACGCGGAACGGCGCGTGCCATGGATCGCGGCAGGGCAGCCGCAAAAAGTTGTCAAAATCAGGTCATGGAAAAGATGACAAATGAAATGGAGAACACTTGTGATTTAGCCAGTGAAAGCCATAGTTGAAAAAAAAACCCAGTGACAAGTCAGAATTCCATTGACGACGAAAACACATCTTTTGCCAACGACCAAGGACATCCGAGAACCAGGGCGACGAGGACCCCGAGATCTAAAGGACAACGAAGCTACGGACAATTCTCACCCCTTTTTGATATTCATTTTGGTGAGAGGCGAGTCCGCCACAAATTATTATTGCATTTTTACTACATTTTGGGTGTGTGTGTGTGCGCTAGCAGAATAAAAAGAGAGGGATAGAAATAAACACAAATACACTTAAGAGAGCTCTAGAACAAACGGCAGCATTAAGATGAAATAAAAGACAAGCCATGAATACACTGAACATCGATCTCATTATTTTCCTGTCCCAATTAGCGAACCATATCACCCACAGTGCTCCTCCTCCCCACCTCGGCTGCCGTTGGGTAATTCCATACATCGATTTGGGCAGGACGGGAACAGGAGCGCCACGTTACTGGGATTAATTCCCGGCGTGGGTGAGGGCGGCGGCTGCGGGACCATTCCCAGCCGTCTGTCCAGCCTCAAGGTGCGCCTGAGGGATT
Source organism: Drosophila mayri (assembly GCA_008042485.1). Lineage (NCBI taxonomy): Eukaryota > Metazoa > Arthropoda > Insecta > Diptera > Drosophilidae > Drosophila > Drosophila mayri. Next base: position 5,008 of record VNJN01009083.1, read on the forward strand.
AGCCCAGGCGCCATCGCTGGCGATCACGAGTCACGGGGAATATATTTCGGGGAGGGCGACGTCCCGCTGTTGGGATACCATGAAGCAGCCGCCGAACCGAGGTGGCTTGGGCACGCCAGCGCCGTGGTTTTAGGTTTGGGTTGCGGGAGCGGAAGCGGGCTGCTGGGTTGACCCCGGGCCTCGGCTCCAGTCTCTAGTGGAGGGTTCGGGCGCTGGGAAATTCCCGGGCCGGTAACGCTATCCCGCCCAGCCTGTGCAGTTGGAATCGGCAGTTCTCTGAGTCAAAAACTCACCCAAAATCCTCATCAACCTCGGCCCCTCCATTTTCTGGCGTTTCCAAAATATAAATTATATCTGGAAGGGGACTCTGGGCCGCTGAGGTTTTATCTCGGCCACAGTGCATCCTTACAACATATGCGCACTGCTGTCTACACTTCTACGACAAGCAATATCTTTCATTTTCAAAAGATATTCTTGCACGCTTTCACTGTTTTTAATTTTCCTCTTAGACAACATTTTATGTATTTGCGCTCCATTCACTTCCGATTTAAATTCGTTGATCAGGGCATTTTTCAGCACTTGCCAGCTTTTAATACCTCGCTTACTCATTATAAACATTTTGGCAAGACTTTTGAGAGACCGTTTCGCCAAAAAGGACCTTTTTTAGGTCATCCCAGTACATAATTGAAGCCATGTCCTCAAAATCATGCACCCACACTTCCACTGCAAGCGCGTCGTCACCGCTTAATAGTCTAATTGAGTCCTCAATATCCCGAAAGTTACCGATAATCGCGCCGAGCCTGTGCCAAATCTCTTCACTGAGCTCACATCATTGTTTTCGGACGCGACTGTAGAGGCCTTGACATTGGCTCTCATCTTCGTTTGTTGATGTGTGTTGCTTCCTACAGAGCGAAATTCTTTCTCATCGTCGCTCGAGTTCATTGCCTTGTTATTAGCCCTCTCTCGATCTCCCGCTCTAGTCACCACACGGTTCGGTATACACATCGTTTTCCTCTTCGTTGTCCTCTTTACCGGCATCCGCCAGTAAGTTTTTCGCTCGCAAATTTCGAAATATGTAAATCATTAGGTCGTCTTTGTCGTGGTTTAATCCCAATACGTTGCACATTACAGCCAGATCGTTGTTGGACAAATTCTCAGCCACATATGCATAAAACTTTTTGTACAAACAATTCATTATCCACACATGTGTAAAAGATCCATATTTTTATTCTTCTCCGTTTTCAATGCCTGCAGCACAGATCCAAAATCAGCGAGCTGAGACATTTGGCAGTACAAAGTACTGTAAACACGTCGTTTCACGTCGTTTCACGTCGTTTTTACCCGTCGATTAAATTTATGCGTGCCGTTGTGTGTGTGGCGTCGACGTCTTTTAATTTCACAATACAGAGCTTAAGCACATTATTTTGGTTTTTCGTCATATAAAATTAATTTGTTCACCGTGTTATTAACTTTACTTTAACACGTAGTTTGAGCCCCCATATTTGTGGGATTGATTTTTCAAGATATCCTACTAGTTTTAAGTTTTATTAAAGTTTAATTGTAATACGTTAAGACACGAATATAAAGTAAGTTAAATCGATACACGTAAGTAATGATTACACGTTTTATATAGGTTTTGGCTGCGTTGTTTTCTCCTTCTAAATCTATCTTCTCGTCATCGTAAACTCGTAAGTCTTTTTGTCGTCGTCTCTTCTTGTTAATTCACTTGTCTTTTCTTCTCGCTAGTGATGGGACAGGTCAAACTTGTCTCCTCTTCTCGTCAATTCACTTGTGTCTTCTTTTTGTTAATGATGGGACAGGTCAAACTGAGATGCCAGCCCCATTCCCACATTACGAAGTTATTTTTATACCCTTTCAGGGTATTATAATTTTAGTCAAAAGTTTCCAATGCAGTGAAGGAGACATCTTCGACCCTATAAAGTATATATATGCTTGATCAGTATTTCCGTCTGTCCGTTTCTACGCAAACTATTCCCTCAGTTTTAAAGCTATCTGAATGAAACTTCGCAGTTGGTCTTCTATATGTTCTCACTCGTATATATGTTGGAACGAGCCGGATCGGACTACTATATCATATTGCTGCCATAGGAACAATCGGAAAATTTTTAGAAAAAAAATTTAATTTTGTCAGTTTTCAACATATTCTAATCTAAGTTGGGATTTATCCGTTTTTTATTAATCCTGAATTTCAGTTTTAATATCATGAAAATCAGTCAACTATATCCTATAGCTTCCATAGGAACAATCAGGAAACTAAAAGAAAAATCTATTACTTTTTCAGTTTTCAAGATATATTCACCAAACTTGAAATTTTGCCATCATATATTATTACAAATTTCACCGAAGCTTATATACCCTTGCAGAATTTTAGCAAAAAACAAGATGGACATACAGTCGGGCGTCCCGACAGTAGGATACCCTGTACCATTACAACGCGCGAGCCAAAATTATATGAAAGAAGGAGATAAGACAAAAACACGGAAAGAAAGAGCAAGGTCGATAGGTCAGTGGGTAAAAATGCATATATGTTTTGTGTGTAAGCCAGTGGTCGGCACTATCACATATGCAATCGAAAATTGCATATGTGTGAGTGACTAAACCGACTTCTATGGCCAGATATGAAAATATAACTACTTAATAGTATAGCTAGCATTTGGTTTCCTATGCAAAACCAATAGCTATTACTATAAAAGTAGCTATTTTCAGCTAAAAAGTGGCTAGATGGTGGCCAGAGCAAAAGCACGATGCTCAGCCGAAGGCAGTTGCCGAAGCCACACGAAGTCTTTACACTGTCTGTGTGCTGGCAGCGCTGCCGGGACACTTTCCTATTCCAAATAGATAGGGCCGTGCCGACCGCTGGTGTAAGCCAATGGTCCGAGTTCGATTCCTGCCGCAAGGGGTAAACTTTTTTTTTAGTTTTAAAAAATGAGAAGGTTTTAAAATACTATAAGTATTTTAATTTTCAGAAAAAAATTAAAAAAAAAAATATTGTTAAAATTATAAAAAAAACGAAGCTATAGGATATAGTCGGCCGATTTTCATGAAATTAAAACCGAAATTCCAAATTAATATAAAAACGGCTAAATCCTAACTTTGATGAAAATATGTTAAAAACTGACAAAGATAAAATATTTTTTCTAAAAATTTTCCAATTGTTCCTATGGCAGCTATATGATATAGTCATCCGGCCCGTTCCGAAATATGTACAAGTGAGAGTATATAAAAGACTAACTGTAAAGTTTCATTCAGATAGCTTTAAAACTGAGGGACTAGTTTGCGTAGAAACGGACAGACGGACAGACGGACATGGCTAGATCGACTCGGCTGTTGATCCTGATCAAGAATATCCTTCCTCCTTCTCCTTCACTGCGTTGCAAACTTCTGACTAAAATATAATACCCTGCAAGGGTATAAAAACCATAACTTAACCGATTTTCAAACCATTTTCATCATGTTCGAGATTTGGCAACTAATTATTATTACAGAATTTCGGTGTTATATTTTTTTTTAAATTCTGCAAGGGTATATAAATATCGGTGAGCCGAAGTTAGCTTCCTTTCTTGTTTTCGATTATAAATGTTTTAAATATTTACAAAACCGTTTGCTTTTCTTTTCATTTGACGAAAATAAATCGATTATTAATAAATCTATTATTAACGATTATAATTGCAAATTTCAATGGATTTGCTTCTAATTTCATTAAAAGTTTTAGACTTTATTATAGTAACCATCAAAGACATCACATATTTGCATATTGCAGGGTATTATAATTTCACTCAGATGTTTGCAACGCAGTGAAGGAGAAATCTCCGACCCTATAAAGTATATATATGTATTCTTGATTAGGATCAACAGCCGAGCCATGTCCGTCTGTCCATCCGTCTGTCCGATTATGCGCGAACTAGTCCCTCAGTTTTAAAGCTATCTGAAACTTTGCAGTTAGTCTTCTATATACTCTCACTCCTACATATGTCGGAACGGGACGGATGAAACGACTATATCATATAGCTGCCATAGGAAGGACCGGACAATTTTTCGAAAAAAAATTATAACTATGTCAGTTTTCAAGATATTTTCCAAATTTCAGAAATTTAATTTCATAAAAATCGGCCGACTATATCCTATAGCTTACATAAGAACAATCAGGAAAATATAAGAAAAACCATAACATTGTCAGTTTTCAACATATTTTCATCAATGTTGAGATTTAGCGGTTTTAAATTTTTTAGAGAAATAAAAACGAACCAAGAAGGGACTCACCGAAGTTTGTATAGCCTTGCAGAGTTTAAAGAAAAAACAAGAAAGAAGACTAACTTGGGCTCACCGAAGTTTATATATCCTTGCAGAATTTCAACAACAAAAAATTAACACCGAAATTCTTTAATATTTATTAGTTGCCAAATCTTAAACTTAATGAAAATGGTTTGAAAATCGGCTAAGGTATGGTTTTTTTTTTAATTTTCCTGATTGTTCCTATGGCAGCTATAGGATATAGTAGGCCGATTTTCATGAAATTAATATAGAAATTCATTAATAATATAAAACGGCTAAATCTCAACTTTGATGAAAATATGTTGAAAACTGACAAAATTATGGGGTTTTCTTTTATTTTCCTGTTTGTTCCTATGGAAGCTATAGGATATAGTCGGTCGATTTTCATGAAATTAAAACAGAAATTCAGGAATAATATAAAACGGCTAAATCTCAACTTTGATGACAATATGTTGAGAACTGACAAAATTATGGGGTTTTTTTTTATTTTCCTGATTGTTCCTATCGAAGCTATAGGATATAGTTGGCCGATTTTCATAAAATTAAAACCGAAATTCAGGAATAATATAAAACGGCTAAATCTCAAATTTGATGAAAATATTTTAAAAACTGACAAAGTTAAAATTTTTGTCCTAAAAATTTTCCGATTGTTCCTATGGCAGCTTAGGATATAGTCGTCCGATCCGGCCCGTTCCGACATACATATGCACGAGTAAGAGTATGTAGAAGACTAACTGCAAAGTTTCATTCAGATAGCTTTAAAACTGAGGGACTAGTTTGCGTAGAAACGGACAGACAGACGGACATGGCTAGATCGACTCCGCTGTTGATCCTAATCAAGAATATATATACTTTATAGGGTCGGAGATGTCTCTTTCACTGCGCTGCAAACTTCTGACTGAAATTATAATACCCTGCAATGGTATAAAAACCTTAACTTAGCCGTTTTTCAAACAATTTTCATCAAATTTAAGATTTGGCAACTAATTATTAATACAGAATTTCGGTTTAAATTTTTTGTTAAAATTCTGCGCTGGTATATAAACTTCGGTCAGCCGAAGTTAGCTGCCTTTCCTGTTTTTAAATTAAACTTACCATGCACGTGTATATTTTCTTGATATGATTTACCTTTAGTCTCAATTGTGATTGAAAACATGAAGCTAACATTTTTCACACATAATCATCCCTTACAGAAATATTTATTCTTGACATCTGGTGGTGTCGTTAAGCATTAAAATGAGTATGCAGCACCAACAAGGTATGCATTAACATCCAAAGCGTTGGTAACGCTCAGCTTAAATAAATATTCTTACCCCCCAATTGATGCACGTGGCGAAAGACACGTGTGCACAATTCAGGTTAAGCCTACGATTAAATTAATCGCTGATTAGTTATGGACAATATTACAAATGAGTATAAAATGCCCAATATAATAAAAAACACAAATATTATTATAACAAACACAAACAAAACAAAATACTAGCATTATTTTTTTAATTATATTTTTTATTATATTCTACTTCTAAAATTTACAGAAATAACTTGTGCACTAATAATCATATGTGTAATAAATTAAACTTATTATTTAAATAAGAAAGAAAATACCGGGAAGCAGAGTCAATGGGTTCGAATTTGAAATAAATCAATTGCGGTCAAATGAAAACAAGAAAGGAAGCCAACTTTGGCTCACCGAAGTTTATATACCCTTGCAGAATTTTAACAAAAAATGAACACCGAAATTCTGTAATAATAATTAGTTGCCAAATCTCAAACTTGATGAAAATGGTTTGAATATCGGCTAAGTTATGGTTTTTTTTTATTTTCCTGATTGTTCCTATGGAAGCTACAGGATATAGACCTCCGATTTTCATGAAATTAATACAAAAATAAAATAAGATGGCCAAATTTCAAGTTTGGTGAATATATCTTGAAAACTGACAAAGTTATGGATTTTTCTTTTAGTTTCCTAATTTTTCCTATGGAAGCTATAGGACATCGTTGACCGATGTTCATGAAATTAAAACCGAAATTCAGGAATAATATAAAACGGCTAAATCTCAACTTTGATGAAAATATTTTAAAAACTGACAAAGTTAAAATTTTTGTCCTAAAAATTTTCCGATTGTTCCTATGGCAGCTTAGGATATAGTCGTCCGATCCGGCCCGTTCCGACATATGCACGAGAAAGAGTATGTAGAAGACTAACTGCAAAGTTTCATTCAGATAGCTTTAAAACTGAGGGACTAGTTTGCGTAGAAGCGGACAGACGGACATGGCTAGATCGACTCGGCTGTTGATCCTGATCAAGAATATATATACTTTATAGGGTCGGATATGTCTCCTTCACTGCGTGGCAAACTTCTGACTGAAATTATAATACCCTGCAAGGGTATAAAAATGAAAGTTCTTGCCTGACTAATTGGATGATAAATTAAATATGTGAAAAAAGTACCAACTTTACGATTCTAGCAATGCGGTGGCCTACCAATGAAATTAAAAATTTAACTGAATAATTTATTGCCTCATCTTGATTCATAGCCCTGTCAATATATCAATGGGTGAATTCAATTCGGGTGAATGAAGAAAACTTGTACGCGCTCAATAGCCGAATAATCACAGTGTTTTGATCAGCCGATCAAACTTGCTTGCGCTCACATTTTCGTTGTAGATTTCAATTCCACTCGGGTCCGATCAATTTTTTGTTTCACTCCAAATTGTTTGTTTCGTGTTCAGCATAATGATTTCGGGCGCGACTCGTTCGGTTCAACAATCATTTTTATACCCTTGCAGGGCATTATAATTTCAGTCAGAATGAGACATCTCCGACCCTTTAAAGTATATATATTCGTGATCAGAATCAACAGCCGAGTCGATCTAGCCATGTCCGTCTGTCCGTTTCTACGCAAACTAGTCCCTCAGTTTTAAAGCTATCTGAATGAAACTTTGCAGTTAGTCTTCTACATACTCTTTCTCGTGCATATGTCGGAACGGGCCGGATCGGACGACTATATCCTAAGCTGCCATAGGAAAAATCGGAACATTTTTAGAAAAAATGTTAAATTTGTCAGTTTTCAACATATTTTCATGTAAGTTTAGGTTTAGCCGTTTTAAATTATTCCTGAATTTCTACATCCTATAGCTTCCAAAGGAACAATCAATGAAATAAAAGAAAAAAACCACAACATTGTCATTTTCAACATTTTTTAATCGAAGTTGAGATTTAGCAGTTTTATATTATTCCTGAATTACGGTTTTAATTTCGTGAAAATCGGTCGACTATATCCTTTAGTTTACATAGAAACAATCAGCAAAATAAAAAAAAATACCATAATAACTGATTTTCAAACCATTTTCATTAAATTTGAGATTTGGCAACTAATTATTATTCCAGAATTCTGTTTTAATTTTTTATTTAAATTCTGCAAGGGTATACAAACTTCGGTAAGCCGAAGTTAGTTTCCCTTCTTGTTTTGAACAAGAATAGCACTCAACTCACAAAAATCAACTCGAATGTTTTTACTCATGCGCGCAGCAAGCGGTACTTTTTCTGCACAGATGAAATGTGCGAAGAAAAAGGTGAAACACAACACAATGAAAATGATTTTCCAACAAAGCGTTTATTTTCATGTTTTAACTAATTATGAACTACACAAATGTAACATTTCTAACATTCGTAACGAAAACGAAAACATGCAACAACAAGCTTTAAAAAGCTCGCATAGAATTTGTTGCTGTTCATGCAGTCTTGGCGTTAATCGTTTACTCATACACGATCAACTGAAATTGATTCAAATAATGTTTGGTCAACACCTGCTAATTTTTTTTATCGGAATGTTGTGTAGTACAAAATGAGTTGATTTTCACTCATCACTGGGTTTTGTTCAGAGTGAGTTAAATGGTGAGAAATTTTGAACCGAAGACTCAAGATGATCGGAATGATGTGTACGGCAAAGTGAGGTTATTTTTACTCCATACTTTATAGGGTCGGAGATGCCTCCTTCTACGTGTTACATACATTTTCTGCCGGCACAAAGTTATAATACCCTTCTACCGTATGGGTAGCGGGTATAAAAAACCATAACTTAGCCGATTTTCAAACCATTTTCATCAAGTTTAAGATTTGGAAAATAATTAATATTACAGAATTTCGGTGTTAATTTTGTTTTGTTAAAATTTTGCATGGGTATATAAACTTTGGCAAGCCTTACTTGTTTTTTATCGTTTCTATGGGAGCTATATGATATAGTTGTCCGATTTTTATGAAATTAGAACCGAAATTTTAAAATAGCACAAAATGACTACTTCTCAATTTAAATGAAATGCTAAAAACTTACAAAGTTATAATTTTTTTCCTCAGGGGAGGGCGGAGTCTCGACCATTTCTCAACAAATATTTCTATCGGTGTTAATACCAATAATACAAAAACCGTTTTGAAAAATCTTACTTAGTTTAGAAGTTATTAATTAACATAATACCACGGAAATGGACAAATTCCCCATAGTGCAGCGGCTTAAACGCTTTGACGGGGTTTTTGTCTGTGTGTGTGTGTTGATATAATTTAATTTTAACTTATTGTTAAGTTTAATTTTGTTTAAAGTTTTTAATTTTTAAGTTTTGAAACTAAATCAAATTTAGCCGCAATTTAATTATCATAAGTATTACGCAGAGTCAGAGAGAGAGAGAAAGAGAATGAGAGAGGGAGGGCGGCATAACTTAAAGTTTCGTATAATGCTTGTGTATAATTTGAATGAATTATTCCGACTTTAGGCTCATGTAATTTATTTTAGAACTGACCTAGTCCTTAGGGAGAACTACTATATGAATCCTTAATGTATCAGGATTCCCTCGATAAAATTTCTAATTGCTAGTTGACTTAGATCAGTGTTTTTTTACCGTTATTAAAAAAGGTGGAGATATTCTGCCTCCAATTTCAGAAATGAATAAATACATATTCATATACATATCTCCGTATTAAATGCATGTCCATATACACATATTCCAATATATTTTCTGCCTCTAAGAATAAAACAACGAATATAAAAGCGCAAGTTCACATAAAATCCTTAAGATTTAATTCAGCCGCCGCACATTGGCGCCTTTCGCAAATTTAGCGTTGCGAAAATCAAAAAGTCATAGTCACAAAAACAGTTTAAACTTAGTCGAATTTAAGAAGAAGAAAACAATTTTCGGTCCATTTTTTGTAGAAGTTATAAGCATTCAAACTTGAAAAATAATTCCGTTTTTGCAACACACAAAAAAAGGAGCAATTGGTTCACTTTCAGGTAATATTACTCAAAAACTAGACAATCAATCGGAATGATTTTGGTTTTACATTATAGATAGATTAATAAACTGTAAATTAAACAAAAAAAAACGGCAGTTTGGGTTTGGCTTGTATCGGTTAATCGTTACCTGCCAGGTGTCAATTTTTGACACCTTTTTCTCCCTAAAGTAGTCTAGAACTTTTGAGGCACTACAAAGCACTTACTTACACTATATATGTCAGTTCCGGTTATCTTTCCTGAACCAGAATTCGTTTAGCTGCGTTGAGCTGCGACTCCATTTTTGGCAGCAATTTTATTGAAACAACTTAGGGTCAAAAAAAAAAAAAGAAAAATGGGTGAGAGATACCCGTAGCGTGCAAGGGCATTTGCAGCGCTAAAATTAATTTATTTTGTTTTGAATGATTTTAAGACCCGAACGGATGAGGAATTAAATGTTTATAGTCCAGAAATGCTTCAGCTATTAGAATTTTCCTCAATATAGGTTTATTGTTAAATAAAAATTGTTATTGTTAATCAAAATAAAGTTAAAAATGTATTTTTTTTTAAATCGTTTTCGATGAAAAAATTTGATTTTTTCACTTTGATACTCCATAAATGGGCGAATGGGTGAGCGTGGCACATTGTCCACTACATATATTAATTTTACAAAAATTCACTGTCAAATGCCGGTAAAAAATTTTCTATTATCTTATTTGGTTCAAAAGTTATGATTTTCGTGGCGCTAAATGACAAAAAGGCGCCACAGTGCGCCGCAGCGCCGTGTTGTTCATTGTGTGACTGTTTTATTTTTCTTTGGGTGACTTACACACTGCTCTGCCGTCGCCGTAACCCAGTGAACATTTTTTCCGCTCCAACAAAGCGCAGAGTTTTTAATTCCATCTGTCCGGCTAAGTAAATTTAAGACAATTCAGTGGAACAAATACTAAAAATTATTTAATTATTAATTTTTAGCTCGGGAAGCAGCCACGGGATTAATTCACCCTTTCCACCTACTTTATAATTAAATTAAAAAATTATGAATTATTTTAAATATTAACTTCCCTCCAAACAAAAGCCGAGGTTTCAACTCCACTTTTCCGGCTCCATGAAAGTGATTCCGACAACGATTATTCAAACATTTAATTATTATTAATTATTTAATTATAAACTTTCCGTCCGACCAGAAGTCGAGGTTTTAACTCCACCTTTCCGGCTCCAGAATAATTAAATCCGACAGCTATTAGAGGGCCTCTATAAATCCGAGTCAATTAATATTACAATATCTACGTAAGTGCCACGTATATATATAAATATACATATATTGCTTGTCATCCATTTCCAATACCTTTTCATTTTCCGTGTCTCCAACGCTGCTTCTAGTCCGAACCATCCGCCTGCAATCACAACAAAACTCTTCTCTGTTCGGGTTTTTTTTTGTTCTTGCCGTTTTTTTCCCTCCACATTCGAATCGTGGCGCACACGACTTTCCTTTCGACGTCGGCGCACAGTGGCCGATTTGGCTATTCTAGCTTAAGATTAAGCAAATTTTCAACTTAAAATTGATCAAAATTTTGTTCCCTACCGGTAGCCAAATTAACATTTATCAAAAACATTATATCGAAACCGATCAATTCGATCAAGTCAATCAGGTGTTAGCTCTCAAAGACAACATATGGGTGCACAACACTTTTCAGAGGTGATAGCTCGATTTAAACACACGTTTTAAGATTTGCGGCAATTGTTTAAATCTACCTGTTTTGATTCTTTTTTTACATTTTCAAAAAGCTTAAGGTATGTATAAAAAGAAAATTATATGTTGTATGACCTGTGAATACATGTTTTATTCGTAATTTTGCGTTTGAAACCGTCAATGTTTGTAGTACCCTCTTTGTAAGAAAATTTCAGCTTCTGTAGACTAAAACTTAGTGAGGTCCGTCACGGTCGGCAAAAAAATAATATCTGTACTAAACTATGGTTCGTCAAGTATGTGAATTGTTCAAGATCAGCTGCCTTTGGCTGCCCCTGCTAAATTTCGGTCTGTTTTCAGCAACCATTTCGGTCTGCAAACAAACACTTTTTGCAGTATGGCATAGGGAGACAGACAGATAATGAGGGGCAAAATAAAATTCTTGATTACGATAATAATCTAAAAGATTTAGATTCAGAATCTGAAAGTTGATTTTTTTTGTGTATCACATCACACAATTTGAATAAAAAAATAAAAAACGTTTTTTTTTTTTTAATTTTAATCTTTTTGTTTTTTGGGTTAATATTTCATAAAAATTACTTACATTGTGAAATAATTGTTAAAATTATTGTAATTCCCCATCTTAAGCTAGATTAGTCAAATCGGCCACTGTCCGGCGCCGAGGTTCCAACTACATAGTTCCTTGTAATCGCATTTTATCCGCGATCTCACCGTTCTCATCACATTAGTGTGGCCGGCCATCGCTTCGTACAAGGCATCTATTTCGCAAGTCAGTTGACAAGCCCTGACCAGCGAATTAGATTCAGAGAATGCCCACGGGAGACAACAAGGGGCCGCGTCCGATCCCAGCCAGCCGTTTGGACGGAGCTTAATCCGCATCTTCCCGGACGCCTTTTTTAAATCCTAAGGCAACCAGTGCCATTCCAAGGACAAAAAGCCACGAATCCTACGATTGAATCCCCGGTCCTTCACAAGGGCAAACTCGCTCCGTGGCGAAAATGGCTCAAAGTGCGGTCGAAGTGGCGCTGAAAAAGTTCATCGCCACAACAGATCGTATTATCCAATTTGAGGACGAAAAAAACAGGCTGCCGGTTACCGCCAGTGGATACCGAGATCTTTGCGGGTGATCTTCGGCGGCCCACCTTCAGAGACTTGTTCACGGCCATTCGTTTATGCCCGCGCTTCCTGGAAATGGGCGCTCTGACTACATCACAAGGAAGCAGCTATTTCTAAATTGTTTTGCCCGAGGGCACCAGCAACGAGCGCCCAACCTGCTTCACACGCCACAGCCGACACCTTCTGCACCGCGGCAATCCGTTCCAGGCACGGGCACTGATCGATTAAGGGACGAAGAGACTTTCATAACGGAACGACTATTCAACCTTGTCAAGCTTCCCTTCAAGACGATTCAAGCCCATGCTTCCGGCCTTCATCAGACCATTTCCGCGCAGGCTACTAAATTTTTCCATTTCCCCATCCGATCGCCGTCTAGACCCGGGCTACAATTAGAGACTGCGGCTTACGTTCTTCCGCAGTTGGCAGGAAATCCTTCCTAATATCCGATTCCGCAAGATCTTCTCAAGGGGCTGCCCGACACTCCCAAGTCGATGTGTTAATAGGAGCTGACATTCTTCCATCTTTTCTACCCGGTAATTTCAAGGCTAACATCGGCGGGTCGCACTTCGGTCAAGAGACCATTTTTGGATGGGTGCTGACAGGCCCATTATCTCCTATCAGCCCCCGCAGCGTGTCCGTTTTTTCCGCACTAATTGCCGGCAGCCTGTGTGACTCACTGGATCAGCTCCTCACCAAATTCTGGAAGGTGGAAGATATGCCCACATAGATCGGTTCGGAATCGGATTCAGTCTGCGAGCACAAGGACGAAAAGTGACAAAGAATTGCAAGTACGTTGAAGGGTTCAGAGCTAGCGTCTTCGCCGTCCTTTTCTCTGCAGCAATTCCTGCGTAAAAAGAAGGATAAGAAGTGGGATCCTGCGCCTGAAGAGGGATCCGCCCCTAAAGGCAAGCTATGACTCGGTAATCCAAGAATACATCGAATTAGGCTACATGACAGAGGTCTCTCCCGCAAGCAGTTCTGCTACATACCATCTTCCGCTTCATGCCGTCTTCAAGCCCGAAAGCACGACCATCAAGTTGCGGGTGGTCTTCAACGCGTCTAGACCGTCTGAAAACGGGACCAGTCTAAACGACATTCTTTACGCGGGCCCGGTCTTGCAATCCGACCTAACGATTGAAATCATAAAGTGGCGATACCTAACGTTCGTCTTCAACGCCGACATCGAGAAGATGTACCGGAAAATTTGGGTAGACCCTACGTGGATGACTTTATCGCGAGGGCAGACTCCAAAGCTGAAGCCCGTGTTGCGATTCGGGAGCTGAAGGGGGCTCTAGAGCCGGCAGGGTTCCCACTTAGGAAATGGGATAGGTTGACTTTCTAAAGAACTACTCCGTTCTGTCCTGGTTTCGGGTCCTCTCTTACTACCACTATTAACCGCTCGGACGCCACCTGTGACGGTCTTTCCACAGATTCCCCGATAGCTCAGGGGCGGCCAGGATCCGCTCAGTAAATGTATAGTCCGAGTGGTAGCTGTAAGAGAAGTTTACCCGTTTCCCAATGAGAACAGAGGAGAGACTTCGGTTAACTTAAGAATATATGACCCTTTATTGAATACTTTGGGTGAACAGAGTTTCGGGTTGGCTGCGTCGGAATCCCGGGCTTGTCATCGCCTCAGTCGTCGTGTCCTCTCGCGACTTGGTCGTCTTCTTCCTGGCGAGGGCAGTTCGTCCTAGACTCGGGGTTCCCAGCTTGGTGGACTCGGAAGTTTGCAGAAAGAGGCGGACTCGTAAGTTTACTGTGGGTGGACTCGAAAGTCTTTAGAGAGAGGCGGACTCGCAAGTCGACAGTGGGTGGACTCGAAAGTCTACAGAGAGCGGCGGACTCGCAAGTCTACAGTGGGTGGGCTCGAAAGCCTTCAGAGATTGGCGGACTCGCAAGTCTACAGTGGGTGGACTCGAAAGTCTTCAGAGAGAGGCGGACTCGCAAGTCTACAGTGGGTGGACTCGAAAGTCTTCAGAGAGAGGCGGACTCCCAAGTCTACAGTGGGTGGACTCGAAAGTCTTCAGAGAGAAGCGGACTCGCAAATCTATCGTGGGTGGACTCAAAAGTCTTCAGAGAGAGAATCCGGCGATCCGAATTATTTCGTGACTCGCAGGTCGTCGGAGGAAGAGAGAGAGCCTTCTGCAAGCCGAATGGTTGTCGTGACTCGGAGGTCTACGGGTGGGTGGACTCGAAAGTCTTCAGGCACACTCGAAAGTCGTCGGGCGGAGTCGAAAGTCTTCAAGCGGACTCGAAAGTCTTCAGGCGGACTCGAAAGTCGTCGGGCGGACTCGAAAGTCTTCAGAGAGATAATTCGGCGAGCCGAATTATTGCCGTGACTCGGAAGTCTGACGGACTATGTATTGCAAACCAAATCCTAAGATTCGGTTCACCAGAAAATAACTTTGGCTGCTAACTACTGGAAGTGTGCTACTTACCGCTCCCGATCGCTGTCGGCTGCTAAGTGATTTAATATGGCCACCGCTCCGTCTTATATAGGGCCGGACGCGGATTAGTGTGCCCGCTGCGATCGCCGTTTTCTTCTCTTGTTTGCCTTAGTGTGCCCCTTTCGGGTAGTGTGGCCTTATCTTGGCGCGCGCGTGCGTTTGAATTTAAACAGTCGGTGGGTTTTGTTAGATATTTGTTATTTATTACCGGCTTCATTGCCGTCTTGTTTGCTTTCTCTCATTGTTTTCCTTTTTACATTGGACCCTTAGTTCCTAGGTTTCTTCATTTTTGTACAGTTCTGGTGCGCGTAATCGCGTCTTTCTTCATTTTGTTGTATTCTGTTTTACATTTATGTATTTATTCATAATTTTTACATTATTCTATGCGCGTCCTTGTTTATTACTTATTCTGTTTTTACATTTATGTATTTATATATACGTGTACTCGCATCGCAAATTTTTAGCGAGTTTTAATAAAACTCATAACATCTTCTTAACGCTTGATTAGTAATTTAAAAGCCTTACGTTATTAAATAAGCCTCCAAGGCGCAAAAAAAACTGCAACGGGAGTGCAACAATGCGACGGATCCCATGATGTAGTATCATAACAGTATAAGCGTTGTTAGTTTTGCATCCGGCCAGGTTCTGGGTATCATGTAGTCAGACAAGCTGCACATGTCTCGGCCAATTGAACTGTGCCCGAATCTTTGTGGCAACATATTTCCTGATGCTACTAGGCGTTATGCGGCCTATTCTGCAGTCAGTTGCACATGAATATCTAGTGGATCGTTTCCGAGTATGACTTCGAGCGCTTTTGTGGGGGTTGACCTCAGTGCCCCTTGTTTTATGTTTTCTTTTCGTGGCTTGCAACCACAAGACTCAGTACAGCAGGGTCGGAAGCACAGTGCATCCTCCGCCTTCTTATTAATCTGGATGACTGTGCACTGGCCCCCCTCTTTGGGTGTCGGGCTTGTAGTATGCAGTACTTTCCAGTCTGCGGTAGGAACGTCGGGGTTTTGGCGCTGTAGCAGCTTCAGCGCCCGGTCACCTTGGATAGCGATGGAGAAGAGTACCTTCGCCTTCGGGGTAGATGGGATTACCTCCCTATCCACTACTTCGAACTTGGCCCCCTTCCACAACGCCTCCATTTGGCTAACCGTTTGCGTCAGCCACTTTCGAGTCGGGTCGCCCATGCACTTCAGGATTTTGACTCCGTTCGGCTGAGAGGGTGGCTACCCTGAACCATCGTGCATACACCGTCTTCCACCTTGCTTCGGACATCTTCCCGTTTTCGTTACTACGGTCAATGAGTGCCACGATTAGGTGTCGTTTGGTGACCTCACTGACCTTTGCGGACCACTTTACAGGTTTTGTTGTTTTGGACGGGGGCCTGCCTGCTTGGGTCGCGTTTCAGCTTGCTCGCTGAAGCCTCTGTGATGGCGCTCTCCGCTGGGCGTTGCCTTTAGCTGGTAAGCAACAACTGGCGAATCCGAACGGTGATGTCATGTGTGGGCAAGAAGCGTAGTGTGCCCTGCCCTTTTCAAACCTTTGCTCGGCCCAGGAAAGCTTTGTCTTCTCCTTTTGGGAGCGACTCGCTTTGTCCCGAAGCCTTATACTGCGTCTTCGGCTTCCTCGCTTTACCGTTTCGGCCCGTCCCCACGCGGGGAGCTGGTGCCTGGTTTCGGCGAGTTGGGTGGGCTCTCATCCTTCTTTTTTTGGGCTGCTCGGTCTTCGGGCCCGTGTCTGTATCGACTGCGTCACCCGAGCGACGAAGTTTGCCCTGAGAGGTTTTTGTGGCAGTAATAGTACAACTAGTGCTACCTGCTCCCGTCGCTCTAGAGGTGTGACCACTGGCGACATGCAGAGGGGATTGCTCCCCCCGTGCCTGCCAGTGGTAGCAGTCACGCCTTCCACCGACGTTTTGGCTGACACCTCAGCCCCGGTTGCCTTCTCTGTCTCCATTCCTACTACCACATGCATTTTATGCCTACCGCCAGGCACATCCAACCATGGCTAATGGTTCGTCTCCTCCTGCTTTAGGCGGAAGGAGTTGAACCGAAACCTTAGCTAAACACTGCATTATTTCGAATGAAGCAAGCGGCGATGCATTATCCGTTATCCGGGATAATACAGAGTTCATTGGCCAGCAGGCGCCCTCGTGGAGGGTTCCGTGCTCTTTTCCTTTCAGCGGTCAGTAGAGCTGGGTTGCTCTTAATATCAGATTTTTCCATTTCGGTATCGCGGGTTATAAAGTAAGAGTAAAAGCCTTTCCTTTGGTTCACTGAGCGTCTAAGCCTGATCTGTTGATCGTTGCTCAATGAGCTCATT
>VNJN01009084.1:0-101861 GCA_008042485.1 Drosophila mayri
ATAAACTGTCGTTAGGACTTTAATGAAACTTTCTGGGATAATACTTGAATAAGTGCTTTAAAACCTGGCATACCGTGCATTTGCGCACGACCTCTTTAGGGGGAGCAATCTCCAAAAAGGTGGAGCCTTGATTTTTCAAATGGGTATTTAGGGTACTTGCGATGCTCAACTTTTCCCAAAACCAAGAAAAACTATTAGTACATTTAATTCTCTACATGCTGGAAGTTTATTTGGATCAAATTAGTCGCTTATTTACAAAATAAATAAAAAATAAAAAATGTCTCCGTGTTCCATTTTTCCACCGTTCCGTTTCGACGCTAACTCACCGGCGCTAATTTGACGCACATAATAACTAAACCATTATTTTTGCATTATGAAAAAGCCTGCCAATAAAAAGCCAAAAGACCGCCGCTGTGGTTTCAAGCACAGGTATTCCTGTGGAATCTTCAACGCTCGACGCCGGATATCGAAGGCCACGCCGGAAATCGAAGTCAACGCCGGAAATCATGGACACTGCCAAACGATAGTGGCTTCTTCTGCACTTTAAAACTAAAATAAAGTTGAAAATAACAGCTTCCAGGTTCGGAACAGCTACTACTGAGTCTTCCAAGGAAACAAACTGAGCTGCACCCGTTGAGCTGCACTGTAAAAACAAAGTATTTTCTTTAGGAAAAGAAAAAGCCTAACAAACGCGAGCTGCAAAACTGTGAACAGAAGTAAATGTTAAAAATTCTTAAGAACGAGCTTCTAATTTAAAGTGTCTGCACCAAAATTGGAACACCTTTGAGCACTGTCAAAAGCAAAACCAGTAAGCGAACAGATACAATCGGATGGCAAACTTATTGCTCTCAAAATAATTGAGTCGCTTGATGAATAATGCATCCTAATTAAATGGGGAATATTTGTTTAAACTTTCAACATTTCGACTGCATGAAAGTTTTTATTTATTTCTTTTCATTACATCTTTTTATGTTCATCTTGTTATATTGTTATAATAAAAATTAATTTAAATTGTTAGGTTTATGGATAATATAGAATGCTTCAAAGGTCCCAATCTGAAATCCCTGGAGAAGGTGAAATTGGACCTCAGAATGTCCACTTATCGAGTCCTGGCGATAGGCCCCGGGCCTCTCGATAATCTTGTAATAGGGAAACTGTTGCATTTTGCAGTACTAAATGGTTTTTATGCGCAGGAAGTCTGCGCAGGCCAGTCGGTTACAAGCTCCTCGAATCGCACACAAATCTGGGAGGGAGCACACACATATATTAGTCTACAAGTAAACACGTCGTTGTTTACAGACATCCTAGATATATAATACTAATTTAAGCTAAAGAGCTTTCGTTCGCTGAAAAATCGACTTTTATTTGAGCTTAAACCTATAAACCCTCGCGTAGCATGACGCACTAATCGGAGACGGTATTAATGAGTGCCAAATACGTGATTTAGTTTCTGCTGGCTTCTGCAGTATTGAGAAAAATCAATAGGGAGTAAATAAAATGTTACATGCTTGAAATACGCTTTGCGGAACTGTAATCTAATATCTATATACTGCTAGTGGCTTCTCCCAAAATGTATGGACTCACTCAATCAACCGTAAACGTAAGTCTCGCACCGGCTATGGCCAAGCGAGTCCCGGAGAGGGTCCTGTAAATTTACTGTGGCCCCCCTCCGTGTGTGGTTGCCTCGCCTACTTTTTTTCAATTTGCGGTTATTGATTGGCAATTAAACGCACACGGTTAATGCGAATGCGACTTATTCGTTCATTTCCAGAATCAACGCTTTCGAGTTCGTGATATGGATAACGAGCAGATCATGTCCACTTTTGGGAATATTGGACACTTGCTGAACATCGCTGTGGAGCGATTTATAACAATTGGCGAGATAATTGCCGAGGAAAATATTGACATAAAGGGGGATATGTACGAGGCAGCCAAGGAAGCCAGGGACGCTGGTAAGCGGGTGCATCGATTTTATAATAGACTTTTTTGCATTTAAATTGTTGTTTGGCAGGCAAATCGATTGAACACCTTTGTGATATATCGCCACTGGGACTGGGGGGTGGCCTGGAGCTGCGACACCACATTGAGCCCCTGAAGGACTACGGCGCCATTATCTTGGCGGCGCGGTCCCTGCTCTCGTCTGTCACACGAATCCTACTACTGGTCGACATTATTGTGGTTAAGAAGCTCCTAACTGCCAAGAAACGTGCATCCGAGAGCCTGGAGAAGCTGGAGTCGGTAATGAACTTCACCGAGTTTGTGCGCGCGTTCTCCGTTTTCGGTACGGAGATGATCGAATTAGCTTACCTCACTGGCCATCACCGCAACTCCTTCAAGGAGGAGCGGCGGCGGGCGCAGATGTTCTCGGCCCGTCAGATCCTGGAGAAGTCCATTGCCATCCTGCTGACGTCCTCGAAGAACAGCTTGATCCACAGCGATTGTGTGATCGTTAAGGAGAACCGCGACACCGTGTTCTGCCAGATAAGACGGGCCATGGACCTCATCCACTTCGTGGTCAAGGACAGTATCTTCGATACGACAAAGCACATGCCGTTCGACAAGCAGGCCAGCAACCCGAACTACGAGAACGAGAGTATATACACGACAATAAAGCGCATTGTAAACCTCATCAAAAGGTACAAGTACCAGATGAACTACTACGAGAGCAACAACGAGGGGAATAACAACTCCGACGCGTACTTTAATTTCCTCGACGACGATCTCTGGAAGTCGGAAAAGAATCTCGCCCCGGCTGTGGGCGGCAGTGGGGGACGCATGGTGAACAATACCAATTTCAGGAAGCATGTAAGCGCCGAGAGCCTCGACCTGCGAGAGGAGCTGTCGGTGGCATTTGAAAAGCTGTTCGAGAAGGCCCACGACTTCACCGACTCCCCGTACATCAGTCACAATCATCGAAAGAACATATTGTCCTACTGCGACAACTGCAAGCTGGAGTTCGATCTGTATCTCAACACGATCATGAAGGATCAGCATCAGCAGGAGACCGCAGGCGTCCAATTGAAGGGCCGCGAGCCCGAGCTGGGAATGCTGAGCAGCCTGGAGGAGCTGTGCAAGCAGCTGGTCATCTCCGTGTCGAGCCAAATCGAGGACTTTAACGAGTCGCTGAAGATCTGCTCCAAGCTGGTCAAGTCGTTCCACGTCCTGGCAACGAACTACGACATCGACAATCTAAATCAACGCTCCTCGAAGTTTCACGACTGCTGCGACCACATCTTTGACATCTGCAAGCTGCTGCAGCACATTGCGCCCACGGAAAAGCTGCAGGTGCAGGCCAAGTGCCTGGCCATCAATTTGAGGATCTACGGGCCGCAGGTCTTTATCGCTGCCAAGATCCTGTGGAAATACTCGAACAGCAGTGCGGCCAACGAGAACTTTGAGTCCTTTTCGGACATGTGGAAGTGGCTGACGAACGAGATATCGATGATTGCGAAGAAGATTTTAGTATCAATTAATACAACTAAGGGCGAAAGAGAACCCGAAACTGAGGTAAGCAGTGTTCCCAGTCCCATTTTTAATCCTAACTAAACAGAGATCTTGCTTTCCCGTTACCAGAAATGTGAAACCACAACAGATAAACTATCAAAATCCGGTGTACCTGCAACAGAAGATGGAGAAATGGTTGAGTATTCTGGCCTCGAAGGCAAAAACAATGGAGATCTAAGCACATATCAATCAAAATGGAGTGAAGACTTGTCCGACGACAACGACATATTAAAGAGAGCTAAGAACATGTCAGCGATGGCTTTCCTAATGTATCAGTTTACAAAAGGCAACGGTTCTCTAAGAACAACTCAGGATTTGTTTACCCAAGCCGAATATTTTGCGGAGGAGGCCAATCGACTTTACAAGGTCCTCCGTCACTTTTCATACCAGGTAACTGTCCACACATTTAACCTTCGGCCAGTCGAAATAAATGGATTTATTTAGGTTCCAGCTAGTGACAACAAAAAGGATCTCCTTAACATTTTAGATAGAGTGCCGACTTTTGTCCAAGCACTTCAATTTACAGTCAAAGATCACACGGTTGGCAAAGCAGCCACCTTTGTGAAGGTCGATCATGTCATCAGAGAAACAAAAAACCTTATGAATGTTATTAATAAAGTAGTGTCGAAGTGCTTTGAGTGCGCAAATAAGGTAAATAGAGCTAAGACCAGCCGCTATCGGGCCATCACCTATACGTAGTTGAGATCAAACATATATATATTGTATTTTTAGTAACTGTTTGATGTGTATTATATGAGGTTTATAGTTTTACTGTGATATTAAAGCATGCATTATAACACAGGTATGATTTAAGACTTTATATTTTCAGTTCGCAATGGAAATATTCTTCTTCCTGGAGGAGAACAACTTTATAGACATCCCTACCACCCGCTACCCAACTTCCCATCCATTTCAAAGCTATTGTTCATTTTAATAGAGCCAAAAGTGCCGCTCATTCCCAATCAGGACTTTAACAATCCTTTCCTTGCCTGCCTTTTTGTTCAAATGTTCGTTCGTTCGCTAGTGGTTAATTATTTAAAGTTGTCATGGTAACTACTAACCTATGCATTTGCAGTACAAACTAAATTTAACTGGGATAACCGGAGGACTCACGTCGGGAGCGGTTAGAGGCGACGACAACGTCGCCGGTGGAATGTGCGACTCCAAAGGAACAACGAGCAGCAGCGAGGGGAGCATGTGACATTACGGGATGGCTCGAAGAGCCAAGGGAGATGCGCGGAGGACGAGGGTATCATTTTTATTGTTCTGAGCCTCAACTTTTTATTACTATTATTATAGTGTACACTGTTAGTATTCTCAATACATTCAATTCTGTGGATTAGTTGGAGCCGCTTCTAGCGTTGATTAATGTCGAACAAAAACAAACAATTTATTAAGCATACAAATTCCAATTAGTTGTTTTTAACAGCACGATCTTACGATGCATATTTTGTTTCGCTCTTCATTCGCAAATTAAACGGCAATAAAGGTAATGTGAACCGATGTGCAGATATGTAAATTAATGTTTTTCAATATGAAATAAATTTAGAAGAGGGAATCTTATGAAATCGAATCTACAAATCTGTTCTCAAGTATTTTCTATCAGTTTCATTCACCATCTGGGTATTTATCGTTTGGGTTGGCGAAATATTACTGCAGCAGCTGGTTTTCTGCGGCTCCTGCGATACGGTGTACATTTTTAAGGCCACCGTTGCCGAGTCCTTTGAGGGTTCCGTCTGCGCCGTGGAATTCTTCAGTTTCAGCAAATTCTTAAAGAGCATCAAGTCCAGGGCAAACAAAGCAGCACAGATGAAGCAGAGTCCTCCCAGGGAGTAGGCAAAAGCTAAGAGATCCTGCGGCAGTTGTTCCACAGTGAAGAATATGAGCAGGCCTGGAAAATGTTAATCTTGTTAACTGATTTACATTAACTTAGACACGAATCCTTACCCTCTATTGTAAAAAACAAAACGCCACAAGTCAGGAGTATTATTTCGCAGGTGCCATAGTTTGAGGCTTGATCGATTATCCTGAAAATAAAGCAAATTAAATGAACAATTCTGGTAATTCAACTCAGTTATCCTTACCTCGTTAAGAGCAAAACTGCCGCAATAAAGGTATATCCCACGAATGTAAGTGTGGCAAAATCATCGCTCTCCTTGGTCCAGGATATGCTGTTGAGCAGAGTCCATTCCCTGGACAGCTTCTTGTTGCTCAAAAAGACCCTCTCCGAGTGCTTGTCCGACAGCCTTTTCACTATCAAAGCTGTCACTGTGGCAATCTGTTGACAAAATGAGGCACAACTGGACTCAGGTTATCTTAATTTCCAAAGGGGTCTCCTATAGTTTGTGTGAACTTGAGAAGATACTTGCAAGTTGCAGAACTTTGGTGCATATGCAAGCCGCCAGCCCCATGATCGACGTTCTGAACGAACTCTCTGAAACTGAGACGGCGGTGGCACGTAAAAGCCTCAGATTTACCTGACTGATGCAAATTTTCTCACATTTGGTTTTTTAGCGTGGGAAAAGCTGCAGTCAAAGAACTGACTGTGCCAAGTTTAATGTAAATTGTTGAGGAGATTTCTGCAGCTACCTTGAATTAAAAGAAAACCAGCACACACTCATTGGCCTCAGTAGCGGAGATTGCTCTTATCAGCGTAAAATAAATAACAATAAAATAATATATATTTTTATGAATGCTTGATCTATAAGCCAGATGCCAAAACAAATATAAAAAAAAAATGTTTACGGTCGGCCTTTGTGTAGATTATGTTATCAGTAGCGCAGTGAGTTGAAAACATGGCAGAAACCAGATACCCTTGTGCCATTTATATTCATGAAATACCTAAAATCAGAGCTTATAATTCGGTTTATTTATTTATTATGGAAAACCTAATCCTCGATCTTGATTTTATGTATATTAATTTCTTTTATTTTTAATAAAGACAACTAATATTGAACAAACATTTAATCGAAATCCAATTACCCCATCTGAGTGTATGGGCACTTAAGTGGGGAAGCCATAGAGTTCATCATGATGCGATCCTCAGTTTAGTGGAAGCAATCAGGCAGTTAAGAGCAACGATCCCTCCCGGCATATCGCACCTGGAAACAATTAATCTAGCAAGCTAAAGTAGTATAATGCCGAGCATTTGCATAATTGGTGCGGGAACGGGCGGCCTTTGCTGTGCCCGACATGCGATTGCCAATGGATTCGAAACAACTGTTTTCGAACTATCAGACCGAATCGGGGGAACCTGGGTCTACAACGAGGTAACGGGCATTGTCAACGGAATCGATGTGCATAGCAGCATGTACAAAAACTTACGGTAGGAGCTCCTCCTATATATCCCCTATAGAGCAGAATTCATTCATAATTCCCAGCACCAATTTGCCCAAGGAGGTAATGGGCTTTCCGGACTTTGAAATTGCCGAAAATGAGGTGTCCTATGTGAGATCTGATGAAATGTTGGACTTCTTTGAGCAATATGCGGAGCATTTCAAACTAAAACAATATATTCGATTCAATTCCTATGTGATTCGAGTTGTAAAAAAGAATCAAAAGTGGCAGGTAAGTTTGGGGGACACCTGGATAAGCACTTTTGTAATTCAGCAATTTGCAGGTCCTTGTAAAAGATGTGGTGACAAACAAGATTGCATTTCACTATTTCGATAAGATAATAGTGGCCAATGGGCATTACCACACTCCCAACTATATTCAAATTCCCAATATGGAGATGTTCAGGGGGAAGACCATGCACAGCCACGATTTCCGATCTAATGAAGTTTTCAAAGGCAAGTCTACGCCCCGTCAAGAAATCAGGGAATCAAGGGAATAATTTATTCTTAAATTTCAGGAAAAGCCGTTCTGGTTATTGGTGGTGGCCCAAGTGGAATGGACTTGTCCAATATCATATCGAGAGCTGCAAAGCGAGTTACGATCAGCCACCATGTAACGGACATTGGAGATAATATTTTCTATGATAATGTCCACCAGAAGCCAGATGTGAGGGAGCTCGACGAGAATGGAGCCTTCTTTGTGGACGGATCCTATGAGCAATTCGACACAATTTTCTTTTGCACAGGCTTTAAATACGCCTTTCCCTTTCTGAGTGTTGATTCGGGGATCTATGTCGAGGACAAGTACGTCCAGGATCTGTATAAGCAATGCATAAACATAAGGAACCCGTCGATAGCATTGATTGGCTTGCCCTTTTACGTTTGTGCGGCGCAAATGATGGATCTTCAGGCCAGATTCGTCATGAGCTACTACAATGGGACAAACAAACTGCCATCTCCGGAGGAGATGCTTAAGGACACCCAGGACAGAATGAACAAACTTTGGAACGAGGGCTACCGACGACGTCAAGCCCATATGTTGGGACATAATCAAGTAGGTTTATCTTTGAATCGATTTATGTGCTCGAGAAACTTTTAGTTTTACTTCCTAAGGATCACTATTACACGGATTTGGCGGAGACCGCTGGGATAAAGAACATAAAGCCTGTTATGGCCAAATTACACAACGAAAGCAGCAAGTGCTTTAATGAAAACCTACTTCACTTCCGAGAGGATATCTTTAAAATAGTGGATGATGAGACTTTTATTAAAACAAATTAATAAACTAAAAGAATTTATGGAAAGTGCCTATATTAAAATAAATAATTCGTTGGATTTCAATGGTTTTAATAGAGCAGAAAGCTTCTCTGTGTTCGGTATAGTTAATTCAAAATTGTTTTAAATCAAAATTATAAACAGTTTTAATGATATATATATACTACTGTAAGCATTAAATTGCTTTTATTTTGCATTATACGTTCCCAAGATCCCAAGATCGGATATGTGCGCAACTTTTTAAATCGAAACTTGTTGAGCTGCCTTTTTGTGGGCATTTGTGGCCAGTGGCCTGGCCACACTATACTACTGTATGCTTCTTGCATAATTTCCAATTCAACTCACGGCACCTCGATTCAATTCACTTTCAAAGTTCGCTGATTTAGGTGGTCTGGTTCTTCGAAAGAGTGCTCCGTCATGCAGTGTCCGTTCCTCAACCGTTTCACGGCCAGCTTTCTGCGCAATTACGCAGAGGTGCTGACCCAATTCTACGCGACTTACTGCCCCGTGGTGGGCAAATCTCTGAACGCGGGCGAAAAGAAACTTTCACTCGTTGCATCGCTGCCATATGCGTCGACTGCTACAAGGTCGTACTCTACGTCGGCGGAGAGCAGTCGCTTTTCGGTGGCTGGTGACGTAAAGCCCGCCGACCGTGGGCAGGCTCCCGTGGCTCCCGTCTCCGCGGAGACATTTCCCTACGAGCGCTTCTTCAACGAGCAGATCATGAAGAAGAAACGGGACCACTCCTACAGGGTCTTCAAGAAGGTGAACCGCCTGGCTGGCGACGGGCTCTTCCCGCACGCGTTGGAGTACTCTGAGCGGTCGGAGAAGCCCATTACTGTGTGGTGCTCCAACGACTACCTGGGCATGTCCGCCCATCCGGGCGTGAAGCGGGCGGTGCAGGAGGCCCTCAACATGCACGGATCGGGTGCCGGGGGCACGAGAAACATTTCTGGCAATTCGCTCCACCACGAAAGACTTGAACGGAAGCTGGCGGAGCTGCATCAAAAGGAGGCCGCCCTATTGTTCACGTCGTGCTTCGTGGCAAACGACTCTACGCTTTTTACGCTGGCAAAACTCTTACCCGGCTGCCAGATTTTCTCGGACGCTGGCAATCACGCCTCCATGATAATGGGAATTCGGAATAGTGGCGTGCCGAAGCACATTTTTCGCCACAACGACGTCGAGCACTTGCGCTCGCTGCTGAAGCAGGTGGACAAGAGCATCCCGAAGATCGTAGCATTCGAGACAGTACATTCCATGACAGGGGCAATATGCCCGCTTGAGGAGCTGCTGGACGTAGCCCACGAATACGGGGCCATAACCTTTATTGACGAAGTTCACGCCGTGGGATTGTACGGGGATCACGGTGCCGGAGTGGGAGAACGAGACGGTGTGCTGCACAAAATGGATATTATATCTGGTACCTTGGGCAAGGCGTTCGGTAACATTGGCGGCTACATTGCTGGGTCCGATAAGCTCGTTGACATGATCCGATCGTATGCGGCTGGCTTTATTTTCACCACCTCTCTGCCCCCCACCGTGCTGTGCGGAGCCCTGGAGGCTGTTAATATCCTGGCATCGGAGGAGGGTCGCCAGCTGCGGCACATGCACCAACGCAACGTCTCCTATCTGAAGAACTTGCTGAAACGCGAAGGTGAGATGTAATTTTAGAATTTATGTAATACGAATTTAAGGTTGTCGTAACACTTTCCTCTCGTTTTAAGTGTTGGCTATATTTAGGAGAATATATGTACATACACACGTATTTACATTTTATTGACCTTATTTTGTTTAACGTTTCAGGTTTTCCCGTCGAAGATACACCCAGTCACATCATTCCAATCAAAATCGGCGATCCTCTGAAGAGCAGCCAAATCTCAAACGTGCTAATGGAACATTTTGGACACTACCTGCAGTCGATCAATTACCCAACGGTTGCCCGCGGCGAAGAGAAACTCCGACTCGCCCCGACACCTTTCCACACCTTCGAAATGATGAACGTCCTAGTTACTGATCTGAAGAAGGTGTGGGAAATGGTGGATCTCTCTATTAACGTTCCGCTATCGCCGACCGGCTGCATGTTCTGCAACTCGGAGAGCTGCTGGCATCAGGACGCGTCCCCGGAACTCGAATGCGGAATTCCCAACTGCCCCCGCTTGGAAATCTCTGTTGCCGCTTAAATTCTTCCGCCTAATCAAGGCATGAATCTTGGCTGACGCATTCGAAATATTTACCTTTGCCTAAAAATTAATCTTGTGGTTTGTGGACATAAATAAACAATGGTATTGGTGCAATAAATGATGATGATGTAATAATTCAATGGTTAAGGGTAAGACCAAGAGGGTTGATATGATAGGCTAAGTGTCACCTCGTCACCCCAATAAGGGAAGTTGCGTGTTTCACGAGCAAAGTACATTGGCTCGCAAATGGTATTTAAATTAAGAAATGGCACGAAAGCAGTCTCCTTGAACGTTGAACCAAAATCGAACGTCATTCAAGTAAATAGCGGACAGCAGAATCCGAGCACAACAAACTTCTCACAAAAATATATACATATTTGGTTTAGATGTCATTAAGCTTTCGTTATCTATCCATGAAGGGCTTACTTAGTCTGAAATTAAATGATGAAATTGATACCAAATAAATAGAAAGGAAGCTAACTTAGGGTAAGCATTCTGTCCGTTGGCTTTTGGGTCTGGTAGAAATTGGAAATAGATCATAACTTTTATACAAATTTATAAATTAACTAATTTATTATAAATTGTAGAAAGAGGTGTCCAATTGTATTTCTTTAGAAATGGCTTTTTGGCTTGGCTGTAGTTGCTAACCAAAAATATATTTAACTTTATTTATATTTATTTATATTTTTCACAGCTTTGCAAACTTCTTGCTGAAATATATAATATCTTCTGTGAGGGTATTAAAATTTTTGCTGCTGCAGAATGAACACACACAAAATGTTGGCTGATAGCATGACTCAACATCCATTAAAGGTTCAATTTCAGTTGATGTGTACTTAGTGGGCATTATTTTTATTTTTTGATAAGAGCAAATGTTTGAAAACATTCCCCTATCACTAACTCAACACTTGGAGATTGTATACAATAATTCTGCCAAAAAGGTCTGTACTGGTTTCGAAGACGAATTTCATTTTTGAACACGCTTCTTCTCGGGCCGTATCTTTAAGCTGAAACCGCTGAGGAGAGTTTATATCTTCTGGATAAAATGACTCTTGATGTATCTGGGCTCCATCTGCTGCATACATTAGGATTTCTGATTTTTGGCCAGCGAATCCGCCTTGAAATTGAAACTCGAACCCCGAGACATTTTGGGGCTCATCAAAAATAACGGTTATCCATTGGGGTGTTCCCTAGAAAGACCAGTAAATTAATAGAATTAAAAACCTTTAGATAAACAAACTGGAAGTACCTCATCTGAACTCCAAGAAGTATCTTCTTGAGCATCAAACATGAATTGTTTTCCATACTGCTTCACTTCTTTGTTTAACACCGAGCTTACTCTGAAATCAGAACGTTTACTAATACGTTAATTCAAAATAAATAACAAAATACCTGCAGGAATAGTTAACTTTAGTCAAAATATTCATCTTATTATCAAAAATGTAAATAAACAAAACCGCGAGGTTATAAGTATTAGAGATGAGCGACTTCATTAAACTAGTAAATTCAACTTGTAAACAAAAGGTTGATTTCCATATTTCCATTTAGTAGTACTTACTTTTAAAGTTAAGGAATCAACATTTTATAAGATGTATTAATTAATAACTAAATTTAATTATTTATCTTTGATTTATAAATAAATTCGGTGGCATTTATCGATAGCTGAACACCTGACTCGCAGCCCTGGCAGGAAACAGCTGGCAGTTTTATCAACATTTATAAACTATAATGATTAAAGCCATTCTGGTATTTAATAACCATGGAAAGCCAAGACTTTCCAAATTCTATCAGTATTTCGTGAGTGCTCAGCCGTATTACAGATCCGGATAGCGTCCAGTTCAATATTTTTCTTCTAGGATGAAAGCCTGCAACAACAAATAATCAAGGAGACCTTCCAGCTGGTATCTAAGAGGGACGATAATGTTTGCAACTTCCTGGAGGGCGGCAGGTGAGTACAACTTCTAATATTGTGCACCTACTAACTCCTTCCGCTGCCTGCAGCTTGATTGGCGGATCAGATTACAAGCTCATCTATCGCCACTATGCCACGCTGTACTTTGTGTTTTGCGTGGACTCCTCGGAGAGCGAACTGGGAATCCTTGACTTGATTCAGGTCTTTGTGGAGACCCTTGACAAGTGCTTTGAGAATGTCTGCGAACTGGACCTGATATTTCACGCCGATGCCGTCCACCACATTCTGTCAGGTTTGCATGGGAATCCCTGAGGAACACTTTATAAATTTACTCATACGAGCATTGTTACAGAACTGGTCATGGGCGGAATGGTGCTGCAAACCAACATGAACGACATAATGGCCAGGATCGAGGAGCAGAACAAGATCGTCAAACAGGAGGCGGGCATCTCAGCTGCGCCGGCACGAGCTGTGAGCGCCGTAAAGAGTATGAACATTCCGCAACAGATTAAGGATATCAAGCTACCTGATCTGCCGCAGGCAATTAAGGACTTTAAGTTCTGACAAATGTAAGTTTTTCACAAAACTATCAGTTTTCAATAATAAGTCTTGGACTTTTCTCGATTCTCCGCAGTTCTTCAAGAATTTCCAACGGCAGTCAACGTTCTCCATGGACTGCCGATTCATTTAAACTAGGCCTCATTGATCCAATGTATCTCCCTTTACCGAATAAATATATATATGCAATTTAACTACCCATAAAACTATTTGGTGTGCCTTTTATTCGACGAACACTTCCGTGATTAAAATGTACATACCAATTCGCTGGAAGGTCTGTGCGTATTTAATTTAAATATTTAAATTCGAACGGTTTCAAATGTAATTATATGTACATATAAAATATCCTCTTATTCAGTTAAAGAATCAACTTGGAATCGCACATTGAAGATCATCTTCTTCCCCGATTTCCAGCATAACTTGCATTATTTTCCGTTTCAGCCGCTTTCGCGAGAGCTCCGAGTTAAGATTGCGAAACTCACAGGCGATTAGCTCGCCGAAGGCATCCCACTGATCCCGGACTGGCACGGATGGGGCAACTGCAGATGGTTCTGCAAGCCGACTAGTGACAGGGGAAGGCGCGGGAAGGACGGGCTGAGCAGGCATCTGAATCCGTATCGGTTCATCGACCTTTTCTATTTCTTCGCTTTCAATGACAGCCTCTATAATTATTGATTCCAAGCTCTCAACTGAGGATTGGGATGGTTTTCCCACGTCTTCGTCTTGGTCTGTGTAGATGTAATCCAGCTTAGCCATTTTCTACAATGAAAGAGGATAAAAAATTGAATGGTGCAGGGGGTAGGAGTGGTAATTTGGCAGCGAACCTTGCACTGTGAACCCTGCTGATATCCTGGCCGGGGTTCTATAACGGATCGGAGGAACATCAGAGCTTTAAAGTGCTCCCAGCGGCAGGTCTTCTCGGGCAGCTGACTGGAACTAGAGCCGCCGGATTCCTCCAGGCGACGTTCCAACTTCTTTAGCTCGGAATTGAACTGGTTGCGCAGGTTGTGCACCTTCTTTCCATAATCGTTCTTTGTAATCCCGATCGTGTTGCAGATGTGCTCGATGGCCTTCGCGCGGCAGTCTTTATTTTTGTACAATTCCGAAAAGTGATTCCATAAACAATCCGAGTCGCGGTAAAGCTCAATGAGCTTTGCTATCTTTTCGCGGCTCCAAATAGTGGGTTTCCGTCGCTGGCGGCGGTTAATAATAATATTGGACATTATTGTTTTTAATAACAAATCGCTAGTGTGCCCGAGTCTCAGTTATAGAAATATCCCTCTTGAACTAATAAATATAAATTAAACAGTCGTACTCAACAAGGCCCGGATTTTACTTTTTATGTACAAAAAATGCCGATTTATTTTATTTATTTATTCCGGAGTCAACAATATTTAAAGTATCCTTTCGATAGAAATGAATCGATTAGATATCGTGGCTTGTCGTATTTTTCGAATTGCAGTATTTTCGGTCGGAAAACCTATCGAATAAAGCGAACAAACATGCATCCTAAATAATTGTTCTTCAGTATATAAATAAAATAAATAATTATAATAAATGAATGCATCCGCGCGCGCCGCAAGCTATTGGAAAATGTGTGCGGCACACGCGAAACAAAAGTAAATCCGTTATCCGTGCTGGCTATGGTGACGAGGGACCACTTTACTGATAAATTCGGCCGACGCCCACTGAACAGTTTCAAAGTTGCCTTTACAGAGACTTGGATAAATGCGAATTGGGTAAGTGTGTAATTAAACAAAAGCTGGCGTCTGGCAATCCAAAACGAATAACGCCCTTGCAATTACAGACTGGACGCGGAACACACTTGAGCCGCCAGCGAACGAGCACCGAACGTAAGCGCAATGTCACAAGTAATACCAAACACGCCCACACCCCAAATGCTGACGACATCAACGCCTATAGAACCCATGAAACCACCACCAGCGTTTCCCACGCTAGGCGTCGCTGCACATTTGAGCGAACAGGCGTCGGACGTGATACTAAGGGCCTCCACGATTTTTGGCGATATGAAACATCATAGCGCGACGGCGTCCTTGGATCTCGAGAATGTCCATAACGGAGTCGGTGCTGCTGAGACTGATAACAACGGGAGTGCGGGGGAGAACGGGTCGCCGTACGGCGGCAACTCCAAGATCCGCATAATGCCCACCATCAAGCTGCTGGCCACTCCGCACGTGTCGGACCCCAAGCGCAAATTCGTGTGCCCCTATGACAACTGTACAAAGAGCTACGGCAAGAGCTCCCACCTGCGCTCCCACCTCACTTGGCATACGGGCATCAAGCCCTTCGTCTGCAGCGAGCCCAAGTGCGGCAAGGGCTTCACCCGCTCCGATGAGCTCAACCGACACCTGCGGACACACACTGGCGAAAAGCCCTTTGAGTGCATCCAGTGCACCAAGAAGTTCTCGCGCAGCGACCACCTCACAAAGCACCTGGCCACCCATGACAGGCAGCTAAAAAGCAGCCCGCCCAAGCGGTCTGCGCCCAACGCCGTGCGGCTGAAGCAGTCCAAGAAGCACTCCTCGGATTCGGAACCCTCGGGATTCCATTTTATGGCCGCCATGACCGGCTGTGGCGATCAGAACATGGACCAGCCGCACCAGATCCACCAGCAGCAGCAACAGCAGCCCGCGGAGATCGTCGACTACCAGCACAAGCCGCTGAAAATAAAGCTGGAGCGGCCAGAGCATAGTGACAAGTACCAGATTGTGGCGCCTCCGCACGCCCCTGAGAACCAGAGCCACAGCCAGCTGCCATCCTTTCTTAACCAGGCCAAGCCCGAGGTGAAATACGAGCCGGCCGACGAAATTGTAAATACACTGTCTCAGTTACCGCCGCAGGATGGCCCCGGCACCTACGGCATGCCTCAGTTCGTGCAGGACCGACCCTTCCGCTGCCGGCAGTGCGAGAAGCGGTTTAAGCGGCAGGACGACCTTAACCGGCACATACGAACGCACACCGGCGAGAAGCCCTACGCCTGTCCGCAGTGCAGTCGCCGATTCGTGCGGAGCGACCACTTGAAAAAGCATCAGCAAACGCATTTGAAGATACGATAGTTTCATAATTAACTACTCCATAAGTCGCAAGCCGTTGGCATCCAACCCAATATTTATATTGGCTGAAACGGGCGTGTGTCGGGTGACGCACTCAGTACAATAAAATTAAATAAATTTGCAATTTAACAATATATTCCTATACATGTTTAATGCTGGCCCTTATATCTCAATTTGTATGTATGTATTTGTAAATAAGTCGTATGCAATTTTAATTTTAACTTAAACCTATCTCTGTTGCCAGAACATGAAGATATATTTTTAAAAACTTAAACCCTCTGCTGTTTTTTTACTTTCTGGCTACTGTGCTACTCGCATCTATCCTTTAATATAAAAAACTATTGCAGTATAAATAATCGTGCTTGTTTTTTGGCTCAAAGGGTTCCATTAATGGGAATATGTACCATATGCTAGAGAATTTAAGGAATTTAATTTAATAACCCCTTTAAATCTTTACATGGATCCGCCACTGAATCGATAAGCTTTTATCGATTTATCGATAGGCTTGCTTCTATCGGTGCCCATTTTTTGACATCACCAATGGCATTTTGATAATCTTTTGAATTGCTAAAAAAAGTTAATAGAAATGTGCGACTTTGCCGCCCTGTGGGCGGACGTAGTGAAGATATTCCCAGTTCTGGGTGGCGTGGTAAGTTAATCCCTTTGTTTTAATTACAAGACATGGCGTTATCACATGCAAACCATTCCAGAACCAGCCTGCCGTTTACGCCGCTCCAGTGGAAGAAAAGGTGTTCGCAAATGTTCGCCAGCACCTGGCGATGTTTGGAAGCATTGACACCTTCGCTGCTCTGGTTGACTTGGAAATTCAGTCGTCTATTCGAAAGGTTTTGGTGCCAAAGTTCTGGAAACACTTCCATGGCTTGGTGCCCCTAGAATTGCAGGGCGGGTTCAGCGACCAAGCATTGGCCATAGAAGCTCTGCCTGACAAGAACCGCCTGTTCACCGAGTTCATAGAGGCCGTCAACGAGCTGCACGAGGGGTTCCAGAGCCTGATGCAAGTCAAGCCCCGCCTAATTCAGCTTATTGGATGCGAAAAAAGACCAGCTCTAAGGACTGTGAAGTTGATGCGGGAGGATGGACTCAAGAACTGTTTGCGGGACTGCCTGCTGGCCCAGCTGCCGCCCACATTCAGCGTGGTCGTAGGTGCCTTTTATTGGGTCCACTTTAAGCTCTTCACCAAAGCCTCGCATCTGGCGCTGACAACAGTTGGTATGTGTAGCCCAGGCCCAAAAAGATCCTTGATTAGACGGACACCTTTCCAGATTCTGATGTGTTTGACGAGCTCCTGTGTGTTGGCTGCAACTTTGATGTGGAGCAGTGTTGCTGCGAGAAGCTGACGGAAATGGTAAACAAGACAAACACTATGCTGTTTGAGATGAATCTCACAGACCGCCTAACCGGCAGTGCATTGACGGCGCTCATTAAACTCAAGATTAAGGAGCATATCAACGACACCTGCATGGGCATATTCGACCGGAGCCATTTGAAACAGCTCGAAACGGTGAGTTGGGTTCTCTTGCACTAAAAGCGCCGAAGATTGAATGTGAATCTGGTACAGTGGCTGTCGGATGTCATAATGTCATGGCTGGAAAACATTTTCTCAGAATGGAAGGCCAGGGATTGTATAACCGAAGAAGATGCTCCCGCCCCAGTGCAATCCTTTAAGGTCAAATTAACCTATTATATGTACGAGACATTCGCACAAAGCGTTATCGGCCAGTTCTTCAGCATAATTATTGGTATGACTCACGAACTAAAATCCTTGGAACATATAAATCATATTATAATTTGTCCACAGACTATCCAGATTCCATTCCGGCCATAGACGACCTCAAGATTTGCATGGAGAAGATTGATATGCGCATCTACCTAACCGAGTCGTTGCGAAGCTCCCTCGAAGCCCGAATTCTGCATCCTGGCGTCAACACCATGGACATATTGACTGGATACGTGGCGGCCATTAAGGCCATTCGCCATCTAGACAATACTGGAGTGATATTGGAGATGGTCACAGCCCCCATAAAGGACTACCTTCGCAAGCGCAGTGACACCGTCCGGCGTGTAGTAACCGGTTTGACTGAAGAGGGACCAACCGACCTGTCCGAGGAACTTGCCAAGGGGGAAGCGATCAAGGACGGCAAGGATTCCGGTGCTGACGAGTTTAGCAACTGGGAGAACTGGGAACCGGATCCGTTCGGCATCGATGCCAGTGTTATGCAGTACAACAGCTCGAGGAAAATGAGATCGGCCGACATAATATCAATGGTCGTTGATATCTACGGAAGCAAGGAGTTGTTTATGACGGAATATCGCAATCTAATGGCTGACCGCCTGTTGTCCCAGCTGGACTTTAATTCGGAAAAGGAAATTCGAAATTTGGAGCTTCTAAAGATCCGATTTGGTGAATCCCTTCTGCATAGCTGTGAGGTAATGCTGAAAGATGTTACCGACTCGAAGCGAATCAACGCCCACATCCATGGAGAAAGCAATCGCCCAGAAAGTGAGTGACGACGACTTTTAACCTTTTGGGCTGAGAATTATTTCTATTTGTCTCCCGTCTCTAGATCAGCAGTTTGACATTTCCTCGTTAATCGTTTCGGCACAGTTCTGGCCGTCCTTCAACAAGGAGAGTCTGCAGCTGCCCGAGGAGATCGAAACGGAGTTTAAGAAGTATACCAAGGCATATGAAGCGTACAAAGGCAATCGTACCCTTAACTGGCGCACGGTCACAGGGCGTGTGAACATCGAGATCGAGATCGGGGATCGAACCATGGAAATGGTTGTGAGCCCCACCTTGGCGGTCATAATTTACCATTTTCAGGACAAGAGCGAATGGACTCTTGAGGATCTCAGTACCATAACAAAGGTTCCACAGTCGGCTCTACGGCGTCGTCTAAGCTTTTGGCAAAATCACGGATTGATTTCGGAGACAACGCCGGGATTGTTCACACTTTTGGAAAAGGAGTCGGAGGAGAAATCACAATTCGAAGAAATGAGTCTCGCGGAAGCCGATGAAGAGGACTTGGAGTCGGCCATGGCCTCGGCCAGTGACCAGAGGGAAGAGGAACTTCAAGTGAGTAGTGCGGAAATTTGCTTGCAATTCCTTGATGCTTAAGAATTCTGTAATCTTTTCCGTTTTTAGGTCTTTTGGTCCTACATTGTGGGCATGCTCACGAACCTTGACTCCATGCCCATAGACCGCATCCACCAGATGCTAAAGTTATTTGCCTCCCACAGCGGCGGCGTTGAGTTTACCCAGGATGAGCTAAAGCACTTTTTGCAGCGGAAAGTCAGGGAGCACAAGCTTATATTTTCCGGTGGAGTTTATCAATTGGCAAAGTAATTTTTTGGGACCTGTTATCGAACAACTAAGTTGCAAACGACTGAAGAAATCGTGAA
Organism: Drosophila mayri; assembly: GCA_008042485.1. Taxonomy (NCBI): domain Eukaryota; kingdom Metazoa; phylum Arthropoda; class Insecta; order Diptera; family Drosophilidae; genus Drosophila; species Drosophila mayri. The sequence goes on from VNJN01009084.1 coordinate 19,262, forward strand.
ATAAAGGTGATAACGCGTTCCCTGCAGAACGTCGTCCACATCTTGGGAACTGTCGTCTTATCTATTCGTAATCAAAGCTTATCACTTGCTGCTAGTGTGTGGGGGGTTGCCTTAACTTTCTTTTTGCTGAATGAGTTGAACAAAATTGAAGAATACGTCTAAAACTTAATTTATTTAGCTTCAAATTTATATATATATATGTATATGTGTAAACTATTTCCCGTTAGATCAACAAATTCAAACTTTTAAGCGTTCTTAAAACTAAAGGCAAAGCAAAGTGAAGTTGGTTTCGACACTACAGATATACAGGGCTAACAGTTTTTGGCTTGATAAAATAAATCACAAACTTTGCGGCTTAATCAATCGCTTTATACACGCAAACCAAGTATGCTTAATTTAATGTCGCATTCGTTTCTCAAACTGTAATCTGTACATCGAAAGTTAGTTCAGGTATTTCAATGCAGAGCACGCTCTTCCTCCTTCAGGAAGCGGGCCTGGTAGACACTTTCACGGTGTTCCGGAGTTAGGACAGCATTTATAAAAGGCGCAATACGATGAATCCGCTGCTGAAATCGAGACCGATCCCGGGCAATCACTTCCCACTTGCTCTTCCTGGCCGCCCGATAGGCATAGTCCCAGGCTCGCATTACGTGAACTTCCGGCTTCAGGTTGAAGCGTACCTGTGTGTGAAGAGATAGTTAGTAAATAACGCGATCCAATTGCGGATGTGTCAAGGCAAACCTTTTTGAGGCTCTTGGAGCTGTCGTTGCTGCTGCACTCGCAGGTCTTTTCATCGACCTGCTCAGTGTCCTCATCTTCGCAGCATGTTGTGAACTGTACGCTGATATCGTCATCGTCATCATCGTCTTCCTCGTCCTCGTCCTCACCATCCTTGTCGTCTTCCTCGTCTGCGTCGTCTTCGAAGCAAATGAAACTGTCCTCGCTGCATTCGGAAATACTCCTTTGACGTCGAAAGCAGCCCGCCTTGGTACTCGATCCACCAGAGACGTCCGCATTGTTGTTCTTGTCGCTGGACACTTGACTAGAGTTGGGTTCGTCCGGGGACTCCTTGAAGCCGTGCCGCGAGTGCGGATGCAGGTCGATAAAGAAGCAGCAGGAGCGCCGAAGCGCGTCCAGCTTGAGTCCAGCCATATTGACGCCAGGTGGACTCTGCGACGCTGCAACGCACTGGTGCAGGGCTGATTGCATCTGGCTGACGACGTCCATGGCCATCAGTTGGAACGACATCATGCTGGCCAGGGGTTCCGGCTGCAGTGGGGGCATAAGCAGCTGCTCCTTGGTGACCGTTCGGTGCGATTCGAGCGGTTCCGCTTCGGGCTCCTTGTTAACCTTGTTTGGCTTCCACAGTGGCCGCCCAGTGAGGCGATGCGACGGTGAGCACCGATACTGCTCGTAGATGGGGGAGCTCATGTTTGCAATCAGTCGGAGAACAAAGAGGAAAGGGTCAAACAGCGCTCCCATAAGGGTGTGGAATTTCGACATCTAATCTTCAAAACACAAATACGCTGCTGGGGGGAATCCTTTCGAAAGGCCATTTTCTTGTGCATGGCTTTGGGTGGAGGTGGCATTGTTCAGCCAGATTAATTACAGGCAGATTTTCCCATGATTACTCGATGAACCAATAATGTAATGCGGGGTGAAATAACGAAATAATATATTTTGCATCCGACACTTTGCGCGCGATTTGCTTTCAGTTATATGCTTGTTCTGCTTTCGTTTCTAGGGTATACAGCGAAATATAGAGTCCGGGCACGAAAATATTGAGAGTTTTACACGTTTTATTGAAGAATAATTCCATACTTTTTCACTAGAGCTGAAAATTTATCGATGAAAAGTAGTCGATGAATCACCTTGAACGTTATTTGTTGTTGTGACTATTCGTCGGTACACCCCACAAAATCGTTGACTATGTGTCGGCCATTATGAGTACAAAATCTATCGATATACCGATAGTTTATAGGTAGGTTTTTTAAACGTAGCGCAAGAAATAGTTTTTTAAGTTTAAATGCAACATTTATAAATTGCAGAAGCCAACAACAAGCTATGTTGAGGGAGGGAGACTCGGACTCGTAGCACTTATTCATTTGCTTTAGTTTTAAGGGCAATCAAATAAGTTAGATAAATAAATAAAAATATATTTAAACAAGCCATAATTTATATATCAATACATCATACGTATATGTATGTACAATTATAATCAATCTCGTCAACACTCATTGAAAAATTGTTTTTTTAATTTACAAAATAAATGTGAAAATGTAAATTGAAATACCTATATACATATGTACATATGTATTTACAAAACGATTACTTCCGTGTGCCAGACATTGTTCTTGTTCTTTAGCCGATATTTATACCTGACACTGTATGAAAATGCAAGTGCATGTTCCGCTGCGTCATTCTCCGTACTCAACTGCAGATAAATTCAAACATACGTACATACGACGTACTTGCATCTGTAAATAAGTAGTTTTTGGTATATTCGCACGTATTTTTTAAATATCCCAGCTTAACTGCATAACATGTTTATTCCACATGACAAATATGTATGTTTTAACAAGAAACATATGAAGAAGTCTTTAGATGCATCCCAATACCAACGTAGCGTAGCATATATATAATATCAATGTATTTTCGATTTTCCGTACTCGAAAAGCGTTCAGAATTGTCTGAAATAAACAGAAGCCAGATTGATATTCATGCCCACATATTTACATATGTATATGCGTATATACAGACGTATATATTCTCGCCTCTATATGAGCACAAACACACGCACAGATAATCAAACAGCCATATGATTAATATACATCGAAACAGCTGATTCATAAGCATGATTGTGGGGGGAGTGGCGGGGTGGTTATATGTTTGTTTGTGTGCTCAGAGTTACTCACACACCAGCTGGGAACGCTACTGCAACAGTTGATAGCGACGAGTACAGGTGCGAACTGCGGGTGGCGCCCAAAATACAACTATTTTTAGCATTAAATAAAGTAGTAGGCTGATTTCAAAGGGATATCTACCTATGCTATTTTTCTATTTAATATTTATAATATTCAAAATATTTTTAGGATTTTTGAGAAAATTATTTCATTAACTTGGCTTTTATTTAATGCAAGATAGATTATTTATGAATCTTTAAGTCGAACCCAAGGTAAACAATCTACAAAATCCTAATACTTGAGAGTACTAACTGAATATCAATTGTTCGCCACCCGCAATTAACTGCAAAGCGGCACTGGCTGGCCGAGGAAATCAGTCTGGCCGAGAGTCATTATGCACACACACACATAAGAGCGGACACTCGGCTGGCTCTCTTTGGCGCACGCACACAACGGCAGCTCGTGTATCTGGCCCTGGCATGGGTGAATGTATCTGTATCTACGTAAATGTATCTGTATCTACGTGCTGGGGACTCTGAGTCGTAAACTTTGTGTTCAGTTCACTTGAACAGCTGTGAGTGATCAGCAAACGACGACGAGACGAGGTTGTCGGGAACTAAGTACACACACACAGATACGAGCCCCGTCGTATATGCAAAATTACACACCAGAGCAGCAACAGCAGCAGCAGCAGCAGCAGTACATGGCGCTGCATAAGAAACAAGTACAAAAGCAACAAATATAATAAAAAATATACAAAAAATAAAAACGTAAAATCTTTTGCGTAGTTTATTCGCTCCAAGCCAACTCTCGTATCTCATCGCTACGTTTCGCTGCGCTGCGCTGCGCCGCCGAGAGTTGCGTTCGCTTCTTCTGCTCAGCTCGATTCGATTCCATTTCGATTCCGCTGCGACGCGATGTTTAGTTTAGATTGACCAGGACAAGAAGAAATGCCCTGGCACTCGCGCGACTCCGTCGGAATCGAGACACAGTCCTCCGCCTAAGCGAAGCGACTAGACTAAGCCCAACTAAACTAAATCAACTGCCAAGCAGGGCCAATAAACCTATATGTGGTAACGGAAACGAGTGTGCATAAATCGCGTTGTGATTAAACCCCCCGAATTAACAAATTAAACAATCCACGATCTGATTCTGATTCAGATTCTGACTCCGGACCCAGATACACAAATACAAATACTGTCCACCACCACCACCACACACAGATACTTATTGTCAGTGCAACTGCAAGTGTATTTCCGCAGCAAGTGATAACGCTCCGCGAGCATAAACATATACAAAGGCAGCGCATGTAACGTCAAAGCTCCTTATAATAATTTTAAAAACAAATCTCTGCATCGACCCAGAAGATATATTATCAAAATAGTTGGTGTTTCAACAGAAGCAATAGTTAGCAACAAAAGCAACACGTAAACCGAACACAAACACAAACACAACGACAGACGTGGTGTGTAAACTCTGGGCACATAAGTACGAGCCAATCTATTTAATTCAGTGCATTTATAAATTAATAAAATGTACAATAAATACAGAGAGCCAGCAGAGTGTCAGTGAGAGTGCTGCCGATATATAGTATATAGAGAGGCACACGTACATAGCTACAAGCTCATTACACAGACGCAGCGAACGTGAGTCTTGGAATATTGCAAACACAAAACAAAAAACAACAAAAATAAATAAATAACGAGGAACCAGTTTCACCTTGAGGAGCAATACCTAGTGCATACTCACACAGGGGCCAGCATACGAACATATGTGCGCGAATCAGACCGATCGGTCAGCGCCTACGACTACGAATACATAGTGCACATGCAGTAGTACATAGGCAGTAAATAGTACATAGTACATAACGCATAATCGACCGGGGGCACTCTCCATAATAACAATAAATCCGCGATAAAGGCCCGGAGAAACAGCATCCCCGTCTTATCGGAGCCGCAACACCAACCACTGCCACAGTATCTGCGACTATGTTCCAGTCCCAGGAATCGTCAAGTCAGCTGCCCTGGGATAAAACCGAGACACAGATACAGATACAGATTTCCCGATCCGATGCATCCAACTGAGGTGCTCCGGGAAAGATGATAGCTGCGCCCAACCAGGCCGCCGAACCACCATTCACAATTCGCCCAGGAACAGTGCCAGCCGTTCCAGCAAGCACCAACACCACCACCCAACCAGCGAGTCCAGCACCAAAATTATCCGTGCCCGTGCCCGGGGCACTCTGCACTCCGAACCCTCAAATAACGCCAGCAGCAGCAACACAAAGTCAGCGAGCCATTACTCATCCAGCGGCTGTGGCTTCGCCTTCCGCGCCTGTTGCTGCAGCTGTTCCAAGCCCCAACACCAATACCAACACCAAGACTAACACCCACCTCGAGCCCCTCCAACAGCCCCATACCCTTGAATCCAATATGGACAGCGAAAGATCTCCGAGCCACAGCGGCAATAAAATAACACTGGCCAGCCTGGTGTTTGGATCTGCACGGGTTCCTGTCAATTCCAGCACCCCGTATTCGGATGCAACTCGAGTGAGTAACATACACGGCGGGAAATTATTGACAAAAGCTTAAAACAAACAAAAAATAGGTGGCCTGGAAAAGTAGTACTAATAATAATAGTATTTTATTATTTCGAAAATATTTGTTATTTATAAATTCCCATTTGCATCTGTGTAGACACAGACACTTCTTATTTCCACGTCATTTTTCCAACTAAATAAATCCACCGTCCGGTGGCCTGATCTTACATCTTGGTAGAGAGATTCGTCTGCTGCCTATCTCTGCTAGGACCCACCGCACGCCCTCCGCAATGCATTTCTTATCGCTACTAATGGGAAACTATATTTACTTTGATAAAATCGGGCACACAGCTGTCTCGCCAAACACAACGAACTTGATATTTGACTGAAAGACCTACATATAGCGAATATGCATACAAATACTTTTTCCAGACCGGACAGGTCAACAAAAAGTTTGACTGATAAGATTTCCCGTAGATTAGATTCAAGTTTTTTTGCAGCGATTATTTTCTTTGTTTACAAATACACTCAAGCGGGAGGCAAAATCATTATTGGAGATTAGTAATCGAATCTACGTTTGTACATATGTATGTGTGTTATTCACGCTTGATCATAAAAGCTCAACTTCGGTTTGTCTTATTATGATGAAATACCCTTTTTCCTACCTGGCCGACCTGTAGGTAGCATTGATGGATCGTTATTTCGAACACACATTCCCAAGATACAGATACATAGATACAATACTTACATTCGGGGAATGCGTGGAAGTGCATTTTTTGTCCCCGTGCATTTACGGGGCGGTTGTGCTCGCGTTTCGCTTCCCTGATGATGACTCACATTATTTGTGTCGAGCTTGCATATCCATATACACACATATATATGTATGTACATATACCTTGTAGATATGTATCTTATATGCTGTTTTCTCAGACAAATAGTAAGCAAACGAAAGCGTCTATAATTGCGCTGTTTAACTGTGACCAGCGATATGTATTCGTTTTAATATTAGAATAGATGTAAATATGTTTATCAAAAGTCACGAAGCAGTTCCTTATTGCGCTCCAAAGAGCCCCGAATTCGTCATCTTGTTTACTAGCCCCCAAGAGTTGGTAGAACCCAGCTAGTCAGCTAGTCAGGCCAATATACAACTATCAGCTATCGGCCAAGAATGCAATTAGGAGGGGCTGTGACCGGCAATGGGACTGGGATTGGGACTGGGACTGGGACTGGGACTCCTAGTCATAGCCGGAGGCGAGCGCATATAGAATTTTAGCGAATAAATATGTAAATAATTGTGCGCACACACATAGCACATTTGGTGCATTGACCTTGCTTAGCAGTTTGTTTTTTACGGTTATTAGTGCGGACGGATGGAGGAGGCAATGGCTTTGCTTTTGCCAGCAGCAGCGTCACGAACAGAAAACTCAATTGCGTATTACCCGTATATGAGGAGGAGTACATATGTACTTGGCTGGCAGGCGGCAGGCGGCAGGCACCAGGCGTCGTTGACTTCTGTCGCCTTTCCACGTTTTATCTTTATTGCAAAAAATGTATTTAATATAGTATTCGTCGAGCTGATGACCTTAGGATCTAAGCAGGCGGCAAGAACGGTTAAAATCGAAAGCTCGCCTGGCCCTGCCCCAGCCCATTTCATCACTTTTACTTGCTTCCCGACACGACCATACATATGTATCTCACGGATGCGGGTGTCTGCACCTCGTATCCGAGTGTGTGTTTGGAGCCGAGCGGAGCGGAGTGGAGTGGAGTGGAGAGTGAGTGTGTTGTGTCTACAAAAGTCGTCGTCGTCGTCGTTGGCTGCTTATTAGACTTGAACTGTCTGACTGACGGCGACATTGAGAGTGAGTTTCGGAGCAGAGTTGCGAGGGCAAAGGCAATGGCAAAGGCAAAGGCAATGGCCGATGGAGCATCGCATCCCGTCGGCACCAATACCATCGGTCGTCGTTTCAGCTGAAAGTCTGCTCCGCTCTGCTCTGCTCTGCTCTGCTCCACTCGCGCCTCAGCCCAGAGCTACTACTGCCAAGGGTATATCGCTTCGTGCGGCTGTGACTGTGACTGTAGATGTGGATGAACTCGCGAGGTACACGAACTGCTGCAAGGTCGAAGTTAACGCTATTAATAGGTAGTTTTTGCCGTCTCTCTCCGGGCGAGAATAAAACGGTTATTCACATTGGCCAAACGACGCGTCACCGCAATGACCTATTCCAAATGGTTCCTGAGATTGCCCAGATCGAAGGGATTAACGATTAATGCTAAACGCCGAAAGCTGAACGATGATCGCTGACTACTTAACCAGGAAGCAGATGCCAGATGCGAAATGAATGCAGGTACCTGCGGTACATCGGCCCACTTGTCCGTGTATCTTAATAACCGAGCACATTTAAATACATACGGACATACAGAAATGTTCGTTTTAGGAGCGTTTTATTAACCTTGGCGAGGGACATTGAACTTCAAACGCTGCGAATACGTATTTTTCGTACAGATACAAATGCATACAGAGACATAGACAAGGCACACGGCACACTGTGTACGGTACACGAAATGCATATATACGGAGCTCTCTTGGCTGGTGTGAATTTTATTTCCTAACTCTTTATCTGTGATACGTTAATATGCAATGAGCATTATATATATATATATATATATACATATATATAAATGTTTATAATAGGTAAATGTGTTTTTCGCATGAACAAATTAACGAAGCGTTATATTTATGTCTACCTACATACTTGAGGTTTTGTTTTCGTTGTTTTTGTTTCTGTTTCTGAAATGGCTTTAACGGAAATTTCGCTTGTTTCATAATTTATGAATATGTAATTTATCGGACCGCAAAAAAGTATTGACTGGGAACTGGGAACTGGGAACTGAACCGAGCCACCGGAAGTAACGTTTATACATATATCGAGATGTGAATTATGGCCACGATTTTCTTGGGGTTCATATATCCCATAAAGCTAGCTGACTATATTAAAAGTAGAAGTGACTAACTGAGCCCCTGTCTATTCTCATTCTGGTTTACTTTCAGACCAAGAAACATTCTCCCGGCCATATTAAGAGACCCATGAACGCGTTCATGGTTTGGAGCCAAATGGAGCGGCGGAAGATATGCGAGAGGACGCCGGACCTGCACAACGCCGAGATATCGAAGGAGCTGGGACGACGGTGGCAGCAACTCGATAAGGAGGACAAACAGCCGTATATCATCGAGGCGGAGAAGCTGCGGAAGCTGCACATGATCGAGTATCCCAATTATAAATACAGGCCGCAGAAGAAGCAGACGCGGTCGCCGGGATCACTGAAGCAGAACCAGGACGCAGACGGCTGCGAAGCTAAAAATGACAACACAAATCCCAACAACAGCAACAACACATTGTCCACTCTTGCAATTAATGGAACATCCACCACTGCCGGTCGGAAACGTAAAAGATCTACCTCTACATGTCAATCTGGTTCGGTTTCGAAACCATTGAAAAACAACCATTCGGGTGATATCTCCTCGTCCAAGCCCAAGGCCTACGACGGAAATGCTCCGGTCCACATGCTGGAGCAGCACAATCCCGTGGATATTATATTACCCCCAGCCGGTAATCTGTTAAGACGCCAATCATCTGAATATTTACCTCTAAGCACAAATCAAAGCAATGTCGATTGCGATATACACTCAGACCTGAGCTCAGGTCCCTTGGAATCGATTTCCAACAATCCGCGGGAGAACCTATCCGAGGCCGTCTTCAAGTTACTCTACATGAGTCCCACCGCCAACGAGGACGACTCCCAACTGGAGGTCAATAGCCACCAACACAACCAGTCCGACCCGACCGCTGGCCTAATAGGCAACATCTCCGGCATCAGTCCCATGAGCGCACAGGAGGAGACGGCCGAGGAGGTGCTAAGGGGCATGCCCTATTACGGTAACCTTTTGGAGGTGAGTTCTCAGAACGACAGCGCCGGAACCGCCGGCAGCCACATTCTAAATGTGGTCAAGGCGAACCTCCTGTTGGGACACAACCCCAGCCTCGTCGGCGAGCCCGTGTTCGACTCCGAGGAGAACATTGTGAACGATGCCAACTTGCATTCGGCCAGCCATCAAATACCTCCATATGTGCCTGATCAACACGACTGCTTCGCCGAGGATTGCGGCGGCGGCGGCGGTGACAGCTCCTCGCATCACGTGGAGTTCGCGGTGGTGCAGCCGCAGACCGTCACCATGAACATTGAGATACACAACAACACGCTCTCGTACGGCGGGGCGGATGGCGGGCACACATTCCAGTCCGACGACTTTAACCCGATGCCGTCGACCGCCGAGGACAGCGACTGCAGCATCCTGACCGCCGACCACTCGCCCCAGATCGGCTTCTGCAACGGCAGCTTCGTGGAGGCGGACGCCATCGTGAACGCTTGCACATCATACACCACCCAAGACTACACCGGAAATGTAATTGAAACACACAATGATCTCAACTACGCCGCACACGATAACAACGGAGCTCTCCTAGCTTATACATTAGAGGACTTGCCGCCTCAGCCAACCGGAAGTCATTTAGAGTTTAACGGGTTTGCAAGTTATTACAAAATGTGAGAGATGTACGTATTTAAGTTTTGTGTAATTTATAACTAATCTAATTGTACGTTTATAATTTTACACCAAATTATATATATATATATACTATATATTCCATAAATTCTATATACAAAACAACAAGAGCAAAATGAATGAAAAAAAAACGAGAATAAAATCCATTGCATTGAAAATATTTACGATGAAAGTGTTTAATTGAACTGCGTAGATCGGGAGCGGGTTCACTGCCACCTGACCTTGCCTAATCATCGGAAATAATACAGTTAACACAGAGCTTTCAGGTTGGGGGTTGCGAAGTATCTACATATGTTTATTTACACGTACACATATTATATATATATATTTTTTTTTTTACATAAATAATTATTGGTGGTCGCTCTGCAACAGGAATCGCCGAACAGAACAGGAGATACAGCATGGGGCCGGACTGCGGCACAACTAATCAAATCAAATCATAATCCAGACAGTTAACTAGTATACATTCGTTTCACTTTCCGAGCGCTGACTTGACGGCAAATTACAAGGTGCTCGCCTCGATATGTGGGATGTTGTGCAGGCCAGTGTCCGGGTTCGACCAGTAATAGTAGGGAGCGCCCTGGCTAAAGCAGAACTTCATGTCCAGAGTCTCGCCATGATCCACATAGTACATGAGGTAAAAGTTGCACATCTCGTCCTCACTCGTGGGTCTGTGAGTGTACAATAAACGAGGCACTTAGACCGCTTTCTAGGCGGAAGGCATGGCCAACTTTACTCACCCGACTTTGGTGATGCGATTGCGGGTGCTTTCCAAGGTGCAACGCACGGCAATCGTGTCTCCTTGGACGATGGGCGCAGTGCTCGTTGCGTTGTAAAACATTTGCGGCGTGAGCGGATCGCGCTTGCCCAGCTGCAGCCATTCCTGGACGCCCTGGTTGTTTGACCGGACCCTGTAGCCCGAAACCACCTTCCCCAGACCGTGGGTGTGAACCCGATAGGCGAACGGATGCAGCACCTTCTTCTCGTTTATTTCGCAGGCCGTTTCCAGATGCTCCGTTTTCATGGCCGGTATCGCACCGTCCGTGCCCAGCAACAGTGTTCCGGCCAACTTCTTGCGCCTGCCAATGGAAGAGTTTGTTTATAAGAATGAAATATACATTATTTAGGTCTCTTACGGCTCCTCTGTGTAGTCCAGGAACACGCCAGAGTCATCAGTTGAGCCGTCTATTGGGGAAAATACAACAAATATTTAAATTTCATTTTATTAGGGACCCTTTTCGGCCCTTTCAACTCACCCTTGAATTTGTCAATGTGGGCATAATGGACCTGTAGTACCAAGTACTTGATTTGCGAGTCCTTGCCAACTTTGAAGCCAACTCCAGGTGGCAAATCCAGTTTTTGAGCGTCCCTCGCCCAGGCGTAAATAATCTAAGTAAAGAGAAATATTTGTATTAATGCCGAATCATTAAGGTAACTAATTAATAATTAGCAGTTTTGCTTGACGTAATCGATCTTTATAACTTTACGGTTTAAAATGGGATAGCATAGATGTTATGTATATTTTAAGCGTTTTTTTATAGTAAATGTTTTTATTTATTTATTTATACTACGAAAATCTGGAAGATTGATAAACTGATTAACTGTTAATTTTTATTTAAAGCCTATATCAAAAGAAAATAAAAATAAACCAAGCTATTCCTGTTAAACATCCTTTATGTATATGCCCCACATTTATGTATATGTCAGATAGTACTTCATCTTGAAAACAATTCTAAATTTTCGTATTCTGCTCAGAACTGTTCAGAAATTGAAGCGCCGCAAGCGCAGACTTCCAGGGGAAGCATGTCTGTTTCCACTTGCTGCAAATGCAACGAGATGATAAGGCCGCGGGCAATCTGCAGCCTGGGTAAGGCATACCATCCGCTCCATTTTACCTGCCAGGACTGTAAGGCGCAGGTGGAGCCGTCGCACTACTACGCCTTGGAGGACAAGGTACTGTGCAGCGAGTGCTATCTGAGCAAGCATGCCGCCAAGTGTTCCACTTGTCGGACACCCATCGTGGGGCGTACTGTGGTCGCCATGGGTCGGAAGTGGCACGAAAATTGCTTTCGGTGCTTGAGCTGCAACAAGCCGTTGCTCTCATCGTCCTTCTACGAAGTAAACGGATTTCTCTTCTGCAAGGAACACTTCCGGGAGCAGTTCTCGTCCCGCTGTGGCGGCTGCGGGGAGCCCATTGGCAGGCGGGTTGTGGTTGCTCTGAATACCAAGTGGCATGCCGAGTGCTTCAAATGCCACGTATGCTGCCGACAGCTCGGCGGCTCTGAGTTCAGCGTCCATGACGGACGTCCCCTTTGTCAGAGGTGCGAGGAATGGGCACTCAACCTGAGTCGCCAAATTTTGCTGTGTAAACAACAACGTCGCCTATCTGAGGACTTATGTACCTGAGAGTTAGAATGGGGTCCGCAGGGACTGGCCGAGTCCTCGGCCGCAGCTCGATTCATCTCTCCGCAGTTCCTGTTGTGTGAAATTTTCATTAGTAACGAGTAATATGTGAAGCCTCATCTGAACTCTAAGCTCACCAAGTGGTCCTTGTGGTTCCGGGTTCGCCGCATCCGTAGAGCAACATGTGGTGGGCCGTGTTCATCGTGGCATTGGGATTGAATCCAACTGCATTTTGGGGAAACATGGCAATTAGAACAGTTTTTCAATGGAAATATAAAAGAGAGCCCTGGAGTGAGGGACGTACCAATATAGTAGGTGGTAGTTGGATCGACTTTGATGGGGGTGCACAAGTACAGATCCGGCTAAATTTGGTTAGTATTCCAAAAATATACACATATGGGATTAGTAAAGTAATATTCGTTACTCGAAGGGCCAAGAGCGTGGCCTTCGCGACCCCCGACAATACAAAGGCAGATGTGTAAGTATCCAGAGCGCAGGTTCCACGAAGCGGCGCAATCTACAGGTTTCACAATGCGAACGCCGTGGGTGTTGCGAATCGTGTGTGGGTGTTGCGAATCGTGTATGCCAAGGCGACATTCCATCCATATGGTTACATTTTGCATAGAACTACGTTTTTACAGCACAAATCTCTTGGATATTTCGGAGTTTTCATTTAATTTCCGCAGGCTGGCACATATATTACTGGGAAATGCATGCGCACAGGTGCAGAAATACATAAACTCTTCCTCCTTTGGATACACACTCCATATGGAGCTATCTAAAAGGTACAAGTTACTCACGGTTTGCGGAGAAACCTTTGGCATCAGGAACGGAAAGGAGCCTATGGTGCCTGTTGCCGAGTTGGTCTCGAGATTCCGTTGGTGACTCGAGCTCTGGTACATCCCCTGCTCTACAAGGCCGTTGACAGCTATCAGGCTGATAAGCCCGCATCCCAGGGCAAGGTACATGCCGGATATGGATATTAGAGACATTTTCGCTTCTCTGAATTTCGCCCTCCACTGGTAGTGAGAAAACAAAAGGAAAAGCCTTCCTATGTGGAAGAGAACTGGCGTTTTATTGTTCTCGGATCGCAGCTATATTTTCCACACGTAGGCTCGGCCCAGAAGCGATAGTCAGAATAATCGATAGTCAGAGCCAGAGATATATTCGCAGATTCAGGGCTGGGAATACTGGTTTGAGCGGTGGATTTAAAAAATTTCCGCAGCAGATGTCGAGAATATAATGAATTAAATCTGCCTGCTGGTTTAGAGAACAGTTGTCGTTATGAAAAGTAATAAAAGACAAGAAAGGATACATGGGAGGACTTTCGAAATGGAATTCTCATATACCCTTATAGTTTAAAATTCGAATTTAATATCCATAGCTAAGTATTAATTTCCATTATGAAATCTGGTTTAACATTTTTTAAAATGTTTATGATTTTTATAATATTTAATCATTTTAAAAGTAAACTTTTTAATATTATAATTTTAATTTTATTTAATTTGAATATAGTTTCGTATTTTATAATTAATATGCTTTTAAATAAATTATTTAAGGTGTGTAATTAATAATACAAATGCAATTTTCTAAAATACATAAATATGATGTTTCGTCCGATTTCGATATATATATTGTGGAGGAGTTAGCTTTAGGCATGCGCCAAACCATTGATTTTTGTATAAACACACAGCTCTCCAATGTTTATGGTGCGCTCTCGCAGATGTAATTGCAATTGGCCTCAAGTTGGAACCGCGGGGAATTCGAAACTATCTGGCGCATAAATGGAGGAGGATCAGGGCGACGTGATGGACCCAAGCAACGGTGAGCTTAAAATATAATTCAGGCTGAGCTGGGTCACAGCCAGAAGGGTATTTGCTAGCGGTATCGCTTTCCGTTGAATGGAAACGAGGCCAGCGCAGTGCTAAATAATTAAATAAACAAACAAACACGCACGCATTTCAGATGACCCGATGGCCCACCAGGACTCGGCGAGCATGCTGAACTTGATGGAGGCCAGCTCTTTCAGCATGCCACCACCGAATCTGCACGCCTCGAAGGTGATCAATCCGAACAAGGCGATATTCACCATCGATGCCAACACAGGCCAGATTTTCATAGTGAACAACAAGGCCTGCCAGCTGCTGGGCTACACGTCGCAGGAGCTGAGGAACAAGGGCTTCTTCGACCTGTTGAACGGAAAGACGGAGAGCCGTATCTCGTCGCTGGCCGAGATGCAGATCGAGGGCGACGAGGGACGCGTGGTCCTGCTGAGCGGCAAGGTGATTGAAATGAAGACCAAGCCTGGCACCAAGATTCTGGTCTCTCTCTGGATCCGCCAGATAAGCAGCGATGGTCGGCACATAGCCGTTGCGGAGCCTGTGGAGCGGCACATCTGCCACATTAGTATCGACCGGTTTGGGGTGATAACATCGGCCGATTCCACCACTGCTACTATATTCTTTTACGAATCCACCGACGGCGTTGTTGGCCTAAACATAGTCGCGCTGATACCGTTCATAAAGCTGCCCGATCCCGACAGCAGGGATCCGATTCCAAAGAGCCTGCGGAAGCAGAGGGCCACCGGTCGAACGACGGACAATGTTAAGTTTCCGCTCTGCCTGCTCCTGACGCTGGACGAGAGTGCCCCTGCCGGATACCCTGGCTCGAGTAGCCACGCATTCAACATAACCGTCTGGGTGTTCCAGAACCTCAGCGGCCTTATTGTGGTGGACGATATTGGGAACATTCTGATGTGCAATCAGCCATTCTCGCTGCTGATGTTTGGCTATGGTCAGGACAAGATTATGAACATGCATATATCCTCGCTGCTGCCGAATTTCGGCAAGGACTCCCGGGAGGAGAAGAGCCCGAATGTGTCGAACACCTCGATTACCAGCAACGACTGGGAGCCGGACACCGATCCGTTGGTCCTGGACAACCTCGACTCCTCGCTGCAGTCCTGCAAAAAGAACTCTACCACCAACAAGTCGGCCCCGCCAACCCTGGAGCCCTCCTCCGTGAGCGACGCCCACATGAGCTGCAACCTGGACCCCAACAGCAGCGGAATGTTCTGCGACGTGCGACAGCCCGATGATTGCACCATCGACGACATTCTAACGCCGGTGAATGCATCTAACAGCTTTCCCGCGGATGAGTTTGAAACGGGATCCCAGTCCCACATTAACGAAATGCCGCTGGACAGAGCCAAGACCCCGGAGTCCACCGAGAATGGCGATGCCTCGGGAAGTAATCCTGCCACTAAGCTGCTCAGCTCCATCAATGGCAGCTTCGTGGGCGAGGCCATCCACGCGGATGGCACGGTAATAGAGGTTGTCTACTCGGTCCTACTGCAGATCCTGCCCTGCTCCAATCGTGTTTACTGCATCTGGGTGTGCCGGAGCCCGAGCACACGCCTGGATGGCGGTGACAAGTACAGCTACGCGAATCTCACGTCCACATTCAACAGCATGGCCAGCACGATTGAACAGTCGCTGGGCCAAGTGATCAAAACCACCGCCGCCCAGAACTCCAGCAGGCCCAACTCTCTGTCTCTGGTGTGCAAGTACGAGGACGAGCTGTACGTGGGGGAGTACAGCAAGCACTACACCTCCATCCGGCAGATCGGGCGCGGAGCCTACGGGTATGTGAATATGGCATTCCGGAACACGGACCGGCTGCTGGTGATCACCAAGTTCATTTTAAAAGAGAAGCTGTGCTCTCAGTTCATGGTTAAGAGAGGGGATGGTAAGGAAGTTCCTATAGAGATACATCTGCTGCAGACTCTGAGTCACAAGAACATCGTATCCGTGCTGGACGTGTTCGAGAACGACCTCTTCCACCAGTTGGTGATGGAGAAGCACGGCTCGGGCATGGACCTGTGGACGTTTATTGAACGACGCCCCCTGATGGAGGAGAAGCTGGGCAGCTATATTTTCCGACAGGTTGCCGACGCCGTAAACTACTTGCACGAGCAGAAGATACTCCATCGCGACATCAAGGACGAGAATATTATCATTGATCACAATTTCAACATAAAGCTGATCGACTTTGGGTCCGCAACCTTTATGGAGGAGGGCAAGTACTTCTCCACATTCTACGGCACTACAGAGTACTGCAGTCCTGAGGTGTTGGCCGGAAATAGATACGTGGGACCTGAGCTGGAAATGTGGGCATTGGGCGTCACCCTTTATGTGCTTATGTTCTTTGAGAATCCCTTCATAGACGTGGAGGAAACGCTGAAGGCCGAAATCCAGATACCCAAGGTGGTATCCGAGCCACTGAGCCGGCTGCTGGGCTCCATGCTAAACAAGGATCCCAAATACCGGTGCACCATGCATCAGCTGATAACAGATCCCTGGCTCACCCAGGAAGTGAATGCCTCGGTGTTTAACTTCTCGTGGATTGTGCCCTGCAAAGCGCATGAGGCGAACCCGGACCTGTACTTCTCTGGCTACTTGTACTCTAGCACTTCGGTGCTGTCCACCATTTCGCCGCAGGAGAGCTTCTCGCACATCGAAGAGTGCTCCATTGGCGGCAGTGAGGAGGCAAAGCTTCTGGCGTCTCACAGGATCGGCCACAAGTTGTGCATCAACGAAGGTACAGTGCTAGTCCTGAAATAACTAAACACAACGCTTATTCTTGAATCTTTATCATGCAGCGAAACACAATAAAATGGACACACTCTACGCGAAACAGTTCCAGTTGAACTCTTCAGTCAGCAATCACGAACTAAGGGTTACCTCGCTACCTGACCCCAGCCACAAGGAGATCGGACACTCCATATGCTCCTCAAAGTCGGAGAATGATATTTTTAAGAACAAACTCGAGCCTTGCGTCTCTGCTTATAACGTAGTTAGCTTGCACGACGTGAGCACGAAACCAAAGACGCTTAATCTGAAGTGAAGTTTGGATATTGTACAATCTGTAAATCTAATCCCGTCATGTGTAAATACCAGCATCTGTGAACAAGGACAATTAACGATTTGTGGGACAAAAAGCTAAAATGTAGATGAAAATAAATCAATTTTATTGTTATCCCTTTTGTAGTTTTCATTTGTGTAAGTAAAGCTTACCTTAATCTCAACCCAAATCAAATAATATTCAAGACATACATATGTATATGTAAGTGCAACAAACAACTGAATAACATTTTAATTGCTTTTTATGGAATCGCTGCGAATTAACAACTATGTATACACATACATAAATACTACGAAAAGTAAGCGCTCTCAACTAAATGTATTTATCTCCAAGGATGCTTGTGCGATTTGATCAACTCCCCTCTGCCATATCCTGCCATGTATCGGAATGGAAGGAAACTGACAATAATTTAAAAGCAGTTTCATTTTAAAATGGAAACGAAATTGAGAGTAATAGTTGGAAACCTATATTAAAGTTTCATAATGGAGCAACGATATTGTTTTAAATCATACGAAACTGGAGAGTAAATGGACAACCTTCAGTAAACTTCTTAATCATTTATGGAGTTATTTTTGGCATTTAATTAACAACATTTTTCTATTGACATGGAGAGTTATGACTGGCAATCTCTAGGTCAGTTTCTTTCTAAAATAAAAATTGACAATAGGCAATGCCGCACATCTTTGTAATTAAAATAAAAGGGCTATCATGGTTCATCTTGGTTAAGCATCGTATCGAATAGATATGGAGAATGTTATGGTTTCCAATCATTAGTACCGTTTCGTACTATGTACAATTATTCAGTTATTAGTAACGAATACTAAGTTTAAATAACTCGCAAACTTTTTACAAATATATCTATGTACCGTAAGCATATAAGCGTTCTACAAAATGTATCTAAAATATCGTATCGGTGTTCTCGTATTTGCGGTCCCAATAGCCTCCACTATACAGCCAGTCCTCGGTTTTGGTGTGTGGATTAGTAACGTACTTAAACCACCTGCAATTAAGAAATTTATATTTAGCACAAAAGCAACAAGTCAACACAATGGTAATTGTTCTTACTTCGGTGTCCAATCATCACTGTTGGCGGATTTCCTTTGTTTTCGTGTGTGCCTCTGCTTCTCCTCGAGGCGAGTCTTCTCCTTGGACGCACCATCCAAGTTTCCGTCTTCTAGGTATAATATATCAGGTCGCAGTCGCGAATCGGTAGGGCATAGAGTTAGCGGTGGTTTCATATTATTATCCATAGCGTTTAGCTGAAGCGCGAAATGCGTAAACTGGTAATACTTCAAAGAGAAATAAGGAAATATATGAAATATCTAGTCATTTCGGGCATAAAAGGGCTCCCTCTTACCTCGTTACAGTTGGAAGGTCTGGGCTTACAGCTCCACAAGGTGGAGGAGTCCGGAATATCAATCGAATAGGCAGAGTCACTCTTTGGTATGTCGCCCTCCTGCTCCATGGGCGGATAGCTATCGTTCTGAAATGTAACGTCTTTTGAGATACATTTGCGGCGGTAACTCAACAAACTTTTACACTTACGTCTTGGATTGACAGGCTGCGGAAGGAGTTCAGCTTGAAGCTGTTCAATTTCGAGAACATTTTTCTTGGCGTTCCATTCGGCGACCCGTTGGGATCGAAGTCATCGTTCTTTCGGGTTCCCTGCTTCAAATACTGCTTATAGGAATCGGCCGAGCAGCACTTGATGAACTCGGTCCATTTGCCATACAGAAAGAACAGATTGGTGTCACTACAGGGATATGGATTCGGTCAATAATGATAATATAATTAAGTTTTTTATCGCTCACCTTGAGTCTCGCACGAATCCCTCAACGCGATGCAAGTTCTTGGCTCCGGATCCGGCTGACTTGAAGGTGAGGCTAGCCACATGGCCAGTGGAATGATTGGTAATCTCCATTTTCCCATACTGCTCTATCCACAATCTGCCCACGATTATGTTGTGGACGCAGCAGTTGACATTGGTCCAACTATAGGTTTCATTCCATCTAAAACACATAAAAATATTTATAAAAAAATAGTTTAAACTGAATAAATCTAATTTTGGTAGGCTGAGGATATAAAAACTTGGATCATATATGTGTACGTACTTGGGAAACTCAATGGTGACTGTGCCTTTTGGATTAACCTCGACGC
The DNA here is from genome assembly GCA_008042485.1 of Drosophila mayri. Taxonomy (NCBI): domain Eukaryota; kingdom Metazoa; phylum Arthropoda; class Insecta; order Diptera; family Drosophilidae; genus Drosophila; species Drosophila mayri. The sequence continues at coordinate 38,808 of VNJN01009084.1, forward strand.
TTTTGCCCCAGAACTTAATTTTGGGATTGATAGTGCCATGGAACTTAAAGTCCTTGGACTCGGCATGAAATGCTGATACCGGTGGATGGTGGGAAACCTGCTCACAAACGATGCGGTAATCGCCCCGCTGCAGCTCGTAGGTCTCTCCAAGAAGCGGATTGAACGGCTTGCCCAGTCGCTCCCAGTTCGAGGCTAGTGCTGATACGGCAAAGGCTGGAAAGGGCACACAAATGTTCAATGAATACAAATAGCGGGCAATTAATTGGGTTCACTATCGCTGCCCCGATAAATTCCAATAGTAAACCATAACCACAGACAACTTGAGGTGCCCACTTCAATCAGGTTGCATGTGAGTTCTGACATATCACTCACCCGCGACGTATTTCATCCGATCCGCCGGCAATTCCTGCTGCGCTGCCTCGGTTAGTAGTTCAGCGTACTCCATGTACTCGCATAGTCGCTGGAGGAAGCTCAGTGGCTCATTGAGCATGACTGGCATGGTGATCTTGCTCAGGTCCTTGCCAATGCAGTTCTTCAGAATGGCCCAAATGCTGACTTCTTTGCGGGAAATCATCGGGGCCGGAAGCTCAGTTCTAGATTAACAAAATTTATCAATTATGAGTGGGCTGGCGGAAGATGAGTAATTCTGGGGACTGGACTCACCGCTCCACATGCTCTCTGTTGTCGCCCTCGGCCATTGTTGGGGGTCAAGTGCGGCTAGACCCAGAAACTGATTGTGGTCGTTGGTGGTGTGTGCCTCTTAATTGATTGCCAGTTCACGATGACCCTCTGATTCGGAGCACAGAAGTTTTCACTTGGACAGACATGTGCGGTGTGGGGCAACGTTCGAGTTCTGGAAAGGTTTTAAGCCTGATAAATGAGATTATTCGGCAGTCTGATTAAACAAACATATTTTTATATGTGCGAAACACAGAAGGCGGGCGGGTGTGTGTGCGTAGATCTGCTGTGTACCTTTTGTGGCTGTCGTCGCTGAGCTATTCGATGGACGGCGACGGCGACAGTGAATCTTGTGACCGAGCGTTGTTGTCATTCATTGATTTTTCGAGTGCTAATGGAGGCTGGCATGCAGGTGTTGTTTCGTGTGCTGAGATCCGCTTTGTTTTGCTTCACATTGTGACTAAAAGCGTATTTTTTATTGCACTAATTGAGCCTGAGGTGTTTGTACTCAGCACATACTCTATGTTCAAGCTTTTGGGCGAAAATTTAATCAATAGTGATAAGAAAGCTTTGGGCAGCTTTCCCAGAGTTGATTTTTTACAATCGATTTCTGATTTTGGGCTTGATAAAGAAACACTTGTACGTGTTTTTGTGTTTACCCCTAAATTGATTATAATTACAGATGTGGTCAGAATTATAGCATTGAAAAGTAATATACTTATATTTTCATAAACTGTCAGGATATTTTATAATTTAAGTCCAATGGACTTGAGCTTATTCAAAACCGGAAGCCGAATTCATCTTTACATTCTCATCTATTCAAATATATTTTTCAATTTTTGAGTTATCTCAAGAAACATTCTAAGTAATCTTTTTTTTCAGAAAAGAAACTGTAGAAGGAGAATCTGAAAGTAAATAAATTTTACTTATTGTTATCAACTCCCGGGATCCTTTAAGATTGTATGAATTTGGTACCATTTTTTATTTAATTTCATACTAAATATTAGAAAATAAATTAGACAACCTCTCAAAATCGAAGTGTATACTACTTCAATTAATATTCTTAATTTAATTCACTTTTAAAATTAACTAATTGCAGCATTATTGCCATTATTTTGACCAAAATTTGGGAAGTAAGCCACTTGGGATTTGTTGATTGCTTGTTTTGATAGTTTTCCGCGGCACACTGTGTTCGCTTTGCCCACTCGAAAACTGCCTTACAACATTCATTTTCTTTTTATAAACATCTGAATTAATTATTTTTAGCCTTGGCAGAGTCCCTGAAGGTCGTTCACATTTTATTGATCGTATCGGACAGGGGCGTGGGTGTGTCAGAGCTGAGCTGTCAACATCCACATCAGACAATAAATAAAAATAAATATATCAAATTCGATTATTTAATTAACCAGATAATATATATTTTATATATATAGAATTTTAGATGTTGTGTATAATTATTTATATTCCATATATACAAGAAATAAAAACAACATTTGTTTGCTTAACACTACCACTTCGCTACTAATTGACTAAAATGTTGTGAGCAATTCCTCCTGGATGCTGTTTGATCGTAGCAGTTGAGTAGGTGTCGGTCCACCGGCGACCGTGTTCAGGACCTTGGATGACGTGGCCGTGGCATTCTTTAGGTCATGGTATTCATCGCAGAACGTCTGGAAATCATCACGTCATGAAAAATGTTTTTATTTCTTGTCTCTTTTAAGAGAATGACTTTTTATTTATTACCTTTAGACGGCTGCCCAAGAAGATGGCACGTTCACGCTTCCTAACCATGTAGTCGGACGACATGAGCCACCTGTGCTCCAAGCAATCTTCGGTGTATGGCCGTTTTCTGAAGAATATTAAATGTGTTGACATAAATTTATGGCAATAAATGTGCTGGTGATAAGTGACCTTGCTGCCCTATATTATTGTAAACATAATTAAAAAGTAATATTTAATAAGGTCGGTTAGCTATTAATATACTCCAAAGTATTTTCTGACAAATTAGAATATCATTACCGCTACCTTCGATCCCGTAGCTCTTTATAAAGTCCACGAAATTCTAAATCGGAAAAACAAAGCTGAATTAAATGATTTACTCACGTGGGATGGCGCTTGAAGAGGAGCATAATGAATCTGGTGGCCTCGGGAGTGACTTCCTTAAACAGATTCTCGAACCTGTAGCGCACAAAGGAGATATTCTGCTTGGTCTCGTACTCGTCGGCGCCGCGGAATGCACTGCATCCGGACAGCAGCAAGTAGGTGAGGGCACCCACCGACCAGATGTCGCTCTGCGGGAATATCGGCTCGTCGTTGATCATTTCCGGCGGCTGGAAGTCCAGGGAACCACATGGCGTAACCTTCACGCCCAGCTTGTTGACCTTCTTGGCCGATCCGAAATCGACCAGCTTCACCTGAATGGAGCGCACCGAAGCCATCACCACGTTGTCGGGCTGGATGTTCAGGTGGCAGTAGCCGCGCCAGTGTAGATACTGCAGGGCATCCAGCAGCTGGGTGATCACGGTAGCCACCATCTGCTCGGAGTACTCATGTCGGCTGCTGAAGTAGGTGAGCACATCGGCGCCCTGGAGCTTCTCCATCACGAAGATGGCAATGGGCACGTTCAGGGGCTTGTAAGCGCTGAAGAGCGCCGGGATGCGTTCGTGGCGCAGGGTCTTGAAGTTGTCGAACTCGGCCACCACGTTGTCCTCGTTCTCGTCGGTCACCTCCAGGATCTTGGCCACCACAACGGTGTCGGTGGACTTCTGAATGCCCTTGACAATGGTGCTGAACTCGCCGCGGGCGATCTCCGAGATGAAGCTGTACTTGTCGCTGACCGAGGAGTCAGTCACCCAGTTAGGCGGCTCGCGCTCGCAATGGTAGTCGGTGTGCACGCGCTCCTCCTCGGGCACCACCTCGTGCCCGTTCTCGGTGAGCTGCTGTAAATGCTTCATGGCCTTGGTGATGTGAATCTTGGGGGCGTCGGCTCCCGACGTGGACGCAGACACGGGTATGCCCATCTCGCTCCAGCCGATGCGGTTCTTGGAGGCCAGTCGGAACTGGTAGCTGGTGTTCGGCTGCAGGTCGTGCAGCAAGTAGAACTCGTGGTCGATGTTGTCCGCCACCGTGGTCCAGGCATCGCAGTTGCTCAGCTTGTACTGCAGGCTATAGCACAGCACTGTGGAGTGGCCATCGTCGCGGGGCTGCTTCCAGCGGAGCAGAATCTCGGATCCGCTATTGGCGGATATTTCCGGTGAGTCGGGGGCATCGGGCAGAGTGGCCACCACGATGCGGCAGCGGGCCACAGTCTGGCCTACCTTATTCCTTGCCACCACCTTGTACACGCCGACATCGAAGTGCAGGGCTGGCTCGAAGCGCAAGATGGAGCGGCCGTCCTCGTCCACAGATATCTTGATCCTCTTGCTCTCGGACAGCACCATGTCGTTCTTGAACCACTGCACACACGGTTTGGGATCGCCCACGGCGAAGCAATGGATGTGGCTGGGCTGGTTCTCGGTTATGGCAATCGTCTGGGGCTTCTCGCGGAAGAACGGTGGGTAGCCCTCCCGCTGGGTCTCGATCATGGCATCGGCTTCGGTATACTCATCCAGACGTGGTCCCAGCTCTGTGCGCAGGCGACGGATCGAATACGAATCGTTGGCCGCATACATGCTGATGCGGCTGCGGGTGCGCTCGTCATCGATCTCCTCGTCCATGATGTCGGTGAAGCGACGTCTCTCTCGGATTACGGGCAGCTAACGGAATAGAAAGAAAAATCCTTACTTAATTCTGATTTATTTTTTCATTTGGGCCTCGAATACTTACAGACCAGTCCACGGAATCGTTCAAGGCAAATGAAGGGGATCGTCGATGAGCCACCTTCATGTACTCACGCAATCTCACAGGGAAGTTGACATCTCGCAGTTGCAGAAGATACGTATCGGGGCCGTATTGGTAGCTGAAAAGATAATGTAACGTAATGGTCAGCTTCTGTAGAGGATCGTGGCTTGACTAAGACTTACTGGCTCTCCGATTGAATCAGGCCCAGCTCGTAGTCGGGATGCAAGTATTTGGAAACGACTTCTTCGCGCTTTGCCCGCTTCCTTGGCTCCGGCAGCGGCTCTGGTGTGTTCTCCGGCGTGTACACGTGTCCCGGGGGATAGACCATCTTGGATGGATGCTGGAAGCAACCGCTGAGGCGGCGCCTGCGGAAGTAGTTCTTGCAGGAGGCATTGGCATACCAGTCCCTGAAGTGGTCGTAGTAGTTCCTCAGGCGATCGGTGTTGATCTGGTAGTCATGGTCGTACACCTGGCGGTCCAGCATGAAGAACCATGGATGCTTCAGAGCAGTCTTCACATCCATACGTTCCTCCGGGCTGTAGAGCAGCAGGCGGCTGATGAAATCACGGCCATCGTCCGAGATGTGAGTCCAAATCTCGTCCTTAAAGTCCCAGCGGCCCTCGCGAATCTTGGTAAGCGTCTCCCTGTCGTCGATGCCCAGGAACGGATTGTGACCGCCCAGCAAAACGTAAGTTATCAGACCCACAGTCCACATATCGTGCGAGAAGTTGACGCCCTCCTTGTTCACGACTTCGGGCGAGACAAACTCCGGCATGCCATAGTCCAAGGTGGACAGGTTGTGCCTGTTGATTTTCCTCGACAAACCAAAGTCAGACACCTTGATGAAGTCACCGCCAACCACGGAGATCAGAAGGTCCTTAATCTGTGTATAATCAAAATAGTGAAAAACAAGCATTAAATCAGATTTTAAGGCAATAAAACTATTTAGTTACTCACCGTAAGTCCCATGTGACCCACTCCCATTTCGTGCATGTGCTCCAGGCCCCACAGCGTCTGCCGGATATAGTGGGCGATATCGCGCTCCGTGTAGTAGTCGCGCCTGAGCAGATTATCCCGCACCAGCTCGCCGCCGGCAGCCAGCTCCATGATCAGAGTCACGCTGCGATCGGTGTCGTAGGCATCGTACGGACGGATCAAGTTCTTGTGGTTGAACATGTTCATCATCTCCAGCTCGTTGAGCATGAATGGACGCAGCTCTGGCCGGCCATACATGATCTTGGCGGCGTAGTTGTCGCCAGTGGCTCGCTCCACGGCGTGGTAAGTGATGCCCTGGGTTCCGCGGCCCAGTTCGTCGCCAATGTCGTACTTGTCCTGGTAGCGCAATTGCTTGGATCGCACATACGGATGTCTGCCGTATGTCTTGTAGATGTACTGATCCTCATTCTCCTCAATGTGCACAGTCACCGAGGTGCTAATGGAGCCAGCAATATTCCTGGCACTGATCGAGTACAATCCACCGTCCTTGATGATAGAGTCGTGAATCGAAAGCACATAAATATCCGGGTCATAGGAGCTTATCTGAAGAGCGTTAATTATATTTTTAGTTACATTTTTAGAGCAAAATCGTATAGCTTTCAGGGTTACCTTGATGCGAGAAGAGTCGGCAATTGGCTTCCAATCCTTGAACCAATGCACTTCCGGCAGCGGAATGCCCACCAGCTTGGCCTCGATTCTGCCATTCTTGCGGGCCATGATGAAGGTCTCATCCGGTCGCTTCAGGAACCGGGGATGCTCTGCAATCTCCAGCCTCACCCGTTGCCTGGCCTCACCATGTTCATTGGTGGCCACAGCTTCATACCAGCCAACGTCGCGATCCAGCATTCTGTGGAATCAAAGACACCATAAATCAGCAAATACAATTATAAAATTACAAATTTTAAAAAGCTCACTTGTTGATGAAGAGCGTGGCCTGGCCATTTCGAGTGTAGCTCTGATCGAACCTGCCACCCGACTCGATGAGCATGTCATCAAAGTAGTAAGTCATCTTTGGCTTGGGGTAGCCGTAGACGAACCACATCAGCTCTGTGTTGTGCTCCTTAACTCCATAGCTTATGTCGTTTTCGCGCAACAGGAATCTGTTGGATAAAATTGATTTTTAATACAGAAAAATAAATAATAATGGCAGGAATTTACTGAGGAGCCTGGGCTAGGCCATCATGAGGAGGTCTCTCGATATCAAAGTCCTTGGGGAAATAGGGCGAAGTCTCTGGCCTGAAATCTGTGCCCGGTGGCAGGTATGTATAGGTTTTCGGTGGATCCGGCACCAGTTTTTGCCTGCAACATAAACAATGCATTATTGCTGATAAAGAAATGAATATGAAAATGTGATTCCCACCTGTAAGTTTGCGTGTAGGGACTGGGATCGCTCACGCCAAACTTGTTCTCCACTCGCACCCGGAATCTGTAGTCCCTGAAGGGCTCCAGATTGCGGATGTCGCAGGCACAGCTACGTACGCCGGTTCTCAGAGTGCGCCAATCGCCCTCAGGCAGATCCATCATTTCGATCTGGAATTTGAATTATTTTATCATTAAATTAAATTACAAATTATTATTTTTCAAATATTAAATCGTGGCTGCTGCTCACCTGGTAGGTGATGGGATAACGGGGAGTCAATGGCACCGATGGGTTCCACGACAAGAGCAAACCGCGATCAGTCATACGTGAAATAATGGGGCCCTCCGAGAGCGGTGGAGGAGCACCGGACTTTTTGTACTTCTTGAAGTCGGTATACTGGTCCTCCAAGGGCTTCTGCTGGCTGTCCAGAGCTGCGTTCGTATAAAAACATTAAAATAGTGCTCAAAAATAGTTTAAAAACAAAAACTTACAGTCGTAGAAGAGCTCGGCATGGCAGATGTCATCGCCGTAGGGATTGAAAATGCGGCAGGAATAGCGGCCCACATCGTACTCGGTCACATTTTTGATGGTCAGCCTGAGCAGGCCATTGGGCTCGATGTCGATGAGGAAGCGGTCCGAGGGGAACAGTTTCTGGTCGTTCTTGAACCACTCCACCTCGGGCTCCGGATATCCCGTGGCGCAGGCAGTAAACTTGGCAACCATACCCTCATAGATATCACAATCGCCGATCTTCTTGAGGAATACCGGAGGCTCCGAACGTGAGTGCTTCTTACTATAAAAGAAATATGAATTAAGAAGGAATTAAGCTGAAATAAGACGCATCTTACATCTCATTAACGATATCGAGGCGTCCTTGGGTGATGTCCTTGCCCTCCCGGTTGCTGGCAATGCATTTGTAGACACCTTGATCGTCCTTATCGCAGTTGTTGACAATCAGCATGTGATGATCGCCATCGTTCTTGATGCTATACTTGTCGGACTTGGTGTTAATGGGCTTGTCCTGGAAGTACCAAACCAGTTCCGGATACGGGACTCCTGAGACAGTCACCGGAATCTTGGCATTGTTGCCAAACACCTGCTGCTGGTCGGAAATCTTTTGCGTGAACACTGGCGGCTTGTAGACCTTGCGGACATTAGCATTGCAGGCGGACGAGTCCTCGCCGAGGGGATTGGCCAGGAGGCATGTGTAGTTGCCGGAATCGGCGGCCTCGGCCGGCTTAATGGTCAGTCCAATGTGCTTGCCATCGCAGGTCATCAGCAGGCGCTCGTTGGGAGTCAGAGTAACGCCATCCTTCGACCAAATAACCTCGGGCATGGGGTTGGCAATAAACGGAGCGGACAGCACCAGCTCCTGGCCTTCGTCGGCATTCACATCCCGCAGGGCAGACACAAACTGTGGTGCCTCCTCGGCGGCTGTTTCATCTGCCTTGGGGGCCACATAGAGCTTCGCCTTGGAGGCGGTCGATCCCTCGGGATTTTGAGCAATAACTTCGTACAGACCGGAGTCGCCGGGAACCGTCTTCTCAATGATCAGGCTCGTGCTCTTGTCCGGATTCTCGACAATAGAAATGTGGCCCTGATCGGGCTTAATTTCGTGTCCATTGTGGAACCATTGCAGTTTCGGCTGCGGGAAACCAACCACCTTCACGTCCATCTTGACTGGGAAGCCCTCAATGCTGGAAGCATCCTGCAGCTCGGCCACAAATGCAGGCTTCGACTCCTTAGGCACAATCTCCACCTTGGACACGCCCTCAATCTCTCCACCCTTGTTGGCAATCAAGCACTTGTACACTCCAGCGTCCTGGGGCTGAGCTTCATCAATGCTGCATAAAAGGAAATTAAGAATTTAATTTTCGCCACATTTAGCGATTCCTTAAGATTCTTACATCAAACCAATCTGGCCATTGGGGCTGTTGATGAAGTTAATTTCTGGGCTTGGACGCAGCAGCATTCCATCCTTGTACCACTTGACTTCAGGGGCTGGGAAGCCGGTGACCTGAGCCTCCAGCTTCAGGGGCTCGCCCACCACGACAGTTTGGCCGGTGATCGGCTTGAGGAACTTGGGCTGCATTTCCTCAGCTGTGAATGGTTTTTTTTTTAATAATAAATTATACATTTGTTAGAACTTACGCTTAACAGCGACGGCACACAGGGCCACTTTCTCGCCATGAGGATTGGAAATAATCAGCTTGTAGGCTCCCGAATCATTCGGCTGGCAATTGTTGATCTCCAGCTTGACCAAGCCATCGGGGCTTGTGGATAATTTCACGCTGCATAAAGGGGAACAGCATAAGTGATAAACTGGAAATAATTTTCCCAATAAACTCACCTCTCGCTTGGCTTCACCTCATCGCCGTCCTTCAACCACTGAACTGTGGGCAGGGGGCTTCCGTCAACACAGCACTCCAGGACAAGGGGCTCACCCTGCAACACGTCCAGAGCATTGTCCAGCTTCTTCACAAAGCTTGGTGCGAGGGCCAGTAGTCCCAGCTTGAAGGGGGCTTTGGTCACTCCAATTTCGTTGGTGGCCACACAGGTGTACTGCGAAAAAATTGACGCAATTCAAAACAATGGCTTTTATAGATTTTATCATCGACTCACCGCTCCCACATCGTTTTCCCTGAATGTCTTGATATCAAACACGCTCTCGATTTGGTCGGATCCCTTCTTGGTGTCCTCCTTGCTGTACAGCTTGTCCTTGCTTGGCTTGTTCACCGCCTCGTAGTTGATGGGCTTGTCGTCCTTTAGCCACTCGATAGTTGGCATTGGAACGCCATGCACCAGAACCTTGGTGGAAACAGGCCTGAAGTCGTGGATGCTCTGGCTCTCGGGCTGCACAATGAAGGTGGGCTTCTCCACTACGGGAATATAGATTAGGATTAAAACTAATAAAGTTCACTTTAAGAAGAGAATATACACACCAAGCACGGCCAGATTAAAGTCCACCGTGGACCTTCCTTCGCTATTGACGGCCGTGATTGTGTACTTGCCATCCTCGGAGGGTGAAACGGCCTGGAAGACCAGGCGATACTTGTCAGCATCAACGTCGGCGATGACCTCGCAGTTCTCGTTATTGCACAGATTCTCGTTGCCACGGGTCCAGGACACCTTGGGCTTAGGATTGGCCTGGACAAGAGCCTCGAAGCAAATGGTGTCGCCCGGCAGGCATTTGCGGTCATCCAGTCCAGAAATCTCCGGCTTGGCCAGCACATCGATCCAGCCACTCGTGGCCAGCTCTCCAAACTTATTCTTCACCTTCAGTTCATAGCGACCGGAGTCCTTGATGTCAGCCTCGAGGATGTTCAGAGTGCACGTGTACTGAACCAGGCCATTCTCAATGTCCTTCTTCTCCACCTTCAGCTTGAGGTTGTTGCTCTCCTTGACGGGCTGGCCATCCTTCAGCAAAACGATTTCTGGAGCGGGATCGGCGGTAAATACAACTGGCTCGGAGACCTTGTCGCCCTTGTTGACCTTAATGTCCTTCAGTCCAGGTCCCGATGTTAGGATGGGCTTGCGGTACTCGGCAATGCCTATGGTGGAGAATTTATGGTTTATAATATATAAAAACACACTTTCTGAACACTTTTATTACCCGACAAAGAGAGATCTCCCTGATGCGACTTCTCGCCACACTTGTTCTGAATGACCACCTTGTATTCTCCCGCATCCACCATATCCAGTGACTCCACCTCCAGCTTATAATGATCCTACAGACAGTATTGGAATATTTTAGAATAAATGCTTATGGCTATAGTTAGGCAAGACGAACCCCATCGACACTAATGGCCGTATGTTTGTCGGCAGTAATAGGTTTGCCATCGTGATACCATATAGCTTCGGGCTTGGGAATACCCGTGGCTATAACTTCGTACTTTAGGGGCACGCTCTCGTAGCTGTGCTGCTGGAAGACATCCACGTGCACGATCTCCGGAATAGCTATAAGACAAGATGGTGTCAGTGACTGCCTGGTTAGGAATTTATCCTTAAAGTTAACGATTAGATTTCTGTACAGAGTGCATATTTATCATTCGTGGGGTTAGTTCCGGCAATCCGGCCCGGCACCGCTTATCATTAACACTTTACTTTGTACAAGATGCTGAGATCATTTAAATCCCCTGATTTCTTTCCCAGTTATCTTTTGAGACACTTGCCTGCGTAAATTTAAAGTCGATATATAAATTTACGCTATATTATGTGATGATCATTCCAAGACCCATTCCATTCCATTGACACAATACGCATTCCACAATCCCGAGCGAGCTCATTACACTTGGTTAATAATTGATTTTTTGATTAGGTTTTTCTGTACAAGTTAATGTGTTAATATGTTAATGATGTGTTTTTGATATGTACAAGATGAAATATTTGTGAAATATTCATGGTTATAAGTATGTAAATGTGTTATGGGTGGTTTATATTTAGAATTATTTCGTTTCGTTCATTCATTCTTGCATTTTCCAAGTATTTATAGTTATGTTTATTATTTTGCTTAATTGATGCATTGAAAAATGGTTTTGTTTTACCCCCTTTTTCAGGTTCTTCGGTCGTCGCAATCATAGTTTTTGTCACGGTCTGTCCCACAGACACCGCGTCGCTCGCTGAATCAAAATTTGGTATTATAGATGGGAGATTATACATATTATATATTAAATGAGACTCAAAAAGGGCTCTTGTAAATGGAAATTAGTAGAATAAATTTCTCCTGTGCCCATACTCGCTTTTAAAATCCTATCAAAACCCAACTATGCAAGGCTGGGACTCGAAGCTATATACTTACTTAATACAGCAACCTTGCAGGTTGAGGTCGTCTCGCCAATAAAGTTGGTTGCCTTCATCTCATATGTGCCCGCATCCTCGGTTCTGGCCAGATTCAGAGTCAGATAGTAATTCTCAATGCGCTGAGTGTCCCGAGAGATCTTAATGCGTGCATCTTCATAGATTTCATGGCCGTCCTTGAACCTGAACCAAGGCAATAATTAATTTCTTGGGTATTTTAGTGGCTCCTTTTTGGCTTACCATTTGATTTTGGCTTCTGGTTCGCTGTACACTTCGACCTCCAGAGTGAAGGATTTGCCCTCCTGCACTTCAATGTTCTTAAGTCCACGCTTAACCTTGGGCTTGCCTTTAAATACATTTTATATAAACCAATTGGCATCGCAAATTGTTATTCTGTGTCACTTACAGTTGACGGTAACCACACAGCTGTCCTCCAGCTTTCCGTAGTCATTCATTATCTTGCAAGTGTAGTTTCCTTGCTGGTTGGTGGCCACCTTGTTGAGGATAAGCTTGTAGTTGTTGCCCTCCTCCACGTGACGGAAGTCATTTCGCTTCTCATCGATTTCGATGCCATCAATGTACCACTTGACATGGGGACGCGGATAGGCATCCACACCGACCACGAGCTCCACATTGGAGTCGCCCTCGGCCACCGTAATGTTCTTCAGCTTCTGTGTGAACTCCGGAGTGCACTTAATCAACAAGTCGGTGCTGCTGGTGGCCGATCCGTGCTCATTGGTGGCCTTCACGGTGTATTTACCGGCATCCACACGCGTTGCTCCGGTAATCTTGAGGGTGTAAGCGTTGCCATCGCTGCTGACGGTGTACTTCGACTCGGTCACCTTGATCTCGGTCTCGTCGTGGTACCAGATCAGCTTGGCCTCCGGATACGCATCGATGCGCACCGTCATCTGCACGGTCTCCTTCTCCCCGTGAATGTACTCGCTCTCGAAGTGCTTCACAATCACAGGCTTCGACTTGACCGTGCAGCTCCAGTACTCCGAGGTCTGACTGAGATCGTTGGTGGCCTTGATGGAGTAGTTACCAGCCTGCGACAGTTTGATCTCCTTCACCTCCACAACGACCTTTTCGAGGCTCTTGCCAATGGAGGCCGAGGAGATCTTCACGTTGCTCTCGGCGGTCACGTCCTTGCCGTTGTTGGTGACCTGAACAGTGGGCTGTGGGAAGCCCTCCACTTCGATTTCCATCTTAATGGTCTCCCCGGCGGAGCAAGTGATGTCCGTAATTTTCTTGATCTTCGGAGGAGCTTTAAAAGGGATAAAGAATCAAGTTATTCGATGTATTCAAAAGTGACAAGTTCAGTTCAGGGTAAAAGAACTTGAAAACCGCCACAATAAAAGGTGTTCCTGCAGAGAGATATGCTCATTCATCAGTAACTATTTTGTAGAAACATTGACTCTGCAAAAGTTTACTTTGAAATTATGAGAACAACCTAAAGCTAGTGTATTTTTGCGCTTAAGTTTTAGTAAATAAACAAATAGATACATTTATATTAATTAATGTGTCTTTTTTTGCTTATGATTTAGTCAATAAATAAATAAATAAATAATAATTAATGTGTTTTTCTTGTGCTTAAGTTTTAGTAAATAAATAAATAGATAAATTTATATTAATTAATGTGTCTTTTTTTTTTTGATTATGATGTAGTCAATAAATAAATAAATAAATATTAATTTATGTGTTTTTCTTGTGCTTAAGTTTTAGTAAATAAATAAATAGATAAATTTATATTAATATATATTTATAAATAACTATAAATTAATATGTTTTCCTTGTGCTTAACCCAGAAAATAATGGAAATACCTTTCACCACCAGGTTAATGCTCGATTCGTCCTGTCCCAGCTCATTGATGGCCTCAATTGTGTACTCTCCGGCATCGGCGGTGTTGACATTCTTGATTACCAGCGACATGCTCTCCTCATCCTCGTACATGAACTTGTGCCTATCGTCCACCTGGATGACCTCACCGTCGTGCTTCCACTGCACCGCCGGCTTGGGGAAGCCCTTGCATTGCAGCTCCAAAATAGCCGAGCCGCCGATGCTGGCGTTCGCCTCGCGGTGCTCGATCACCAGGGTGGGCTTCTCGGGCTCCCGGTTCAGTGTTTGAATAGCGCCCTGAACCGAGAGCTCGGCACTGCACGAGATGTTTCCCGTTGAGGTTTGAGCAACGCAGGTGTAGATACCCGCATCCTCGGGCTTCACGTGCTGGAAGACCAGAGCCAGAGAGTCCTCGTCCTCGCCAAAGAGCACCTTGAAGCGTTCCTCTGGATCGAATTCCTCGCCGTTTCGCTTCCATTGGAAGACTGGCTTCTCACCGGCCGGAAGAATCTGCCCGCTGAGTGCACCAAATGGATTCTTGTCCTCTGCAAGAAATGAGTAATTTCGTACATTAACATTGGTTTTCCCTAAAATGATTTAACAACTTACCCACTGTGGTGGCCACAGCCTCGCAAGTGGCCTCGCCAAACTTGTTCGTGGCCTTGCACGAGTAGGTTCCACTGTCGGACTTCTGGACATCGGCGATTACCAGCTCATAGAAGCCCAGGTAGTCCTTGTCTCGGATAATTTGAATCCGATCATTGACCTCGAGTATCTCCTTCTCATCTTTGTAGCTGCAGTGAATTAAAAAAGTATTAATTTTCTGCCGAAATGAGGCTTCATTTGCAACACTCACAATTTCACTCTAGGCTTGGGATCGCCTTTTATCTTAATCATGAAACGGAAGAGAGTATTCTCAATCATTTCGGCGTCCTTCAGGCTAACCAGAAAGGCTGGCTCCGTATTAGTTTTCGTCTCGTCATGTCCTGGTGCTGAATACGGAAACAAAAGAAGTTACTAAAGCAATTTAACCTCGATTAGCTGAGAGTGCCTACCTTGGCCAACGGCAAGCTGTGCCGAAACAGTTGTTGTCTCGGAAGCGGACTGGGCCCGAATGGTGTAAGTTCCTGCATCGCTCTCACTGGAATTAATTAATCATAAAAATAGTTATTAATCTCTAAAAAGGAAAAGACCACCTACGTGCAATTCTTAATGTCCAAGCGGTAGGAATTCATTGGAGCTGCTGTCTGGGTGATGCGATCAGCCAAACGATCCTCCAGCGGCTTGTTGTCCTTCAGCCAGGTGACAAGGCCGGGCTGATCCTTGAATTGGATCTCAAAGTGAGCGGTCTCTCCAGCTAAAGAATATAATGTAGTATCGCCAACTCAATCAATATGCTTCCAACTTACGATCCACTTGCACGCTCTTCAGCATCTTCACAACCACGGGCTTCTCCACGGAGCGCAGGGGTCGATCCTCCAGCAGTTGGGACGAAGACCGGATACCGGTACGCGATTCAGCTACCGAGTAGGAGGCACGGCTTTCCGCACGGCTTTCGGCGCGACTGGCGGCGCGGCTTGCGGCACGGCTCTCTGTACGGCCGGTGGCCAAGAGGGACGAACGGGTCTCGACCTTGTCAATGGAGCTGCGATCCCGCCGGGAGCTTATTCCATACTGCGATCGCTCGGCGGTGCTGTCGTAGGAGGTTCCCCGATCGTAGTCCCGCGTCCTGCTAGAGGCTTCGCGGAGGGCGAGCGGGGTTCGAACGGAGTAAATAAAAGTAAAGTTAGTTGTGTTTTCATTTATATATCTTAAAAACAAAAGAGTCCTTTTAATGATGGGTTCTCTCGAAAATCTCTAGAGGAGAGACTTTCGGGACAGGCCGTAAAAATCTGAACAAGGATCTGGCAAGGATTGGAAAATAAAAGGTTTCAATGTAGGAAAACAGAGGAGTACACACAGATAGATAGTTAATTGTAAGAAAAAGATTGTGTATGTAAGCACTGAAAGATATATATACTCTAAACACAGTTATTTACGATAAACTCAACATAAATATATATGGGATCATGATATAGACGTGATACAGGTGACTGAAGAGACAAGCACTTCGCTTACAAGGAGCCTTTCGAATTTATTTACGCTGAAGTTGATTCGAGCTCGTTGGCAGCAACGACTGAACAGTAACGACATCCCAGAGAGACATTGAGATTAACTAACATTCAACATGGCCCATCCGACGAGGGATGGGCAGAACCCGGCGACACAGCTTGTTGGGGGCAACTTACTTTCATAGCGACGTTTGGAAGTCAGTGAGTAGCCAGAATAATGATCATCCATACCACCGACGCTTTGGCCCCTGGCTTCAAAATCGGCACTTGGCTCCCGCTCTCTGAAATCGTCAGCAATAGACTCAGTATATTCGCCTTCAATCTCATATATATTAACGGGCTCCTCAACGATCTCGTAAATGGGTCGCTTCTTAACGGGCGGGGTGAAAATGTGCAAGAAATCGCGGGCCTTGGCCTTCTGTACAGTGTCTTGGGCGTAATTAGTGGAGTCCTTCGACTTTAGCACCGTGGTCTTGATGCTGCGAATCTTCTGCTTGGCATTCCGCAGCGACGTGTCCGAGGTGGACGCATCGTAGATGCCCTCGAAAAAGTTCTGCGTCTTCTGCTCCAAGCTCTCGTTATGGATTAGCAAGCGTTTAATGGTCGGCGGCGGCGGGGGCGGCGGTGAGGGGGGGCGTGCCTTGACTATTAGGATCTCAATGGTGGTCTCGTATGCGATAATGGGAAGCGGCTGGAAAAAGCCGGGCATGCGCGTGAAATTGGGCGGAATGGGCGGCGGTGGGGGGCCAGACTGCTGCAGGTGCTGGTTAGCCCCATTTCGGTCATTAGCGATGTTAGCTAGTCGGTTATTCCAGATGGTTAATGAAGCGTGGTCGGTTATGTTGGCACTGTATCCCTGGCGGCCCTGCGATCCCGATCCCGATCCCCCACCAGGCGCGGGATCGCTGTCCCGCAGGGATTCATTGTAGCCAACGATGTCTTTCAGCTCGATGGGCCTGTGCTTGGTGGTTACCACTGGGTTATCGCTATCTACGGGGCGGTAAACTTGGATTTTGGGAATTGTCGCATATGGCGATGTGTCTCTCGTGAAGTCTTCATCCTGCTTACCAGCTAGGGTCTCTTCGGTGACCAACAACTCTTCTTTGTCCTGACTAGATGCAGACTCGATGACAATTGTTTGGGACTCTGATACAGATTCTTGTCGGGATTCAGCTTCCTTGGAATGCGAAGCTGGCGGAGGCTCTGCTTTTGGTTCTTCCTTGACAGGAGGAGCCTTCTCGGGCTGTGGCGAAGGTACCACTTGCTTTACAGGACTTGCTTGCTTGGCGGGAATCGCCTTTACGGGAGTAGTTTCCTTAATAGGAGGAGGAGGACTAACTGCCACTGGCTGAGGCGCTTGAGGAGCAACTGCCACTGGCTGAGGCGCTTGAGAAGCTGCTGCAGTTGCCGGAGGCGCTGGAGGAGCAACTGCCACTGGCTGGGGCGCTGGAGGTGCAACTGCCACTGGCTGGGGCGCTGGAGGTGCAGCTGCCACTGGCTGAGCTTGAGGTGGCGGCGAAACTACCTTGATGGGCACCTCTCTGACCTGTGTCTTGGCTGTTTCTTCTACCTTGGCAGTCACCTTGGTTTCTTGTGCTTGGCTGCGCACCTCTGAACTGACTTGGGTGCTGGTGATCTGAACCGACTCGGTCCTTGTGGTGGTGGTCTTTGAAGATTGCTGCTTTTTATACAATTCTATGGCCTCCTGCTCTAGCTTCAGCAGCTCTTGCTGTTCCAGCTGCAGGCGCTCCTTGGTCTCCTTGCTAAGGAAGTAGTTCTCGGCCACGTCTGAGGGTCGGACACTAAGATTCGGATCGTGGGCCTCGGCCCGTTGGGGAAGATGAAGAATTAGCTCACTTTCGGATGCGATTTGCGATGAATCGACCTTCAGGTCGTCGGCATTGTGCTCCTGCAAGGTGACGTCTTGGTTGATGTGGGAGGAGATCTCGTTGAACCAGGTCAGGTGGGACTCTGGGCCGTGCGGCTTAATGTGTATCGGAAAGATGGAGCCGGCGTCTGGCGCTTTCAGACTCAATTGGATTTGCTTCTCGTCGGCCTTGTGCTCGATGTTGCACAGCGGAAGCTTCACGATGCTTTGCAGTATAAATACGGATCTGTTCTCGGATATCTTCCGGACCTTGGTCACCAAAATGCGAGACTTGAACAGGAAACAGTAACGATCGTGCGCCTTGCCCTCCTTGTCGACGACGGAGCACCAGTCGTGGAGGAGCAGGCGTCCCAACTTGTAGATGTTGCCACGGCAGCCCTCGATGCTGGAAAGAAACCTATTGTCGTACGCTCTACTCGGCACACTAAGCATTAACTCTAGGGCCCTGTCCAAGTCTTTAACGTTCTCTTTCAAGCTTAGCGAGTACTTAATGAAGTCCTGCGAAAAACAAACATTAACATTAGCGGTCTTAGCGAGCTCAGCGTGCTGGTGATTAGCTTAGAGCCTAGACGTAGCTGTAAGCTATAGGTGATTATAGAGAGATGGCAGAGATTAACACTAAACACAAAGTCGGCAAACCTTGAACAGAAGTTGATAGTCGTTTATGCGCTGGATGGGTAGTTTGAGGTGTTCTGAAAGAGATTTATCGTCTCCAAGCTGTTTTGAAAGTTCCTGCAAGGCAAAAGCAAAATACTTATTACACACACTGTGCGGAAATGGGCCAATGGGGGAATGTATTCCGAATGTATTGGGAAACGAAAAAAATATTATTTATTGATAGTCGCAGATTTGGCTCTGTGGTTTTCTGCATCCGCTTGTCCCTAATGAACGTTCTGTGTTCACTTATACATTTCTTCTCGGTCGCTCTCTCTCGCGTTTTGGGTTATTTTTGGAACGATGTTTAAAAAATTTATCACTTGTTGCAAAAACGGATATGTGTGGGTCTCTATATGCGTCCGAACTTTGCTTTGGAGAGCTATATGTGTCTTCTAAATACATATTCGAATATTAGTATTCAAATGTTTGGATAGATTCACTCGCAACATGCTCATACACTTTTTTATTCACTCTCTATGCTCTCGGTGGGTTCATAGTCACATTCATATTCACTGCTGAACCAATTTCACAGCGACTGAGTAGCAGTGGACTCATTAAAGTCAATGTTACAATATTTTTGCCAGTATATATGTGTGTATATCTAAACACTTTTAGACGTGAGGTCGAATATGTGGGCTGAAGAAAATTTTTTCACATACTATATATATTTATAAACGTATACGTATCAGCGTATCTTTTAATATATGTATTTATGTATATACTCTCGCACAGTAAAATTTCGGAAATGTTGCATAACGGGCAAACGTCACAATTCCACACAGATTGATTTGGAAAACGATTTCTCCCTCATCACAGATTTAAATAGCATTTTATTGGAGTTATCCAGTGTCAGTGTCCATTGAGGTAGGTTGGAGATATTCCATATGGAATCACAGAGTGAAAACGGAGAGCTAAGGCGTTCAAGCAAGATAATTGCCCAAATGGGGGTTCTGTATTCAGGATAATGACAAGATAACTTCAAGTACCTAAAGCGAAACGGTTACGTATATGAATAATTAGCACGACACGACCGCGAACACTACTCGGAAGCAACTGAAAACTGCAAAAGCTTTAGAATTGAAAAGCGTCTGCCTTTAAAAATAAACGGATATTCTCGCACATAGCACACGCATAATATTTGAAGACGATTCCAACGCCTTGCTCGCCTACCAATTAAATTATTCTCTCTATTATTTTCCCTGAATTCAACAAACAATTAGAAGGAAATGGGGAAAACAACAAATCTGCACAAATTCCCCATGAATGTAAAGTGATCTTTGGTTCGAATTTCGGCACTCGAATACTAACTTGAAAGTACTTTTTGGCGTCTGGACTGGAGCTCAGATAGTCCTGCGCCAGAGGTTCGTTTTGGCAGTAGACCACATGCTTATCGAAGTCCCTTTCCAATCGCAGAAAGGTCTTGGCCACCATGTTCGGTTGATTGCTGTAGCACTTAAGCCCCTCCTTCAGTACACTGAAATATTTGGTAATTAAGTAAAATCAAAGCTACTTTCCGACAGCTTACTTGTTGTGAAACTCGGCGATTTGCAGGAAATTGCAGAATATAACATCCTTATTGTCGCGCACAGATCTCGGCACCACCGGCTTGTCAATGCCCTTGATATACTTTTCCACAACATGCAGAAGGTCCCTGGAGAATTCCTCCTCCGTTTCAACCAGTTCCCTGAGAATGGTTCTTCAAGGCAGGCATTAAATCAGTTTGTTTACTTCCAAACCTAAACACAAAAACTCACTGCTTTCTGAACTCCGCATCACCGTTTTCCTTGCCATTGGAGCTACTCATTGTGGGGTTAAATTCTAAGATCTCTATGGGCACCCAGCCCTCTTTGGGGGAGTCCCCGCTATCGAAGATTCTAACAAAGCATCTGGAATGTGATAGAATCTTAGTTTATTTCCAACAATTTGGAGAAATTCACTTTTGTCTTGTTCTTATTATTCGGATTACAATCAAGTTTTGATAGAGAATCGTTGCCAATCTGTGCAATTTACCTCGATTTTTCAGACGCCTTCGAACTTATGAGCTCGACCAGATCGCCGCGAGACACGCTGATCTCGTCCGTGGCCATCGTTTGAGCCTGATAATCCCGGCTCACGAATACAATATCAGCGACCTGTTGAGTAAACCGATACCTTCTATAATATAAGCTGAGTTTATATTAATATGTCATTTCTGGGAGGGCGCCAACATGAAAGGATATAGACTGATTGTCGAAAGTTTGTGCAATTTATCAAGTGTGCAGCAAGATTTATCGATTCGTTCTCATAACCCACACACGCGGACAGCACAAACAAAAAGTGGCCTGTGTGCAATATTTAGCTCGTTAGCTGAAAGTCTATTTTGCGTTGACATAGACACGCGGGCTCTCGGCTATGGCTATTTATTTCGCCGTCCGATTTTACTGAGCGCAAAGCTTAATGCGGGCCAAAACCAGCTGATTTTTCCCATTGGCACCGCGGACAGGACAGGGTTCTCACTTCGGGCCAATGATCCGAAACCACAGTAGAATCGGGCGCAAGGAACGTACTGAGAGATTGATTTTGGTACATTTTCACATATATTATAAATCATTTTTATAATCACTAAATTTTCGAAGAATTTATGTAAAGAATTGAAGGGTTTTGGTAGTACTTGAAGCTTAAAGATTCAACTCTTTTAATTATAAAATATTTTATTTTATTTAAAATCGTATTTATAAACTATATTTTAATACACCTTAAAATTATAATTCTTGTAGAATTTAGAATTTAATCTTTATATTTTATATGCAACTTCTTAAAAAAATATATTTAACAGATAAGTTTAATCCATTTTTTATCCGAATCCAGTTGAATTTTATAAAAGACACCATTATCCTTTAGTTACATTTATTTAGTGATTAAATATTTCCATTTTTAATGTAGAATTAATGCGAATTGTTAACTTTATGTGCCAACGGACACTCACTGTATATATTGACGTATGTATTCGCTGCACAAATGTATTAATAAGTAAATTTTTGGCACATGTTCATAGGATTGATTATATTTTTTTTTTTTCTTGGACACGCATAACTTACGCTATCCATAGTTGCTGACTTGTAGATTGATATTCGTTATCTACTGGATTAACTGCACAAACTGCTGCACTTCATGGGAGAACATACGCACTATTGTACGAATTCGAAAATGTATTGCATAACTTATTACTGGGGGTGATTTTTGAATTTTTTTGGGAGTTATTTGCGCAGGATTGGAGGCAAATACCGATCGTTGGAGCACTCGAGTGCACACTTGTCATAATCTACTCGCGGATGACGTTTACTATTCCGAGCTGGCGGCTGTGGCCCATTCGAAAGTGGAATAGATTTAAATTTAAACTTGCGTCGCGGCGTGAAAATGAATGGCTACTACGTGCGGCGGATACCAATGATTTTAACTGCATCCCGACAACTGTACGACTGATCGATATTTGCTGATCACAACAAAAGCTCCCCTCGAAAAAAATCGTTTCACAATTTAAAAATAATGCACATGCACCTCGAAGAAGCAGCCACCGAATGTGCATAGCCATGTGCATAGATTCTCGTCTACTTAGGCGGCATACAAACAAACGTTCTAAAAGTTTATAGCTGTCACAGGAGTGCATATATATTTCGGCACCCAAGTCTGCCCCTGCATACATATTTAATTGAGTATTATAAATATACATATACATGCGAGAGGTTTATTTATACGTCATGTTTATATTCTGCAAAATAATGACTTTTATAATTAATTTGCAAGTGCATTTCCTCCTGTCACTCGACTCATAAATAACGCCGCAATTCGGCATTCGTATAAATAATAATACAAAGGCGACGCCGATATATGTTACAAAGTATTACATTTAGAGGCAGCTGTTTACTGTTTCTGATCCCGGGAAATCTACTTAAACAATTCTAAAACTTCAAAAGAGTTAGGAACCATCCGCTCCTTCTTCCAAACACTCTTCCAAATGGAAGACAAGAGCTTTCGGCTCTCAAGCTTTGTTACTTTTCGAAAACACTTGGCCAAAATCAGCAGCAAACAATAAAATTCTAGAATAGTTCACAGGTTGTGCATCTGCCTTTACTAGCGCCTCATAGACAAAGCCTAAAACTAGGCAATCCGATTAGGTTATTGTTTAGAAATTCCCTGTGCCAAGCCAAGTAATAAATTATCTTATAATTTCTATAGGGAAACGTCCCGCTAATGATAACCCACATTTTCTCGGGGAAGGAAAGCGCAAGCTATGGCTGCCAATAGACCCACAGCTGCATATGTGGATATAGCCTGCACCTTGGATGTGTCCATCAAAACTTGCGCCACAAAGGGTGTCAGCATAGCGCCCAGTCGAGCCAGTACAGAGCAGCCGGAAACTCCCACCGATCGCAGGGCAGCGGGATATATTTCCGGTGTGTAGACATAGATGGCTTGGAAAATCCCCGAAATCGTTCCTCGGGCAATGAAGAGAGTCAACGAAGTTGAAAAGCGACTGAAATGTATGAAATAGTTATAACTTTCCAATAAAAAGATGTATAAATAATACCTATTAACCGACATAAGCACCAAAGTGCACATGACCAGAAGCAGATACTGCAGCACAATTGTTTTCTTCTTGCCAAAGAGTTTGATGACCTTAATGGTCATTAATATGCCCGGAAACTCTGATAGGGTAATCCACAAAAGATCCATAAAGTCGGAGGTCATGAAGGTGACGCACTCATTCGGATTATTCTCCTTGTTTCTGGCCACCAAGAGCTCGGTGGTGACCAGCACCAGTCCGTAGTAACAGAAGGCCGATGCGAGCCATATAAACCAGAGCAAAAGGGTGGTCCTATAAAGGCTGGGACTGAGCAGCGACCTGAAACTCTCCGTGGAGCTGGGCTCTTCATCGGCAATCAGGCGACCCATTAGCATGTGCCGCTTGTTGTTGTGAGCTATCTGAAAGAATAGATAATGCTGTAAAAATAGCCTTTAAAGCCATTCCCCTCTCACCTGTTCAAGAACCCTGATGGCCTTGTCACTATGCCCATTGGAGGAGTAATATCGCGCCGATTCACTAAGCCACTGAAAAATATATTACATTTTTAATATAAGTATAATAAAGATAATAATCTTACCGGAGATAGTAAAGTGAAAAGCAATAGCGGCGTGGCCGACAGTCCCAGAAGGCCGCGCCATCCGTAGTAAGGGTACACAACCAAAGCCAATACTACCTCAAAACAAGCTCCCAAGGCCCAGAAGCACTGCAAATAAAATGTATTAAATAATTATTTTTCGATTTTGCTAAGAAATACTCACATCCATCAGAACCACACACTTTCCCTTGTGCTTTGTCGGCAGGAATTCCGCATATAAGGTGACACTTGTATTATAAAGAAAACTCTTTTAGAAAATGGATTGAATTTCTCATAAACTGAACTCACGATTGTGGAACGCAGCCAATGGCAAAGCCAACCAGACCTCTCAGGGTTAAGAGCCAGGCATAACTGGGGGCCACTGAACTTAGGATGCTATATAAAACTAATAATACTCCAAACAATGTGAGGGCCTAGGAATAAAATTAGTGTGAGACATAATTAGCATCTGTATGGTGTGACATCTTACCGACTTTCGACCATATCTGTTGCTCAACTGTGTCCAGAAACTGGAGCTCAGCATCATGCCCAGAAACACAATGGTTGTCACCGAGGCCTGCTGCAGTTTCGTGACATTCCACTCACAGAACAGGGCGGGGCCCAGAATGCTCAAGATGGCCATTTCCATTGAGTCGGACATCCAGCAAAGGCCCACCAGAAGCGACAGCTTGACGTGGAACCAGCCGAAACCAAAGGCATTGATAGCTTGTTGCACAGTGAAGGTGTCTGTGAAGGGAACAAATATCTTTAGTAAGGCGAAAAATGTGTGAATATTCACGTGGTACTTGCCATCCGGATTTATGGATACAGTCTTTAGCTCCAAAGTTGAAGAATGTGTTTCCCTTTGGCCGAAATTCACAGCCGAGGGAACAGCCACAGTGTCGTTGTTTAAATAATACATATTTGTTAGGTGATCAAATGAGTTTTATTTATATATCCGTCTTTCTATATAAAATAAATAAACCATTAGTATAAAACTCTTTAAGTTATGTTGAAAATCTTACGTTTTTAGACACTCAAATATGGTAAAGAAAGTTGTTGTAAAATCTAAGATTTATGTCTTCTGTTGAGACACACAGAAATTGTTCCATTTGATATTTGGATGCACATTACAGAAATACATTCACCTTAAAAATAATATTATTTAAAAGTAAACTACGTGCAGTGCATCGACAACAAATTACAACTTTCTTAAGCACTTTCTTTTTGCAAATAAGAAACTGAGAATCAGTTGTAATGTAAACAACACAAATACTCAAGCGCAGGCAACTCTCCTAACATGGCCAAAAGGTAACGACCGTCTTGGCGATCGATAACGATGGCATTTATAAAGCCCGTCTTAACGGTTGGCTTATCAAGCGATAGCGATTTACAAGTAAAGATTTCAAATAATTACAATACAAATTTAAAACTAACGAAGTATGCTACTTTAGAATCTTGAAAATCTTGTCAAAAGTTCAAACATTCAATTGTAAATACACCAGTTTCTGAGAACATCACACATCTTTACGGTTACTTATCAGCGTTGAACCAATCACATCACAATGGACGGAGATTCTTGCCGAAATTTCTCACTGAACTCCACATCCAGTTCCCAGTTTGCTCTGCCAACAGCATGCGTTCCGAAGGCGCCTGAGAAGTCCGTCGAGCAGGAAAGCTCTCCTCACTGCTCTGACATAATCACATCCACTTCCTCGTCCTCGACGAGCACCATTTCGATTGGCGCCTTTGACTCGCAATGCAACGTTCAAAGGGCTGGCCCCCCCGGAGCCCCCAATATTGGTTACGAGTTGAACATTGCCAAGTCGATTATGCAGCAGTACAGCACCCTGAGTGGTGACAATTTGTGAGTACCTAAAAGCTAATGTCAAAAATAAAAATCGTATAAATATAAAATTAAAAACAAGGTAAGTTCACACGGGTTGTCTCTTTTATAATTTGTTTACTTAGAATATTCCGTGTGCCGAAATAGATTTTTATATTCCTATATTTTTATATTCCTTTTATAATTATCCAACAGCCTTTTATATAGTTAAGGATTTATATCTTTTAATGTATTTTTTAGGGAACATTTCTTAAAAAACGTTTTCATATTTTTGTAAACCTTCGTAAAAGGTTTATATTTTTGGCTAAAATTTCCAGCAACAAAATTATAAAATCTATTTATTACATTACCTTCCGAAATAGATTCGATCACCTTAGTGACATTATAAAACGTGTGATCGACGAGCGTCCACCAAATGTTATTGATTTCTTTGAGGAATTCAGCAGAAATGTTCGCGAACAGAAATTCCATTTGCCGGAACGCTTTCCGCCAAGCGCCATATTTGACGAGGTTCGCACGTTCCGGGTTGCCAAGCAGATTCTCCAGTCCATGAAGGTATTCTGCCTCTCATATCCGTTGTTTATTTCTACCCAATGGTGGGCTTCTTCCGCAGCTGCCCTATACCCTCGAGGGGGAGGATGTGGATGGCGAGGACATGTATGGTGAGGAGGGTAAGGCCAACGAGGAAGACTTGAGGATCGCCATCGACGACTCGATGCGACTCTTTATCACATTCAACGAACGCGTTCAGCAACTACAGTTTTACTGGAACCAGTGCGGCTTCAGCATCTGCAATGACGACATCTTCCAGCTGGCCAGCGCCATGAATCGTCTGCAGACCCATCCCGCGATCATGCAGTGCCGCTTCTGGGGTTGCATCAACGGATTGAAGGCCTCCTACTACATTGTGGAAGCCTCACTGACCCGCGAGGAAGTGGCGACTCGCTTGGTCATGATGCAGGAGGAGATGAGGGAGAAGCAGCTGCCCTTTAAGATGCGCAATGACCGCGAGGAGAGGCCTCCGCCACCGCACATTGGGCCGGAGCTCACGCCGGGCATTTACGGCTGGGAGGACTTTCCGCCCGAGGAGCTGGAGAAAATGCAACCTAAAGCAGAGCCCGTTCCTTTGGTCGAGGAAATCGAATTCTTCGACATTCCGCCGGAGATGATCGGCCTCGGCTGCAACAGATACTCCTACTTCGTGGTCAACAACTTGTACGATGATTGGATTGAGCTGCCCATCGTGACGCCCCGCCAGATTGTCGTTTCCCGACAGATAAAGAAATTCCTAACCGGCGACCTAGAAGCCGACGTGATTTCATATCCCTGTTTTCCGGGCAAGGAGAAGCACTACCTCCGCGCATTGATAGGTCGCATAACGGCCAGTACCTACATTGCGCCTGTGGGCTATTACCGAAGGATGACAAAAAAGGAGCAGCGAATGTTCGATGGCGAAGACATGGATGAAGGGGAGGAAGAGGAGGAGGAGGAAGAGAATGAGGAGTTTAACGAGGGCGAGGAAGAGCAGATCGAAGGTATTATTTTTACCTCTTTATTATCTTTTCAGCGTCTAATGAGGAAAGGTTTTTCCCTCAACTAATGATTATCTAATTCTAACAGACAACGATGTAATGCTGTTAAAGAATGAGAAATACCAAGTGGAACCATTGGGCTCTCTGGCCACTCCCGTGGCCTGGGTGCATGTCCGATCGAATATCCTCAACCAGGGACGCGTCGTGTGGTACGACGAAGAGAAGGCCCAGAAGGAGAGAGAGAAAGCTTTGGCCCTGTACCTCAAAATGCAGCTCATGGACGAAATGGAGGAGGAGGCTGAAGAGGAAGACGAGGAGGAGGGCGAAGAAGAGGGAGAAGAGGAGGGCATGATAGAGGGCTTTAATCAGCCCGAAGTCGGTCCCAGTATTTTGTCCTCGTGCGCCAATGATTTGAGCGCAGAGATCCCTGTGCCGTGGCTCATCCGGCTGACCAGCAAGTACACGAACGAGAAGGAACGCATGCTGATCATGCAGTCAAACGTCTGGCCGGGCGCCTATACCTTTACCTTTGAGAACACGTGCGAGTCCATTTACCTGGGCTGGGGTCACAAATACTATGCCCGTAACATTCCCTTCAAGCACCTGCCGATGGTACAGGAGGAGTATAAGCACGAGCCCGAGGACTTTATCGAGGCCAATGATCCAACCGTTGAGGAGGAAGAGGCTTACCGGGCCTGGTTGCGCCGAAAAGAGCAGAAGGCCGCCTATGTGGCAGAGGATTTGGAGGACATCGAGGATGACGACGAATTCGACGACCAGTACGATGACGCTGACTAGCGGATTTCTGTTAAATTCAATGTTTGTTTTTCAATAAAGTTGGTGAGCTTTATGTTGGCTTTAGTAAATGGAAATAAAATACATATATCGTGTATCTAAAGTGAATAATAGTATTGACTTACATTTTAGCTCGCAATCTCCTATGTACATTTTTGCCTCTCCAAAAAACTGACTTTAAAGGTAAACTTAACTGAAATCACACGTGCATCATCATCATCGTCATTAAGTTAAATAGCTCTTCGAACCGTATGTACATTACAGCTTTCTCGTGTGTTAAATACAATATAATTAAATTAGCAATCGTTGGCTGTGACTTTGATGTCCTAATGGCTAAATACGGAATCGAACAAATTTGGTATTACAACAATCACTAGAGGGTAAAACGGCTGGCTTATTGCTTCAGGGCTTCCTGGAGCTGTTCTGTGGCATTTGCAGACGGCTTCATAAATTCCTTGTTGGCGGCATTCACTTCGGGCTGGAATTGGGGAAAGGCGAATAAGTCTCAGTTAATTATTTAAGATTATTATTTAAATTAAACTGCTACCTTGGTTATTACTGAATCATCTTCAACGTGGGAAGATGTCTTAGTAGCCATGCTCTGAATGCAAAAGCTCTTTAGCTGATCCATAGAGGCAGCAAGCATGCTGTTCTTGTTATTTGCTAACGTTATCTGCGATTAATAAACATTCGTTAATCTTGATAGTCTTTGAGAGCAGGAAACGCCCGATTATTTACCTCTTTTTCAATTTTATTTAACGACTCGTCGAAACTGGTTACTTTTTGCTTGTATTCCGGCCAACTGTTGCTTATTGTGGCAACATGGGACGTTATATTTTCCGATCGATCCAGCAAATCGTCTATTTTCGTCTGTAAATATAATAATAACAATAAATCAGTGCTGATAAGCTGCGATGATTAATATACCTTATGCAGAGATATTTCCTCGCTAAGCATTTTCGTTGTTTGACTGAGCGTATTGTTGGCATCCTTCAAGTCGTTCGCCAACAGCTTGAGGGAGTTCAGGGTGGTTCTATTCAGAGCTGAAATATCATCCGACAAGTTTGCAGGCAAGGCATTAGCCTGCAGCGTTGGTAATTGCGATAGATTCACCTAAAAGGTTTTAAATTCGTTTGAATAAAGTATTTTATAAAGAGTATTGAGGGAGAAACTTACCTTCAGAGCTTCTGTTTCGGTCTGAAGAGATTTCTGAACCTCCATATACTTATTATAGTGCTCTTTTATAGCCTCTATGTCGGTGGCTACGGCCTCTATCTTTGCCCCGAAATCAGCTACCAGCTTCTCATCTTTGCCGTGATTCCTTTGGGCCGCCACCGTCGCCTCCAGATTGCTGAAATTGTTCCGCAGACTCTCCATGGTCTTCTGCAGCTCACTGATCTCAGAAATGACGACAGTTTGATTCTTTAAGAGGTAGGACGAGGTCTCGTGCCATCTCTGGAGCGTGTCCGGAAAGTTTTTGCTCATCGCAGACACTGCAAAGATTATATAATTGTTAAAAGGCGTATCCCTACAGCGTATCTATACAGCTTAATGCTCACCCTCCTCCATCTTCTGGCGGTAGTCGTAGAGTTGCTGGCGTAGATCAAAGTATAGCCAGTACAAAATGCCCACAATTAAAATGCCAATGATTCCCAATAAAAGCGGACCGCACATGCGGAAATAGGCTATTTTCCGATGACTACGGCGACTGGATCCGGCGACATTTGTCTGAAAATATACATTAATTATAGATTTGCAATGAATAGTATCTTTCCGTTCGTTAAAGTTGGGAACAGGTTTAACCTTGTACTTGAAGGCGTATTTATATCTACACATGTAAGTAAATGTATCTGTATGACGATGAACATTTGTATGTATGTACGTTCATTTGTAAATACAACATTACCCATGCGTAATCCTCAGGGTCATCGGTCGAGACGGAGAGCAACTTGTCCTGGGAATGTGTGGCTCCGCCAGCGGTCCTCCGGTTGACTCTCTTCGACGAGGACTGGGTGGCGATCAGGGCGTCCAGCTCGCGTCGCTTTTTCATTTTCTTGCCAGCCCGCAAAGGGACCTCGATGCGATGATGACAGTCCATTGTTCGCGCTGATGAATTACGGAATTGGAGCCCGTCGTCTGAGTGGGAATACTTTCAAGTCGGCAAAGTGAGCTGCCTAGCTTTTACATTTTCTCAACGAAAGTCGTCCCGTCCCTTTGTAACTGGAACAACCATAACATGTACTTATACTGATAAAAATATAACTTCTGCGCATGATTAGGTTGAACGTTAAAAACGGGTGAATAATATATATAATTATCGATTGGTGCATATCGATAGGTGCACCAAAACAACGGCCTGTATATTGTTTTAAATTTAATTTATTGGCAACAGATTACATGCAAGAAATTAACTTTCAAAACACACAAATGAAAACATCGAGTTCAGTAAATAATAAATAATACCATTCACAAAAAAAAATACCACTGTGTGTCCGCGCCACTGTTACTGGCGCCGTGGGAAGAAGGAGCCCATCATTGATTTTTACGCATTTGCCCTCTTTATCGATCTAGTTTAATTAAGTTTAAAGCCAGTCTTCGCAATGTTTTGTGCGCCCCTGCTCGTCCGCTCAGAGTTTCCGTTTAGTGTGTTCTAACAGGGCCTTATATTATCAATTAAAACTAGTTCGTTGATGCACTGTCACTCGCATTTCGAAATGGCCAAGTACAGCTTTAAAACAATCAGTCAGAAACACAAAACGTTTCCCGCGGACCTAAACATGTACGGAATCGGAATGAAGTGCAAATCGCAGCTAATGGAGGATCAGGAGAATGTGACACTGATCATCAATCGACGGAACTCAATTCGCCAGAAGCCGAAAGGTTGGACATGGACCCTGCTGCGGTGCAGGTGGCAGAAGAAGCTAGTGCTTTTGTTAATATTTATTTGTATGTGCGTGCTAATTGTCTTCGCCAATACGCATTTACTGGTGCGGGGCAACATCCTCTCGGCCTTCCTCTCCAGCCGGCTCAATAAGATGTCCCAAGCCGAGAAGCAGGAGGCGAGGTATCCAGCAGATGTCCAGCAGACGACAGCGCCAGTGCCGCCCGTTTTGAAGCCGACCCACTACCTGCTGAACTACTCGTCCTCCACGCACCTGGAGTTGGGCGACCAGCTCAACGGGCTGGCCTCGGACTACAACATATTCGTCATCTACACGCGGGAAAACTATCACTTAAACCTTAAATTTGACCTATTTGCACACAGTTTGCTGAAGCACACCAGTGCCCAACTGCACCTGCACGTTATCACGGACAGGGAGAGCCAGGCGTCGGTGCTGGAGATCCTGCAGCGCCAGATTCGGAGATTCCGCAGAACGGTGATATATACAATATACGATGTTAAAGTCTGCTCCAGCATAATACAAGACATTGCTGCCAAGCTCTCCCCGTACTTTAGCTCAACGCCCAACTCCTATTATAGCGACTCCCTGTTTTTCCTGTCCCTCGGCCTGCACAGGATCGCCGACAGGAGCTTGAACAGGGCCATTCTGCTTGATTGTGATATAGTCTTCCGATCAGATGTCCGGCTGCTGTTCAACGAGTTTGATAACTTTCTGCCACACCAGCTCTACGGCCTGGCCCCGGAGCTAACGCCCGTCTATCGCCATATCCTGTATCGGTATCGTGTGCGGTATCCGAAGACCAGTTTCGGTAATCCGTACTATCCGATGAACAACGAATTAATGGGCGGCAGCCAGCATAGTCACCTCCATGGCCACGGGTATCCTGGTCTCAACTCTGGCGTTGTTCTGCTGCTGCTGAACCGCATTAGGAACTCAAAGTCTTACCTGGAAAAGCTGACCCATTCGGAGGTGCACGCGCTGGTAGCCAAGTATTCCTTCAAGGGCCATCTGGGGGACCAGGACTTCTTCACTCTCCTCGGTTACGAGTACCCCAACTTGATATACAGATTAGACTGCATCTGGAACCGGCAGCTGTGCACTTGGTGGAAGGATCACGGCTATAGCGACATATTCGACGCTTATTTCCGCTGCGAGGGCAATATTAAAATGTACCATGGCAATTGTAATACGCGAATTCCAGAATAAATGAATTAAATTGTTATAGTAATATTAAAATAATTCAAAAAGGTGTTTGTGTGTCTATATTTTAGAACTCTTCAGATGAGTTGCTTAACACAAGAGGGGGAAATTTAAAAATAAATCACAGTTTTCCTGAAAGCATTTTATTAGTTTAACACAAAACAAAATGTTTACAAATTGCACTTCAAAATTTCTTTGTTTATAATTTTGTTTTAGTTCAATTTAAATTTAAGACCCACATGTTATCGTTATCGAAGAGGCCGATATATATCGTGGTAAACGTTGTTTCGTGAGTTTCGTGTGTGGATTTCTTCGTATTATCTTATCTCATTAACCTTCATTTCTGGCTCGTTCAGTTATGAATTAGGACTTAAGCAATAGTTCAGCATAAACAACAAACGATGGCGCCGAATGCAGCTGTACCAGTGGAGCGTTATGAGCCCGAGAACGTCGGCATCAACGCCATTCTCTTGGGCCCGCCGGGTTCCGGCAAGGGCACGCAGGTGGGTTCAAAGTTACATAATGTATTCTAGTGATATGGGACGCTACCTACGTCTATAAATAAATACGTGTTCAAAATGTGCGGGTCCGATGTTTGTAAATAAGTAAAAGTGATTGATTTTCGCGGTGCCGGTATAAAATGGTTAACTGGCGACTTATGTAACGCAACATAATTGAAATTATGTATCTACATGCGTGGCGTGTCCCTTGAATGCCCTCTAAAGAAATGTTTGACCCTGAAAGTGAGTGAATTTGCCGAGTCTTGGGGAATGGGGCCACCCGTTGCCGACATGTGGTTCCGCTGAGAAATTGTATACGCAACATACGAGAACTTTCGCTGCTTTCTGTTAGAAATGCATCTTATCTCGGCTGCTCGCGCTAATTGCCAACCGTTGCGATACGCCGCGCGGCACAATTCATGAATTGATTAAAGGTCGCCCAATTGCTATCAATGTTTTTTTAATTATGCCACTTTCAGGCTCCGTTGCTGAAGGAGAAGTTCTGCGTCTGCCATTTATCTACTGGCGATATGTTGCGGGCGGAAATTTCATCCGGATCCAAGCTGGGAGCCGAGCTTAAGAAGGTTATGGATGCCGGCAAGCTGGTCTCCGATGACCTGGTTGTGGACATGATCGATTCCAACCTGGACAAGCCCGAGTGCAAGAACGGCTTCCTGCTCGACGGTTTCCCCAGGACTGTTGTCCAAGCCGAGAAGGTAAGCGAGTAATTTAAAGATCGTACCCGCATTGTTACTCAATTACGATTTTCTTGCAGCTCGACACATTGCTGGACAAGAGGAAAGCCAACCTGGATGCCGTCATTGAGTTTGCCATTGACGACAGCCTGCTGGTGAGGCGAATCACTGGCCGCCTGATCCACCAGTCCAGCGGCCGATCCTATCACGAGGAATTCGCGCCTCCCAAAAAGCCAATGACCGATGATGTTAGTATACTTTAAAGTGGTTTCAAGGGGGCAATAATGCAATATTTATATTTCGCCTCAGATTACCGGAGAACCGCTGATGCGACGAAGCGACGACAACGCCGAGGCTCTGAAGAAGAGGCTTGAGTCATATCACAAGCAGACGCGTCCCCTGGTCGACTACTACGGCCTGAGGGGTCTGCACTTCAAGGTGGACGCCGCTAAAAAGTCCAGCGACGTCTTCTCCACCATCGAAACCATATTCCAACGCAAACGTCCAGCAGCCCAACTTCAATTGTGATTTGTCCCCGCGCAATAATCCAAGTACTGATACTGCCGCCGCATCCCGACAATTTATTTTGAGACACACACAAACACAATGTTTTAAGCCTAAAGTTAAAGAGTAAAGAATTGCATCTGGGAAACCCACATAGACGAAATTACTATTGTTTCAGATCTACTACTTTCCTTGTACAGATTTCTAAAATGTATAAGTGTTACTTTTTACATTTCACTATTTGTAACTACAATAAAACTTAATACAAAAAGACACTTCTAAGTTTGTATTACAGAGCGGGGTTTTATGGTTAAACACCTACCCAAAAATAATTTAGAGACTTTCTGGGCTTCCGCTTAGTCTGAAGCCTAATTGATTTCTATTTAAAAAATGAATAATAATTCGAGGATTAATGAACAGGCTTTAATTGTTCCGAGAACTATCAAAAGCAATCAACTTTGAGAGCAAACGTTTATTGAAGGGTCATTTCGCACACATCGACCACGCCTCAAGTGTTGTAAATGGAAATTCGCTAATGGAAGTGGTTAATGGGAATCTTAAATTTGATCAAGTGATTAATTTTTATTGGGTTTACCTGTAAACAGTACCTATAAGTCGCACACACACACAGCCGCAAGCCTTGCCGCTCGCTCCTACGTCAAGCTCCCTAATGTTAATGCCAAATTAAGTACGTATAACTATCTCATACATATTATATAAATTTATAACGACGATTGACTAATCACTGGCTTGACTTTTTAGCAAATAGCGACTTGCGCTTCAAAGTCTAAAGTGTGTGAAGGCGGTGTTGTGTTAGTGTGTACTACACTTGAAGTTCAATCGCAGGTGATGCCCAGGTATAAAAGCCAAACTTCATAGAAACATTTGTCAGTTAGTTCCAGCAGCTGCATTGCTAAACATCCAGTCCGTCTCAATACAAGCCGAGCTCCATTGTAAGACCCATAATTCATATATATCGTTTGAGCTGATCGGATCGGAGGGGGCTTTGTTAGGCAAATGAGACGCGTACAACCAGTTTCGTAGCGTGTAAACAGTGGCATCTTTTGGCTCCAACCCAGATACGCATACCAAGTGGGCTTTTCTATGCATATTCATTCGGCAAATGCAGTCCGTATCTGAAAAGATTTCCATTGACACCGTCCATTTAAAAGCCCCGACTCTAGGTTAGGCTCAAAAACTGGTTGCCTCCCGACCGCGATTCGCTCCATTTGCGAATGTGAAAAAGTGCTCATTTCGCAACATTAATACCTATTTCTCGCATGTGCTTGGCAGTTTCCCCTACAAAATGAAGATGATTATGGCGCTTTTAGTCCTTGGACTGGTCCTGGTCGCAGCCGAGGAGAAGTACACCACCAAGTTCGACAACATCGACGTGGACGAGATCCTCAAGTCGGACCGCCTGTTCAACAACTACTTCAAGTGCCTGGTCGACACCGGAAAGTGCACTCCCGAGGGCCGCGAGCTCAAGAAGTCCCTGCCGGACGCCCTGAAGACGGAGTGCAGAAAGTGCAGCGATAAGCAGCGTCAGAACACCGACAAGGTCATCCGCTACGTCATCGACAACAAGCCCGATGAGTGGAAGCAACTCCAGGCCAAGTACGATCCCGAGGAGATCTACATTAAGCGCTACCGCGCTCAGGCCAACTCTGCCGGAATCAAGGTCTAAGTTGGCCATGGCTGAAACCAAATTGTTATTACGCACACTGTTAATTAGGTCTATCCAAAAATCATGTTCATCCAAATTGTCTATCCTCCGATCGTGCGCTGAATAAAGAGATTCGTTTTGTACTTCAACACTGTTCTCAAAGGGTCGTTTTCGCAATTAATGATATCTAATATCTAATATCGGTTCAATTAATTCCGCAAAATGCGCCAGTTCAGTCTAGACTTATGTAAATTTATAGCCGACTTGAACGATGACACATCAAGCGATCAAATCGGTAGACAATTAAAAGCTTAACAACAAAACAACAGTCACAAGATTACGTCTAGACTTAATATATGGTTTCGATATAGAATTTGAGACCGCCGATTTGCATTAACATTACAAATCCAAAGTTGGCAA
Source organism: Drosophila mayri (assembly GCA_008042485.1). NCBI lineage: Eukaryota > Metazoa > Arthropoda > Insecta > Diptera > Drosophilidae > Drosophila > Drosophila mayri. The sequence goes on from VNJN01009084.1 coordinate 74,174, forward strand.
CGGTCGGTTGGTAAACCTCGCGTGTTTGGTCTTGCTTCTGGAACTATTACTTATATTATTCTTGAAAAAGGCAATGACTCGAAACCAGTGGCCGACAGCGGCGAATAACTCAACCATGAAAAAAGCGTCGTCCTTCAAAGAACAAACAATGCACTAGAACCTATTTTGGGTCACGGCAAGAGCCGTGGCTCACATCGTGAGACAAAAGAATATTAAATATGTTATTGGAATTTTTTAATTATCTTATAAATGTACAAAGCTTAGGGTTAATATACGGGGTGAACTTGCAAACGTATTTACGTTAATGTCTCCCCTTGTGCGACACACGCCTCCAAGTAGTCTATACGCCGCTCCAGGATAGTTAGTTTTTCGTTTAGTACCGCCAACCGTGAACGACAGGACATATCTAAAAGGCAAGAAAATATAATATTGCTTTATTATAAACTTCATTGGTTTCTAAGAGGGTTCTACTTTTTGTAATTTTAATATTACAGTAACAGAAATATTTATTTAAATTAAATTAAATTTAAAATTTAATGTCTAAAATACAAAAATATCTAAGACATTGATAATAATTATAAAATAAAAAAGTGAGTAAGCCGAAAAAAACCAACACCCAACAGATGTGTCTCAGCCAATCGTCTATGCCGGATTTATGTACACACCCATACACTGGCTTCTTCGCCTATTTTTCGCCGAACCGAACAATCACATTGTTTATTGACTTACTATTCGGGTAAATACATAAATTCAATGACAATCAATGTTTTGTTAGCTAGCTTATAATATTCGAACGTTCATAAACACAAAAGTAAATACTAATATACGCACACATATGCAAAGTGGGGGCTCGTGTACTTGGCAGTGTTTTCTTACCGAAAGAGTTTAGGAAGTCGGTTATTCGCTTTATGCTGGCAGTTATCACTTCGATGTATTCCCGGTTGGCCCAGTCCTGATGTATTTGCTTTTGAATGGCCTCTCTGTGAGCTCCACTCATTTTCAGGCGCTTTATTTTCTCCTTTATTTTATTTATATGAACAATTTGTAGTTATCGGTGCCAGCTAGCAGTGTGGCCAGATGAAACAATTAAGGCGTATACAAAAATACCGGAAACTAAGGTCTGAAACTGAAGTTCTAAAATTATATCTAGAACAAGAGTTATAAGAATTATTTACTTTAAATTTGTATTCATATGTAGATACTTTTTTAAATTTAACAATTAATACCATAATGGTTGTTTATTTTTGTTCAGTAGCTGATATATAGTACAGTCATATGAGCATGTTGATGTTCCATTTTCGCTGTTCCAATTACAAAGAAATCGTTATTGATAGCCCATATTTATACAAACATATATTTTGGTCCCGTTCGACACTGTGTTTTTCATTTAGTAAACAAAAAAGGATGGATTTCATAGACGATTTTATTGAAGAATATAAATGCAATCCATGCCTGTGGAAAGCAGACTCTGCCGACTTCCGAAACCGGAGCCGACGGCAGGAGGCGTACATGAAGCTGATAGAAGTGGCCACCAAGCATGGGGAGATGTACAATGTCGAAAGAACAAAGCAAAAGATAAACAATCTTCGGTGTGCATTTCGTCATCAGCTAAGAAAGTACAACGAGGTTAAGAAAAAGGGCGAGAAGTACGAGCCCTACTGCCCAAAGCGGCGATACTTTGAGTCGCTCATGTTCCTCAAAGACGAGGAGATCCCGGACAAGAAGTGCAAGCGCGAGCAGCAGGTCTGTTCCGAGAGCGCGGCGGCTCAGCTGGCGCTCCCAGAGAACTGCGACGAGTTCTCCGATGCAGAGAGCCTGCCGAAGCCTTTGAAGACGGATTCCAGCAGCAAGCTGTCCCCCAATAACAGTGCAAATGAATTCTGTGCCAATATCTTTGAGGAGGCCGCCGCCGCCGCCACCGCTGACCCCGTCATCAGTATTAAGACAGTCAACGCTAACAACCATGCTGGCGGCACCACCGTCAAGGAGGTGGAGATCGTAGTGCCGGACATCAACAGCAGCAGCAGAGTCCTGTCGGCGCGGAGAAAATCACTTCCCGATTCGGTGAAACCCTTTGCAGACAGTGTGGAGCACTGCAAACGGATTATTGCCCAATCGAGACCAAATCATAATCAGAGCCAGAACCAGAATCAGGAGCAGAACCACATCAGCCGGAAGCGCTCCTCCTCTGTGTCCTCGCAGGTCTCAGAGGACAATGAACCGCCACCGGGAAAATTCCGTGCAGACCTATCCACAATCGATGTTGAGCGGCTCTTTTCGCTGGCGCTGAAGAGTGCTGACAGCCAGCTGGACGATCACTTCTCAAACTTTGGCAAGGTCATCGCCCACAAGCTGCGGACCATGGACGCCACCCAGGCTATATATGCCGAGAAAGTAATAGCCGATGTTCTATATCAGGGGCAGATGAAAATGCTATCCACACTGAGTATACATCAGTTTCTAGGAGTGGACAATGCCACGGTTTATGTGGAAAGTCACACCAAATGATGGGCCCCCCGCTAAAGACGTACTTGTAGACTTTATGTAATAATAAGATAAAGATAAAGAACAGATAAAATATACAATTGTGTGTATAAGCTATGCCTTCTTTGGGGCTTTGTCTGCCTTGGATATACTTTGATTTTCTATTTCTTAGCGCGCCAAAAGGGAAGCTGGAAGAAGGAAAAACTGCAAATGATGACGAAACTAATTTATTATATTCGCTGCATGAGAAGAACATTCAATTGCCATTACAAATTAGGCACTATCGTACTTTCTTAGGAGCATGGCCCAAACATCCGGGTATCTGGTTTGCAGGAACGTTGTCAGCTTTTGCGCCTTCTGAGCCTGTTGGGGTGAGCAGTTCCTGCACTTTCTGGTTATGACTTCTGGAAGCGCGGCTGTAAATAGATTTCAATGGCATATAATACCAACATCGAGATATATATCAAGAGGAAATGGAATTTCAATTACCTTTCAGTTGTAGCCCCAATTGGTCGCATTCGCTCTTGCCCAAAATGCACATTATTTGGCGGCTGACTACGACCTGGTTGTTCAGCAGCTTATTTATGTTTCTCTCGTCGGCTTGGACATTTGAGGAAATTAGAATGATTACAAAAATAAAATTAACGACCAAAGAAAGCACTCGATTTTTATTTAGCAATAGCATCACTCCTTCTTCTGAACGCGCGACTGTATAACTGAAATGTGGAGCAGAAACTGTGTATCCCATGTAGAAGCGTGCATGCGCAAAGGGTAGCTCGACCCCTGATTACACATATGCGTGTGGGTAAGGTGCGATAATAATCCCAGCTAATGCCATCTCAAGAGATGCTCAAGAGCGGAGGGAATAACACAGGACTCCATCCATGATGCTGTTAGGGGTATATCTTCTTAGTCGTGTTTCCATAAACCGAGAATAGTTGAATGATTTCGAGATAAACCCGCCCTAAAATCTATATTTTAACATCTTCAAATCACAGCACCTGCTGCATAAAAAAAAAACATTTAAATAAAATGAAGCTTTCACTGGTTTTTGCGTTGTGCTTAAAAGTTATGTTTTACTAAAACAACACATCATTAAGTACTTTTGCAAGGCAGTCAAGACAGAACAGAAGTATTATTCGTACGCTACAATTATATAATAGATAGATAGTACGTAGAGTAAGACGACTTAGGAGTACTAAATTATATAGTGTTAATATGTATGTAATGTATGTATGTCTTATATACACATTTCCTAAAACTTGAAAGCTTTATTTAAATATATTTTTACATGCAAGTATGAAAATACATTTGACAATATATATAGCGAAATATTATGTTTTTATTAAGTTCTATTGCGATACAATGGGGCTCTTTTTGTCTATGTCAGATATATTCGCGTTGTTCTGCGGCGCCGCCCCGTTCCCAGGACTGGCTGGAATAGCTCCCGCCCGGTCAATGCTCCACGGGTTCGATCCGGAGATGGGCGAGTCGGCATGTCCGAATCCGGTGTGATTATCGTGCTCTACGGCATTGGTTCCGTCATATTGCGTGTTCTCTAATCGGGTAATCAGCCGTTCATCCTCCTCGCCGAATTCGCCGCCCATTAGCGTCGGCTCACCGACCACCATCACGTCCTGGGAGGAGAGGGAGAAACTTGGGCCGGAGGGTGATCGCTTCTGGTTCGTCACGGGCGGTGTATTCGAGTTGTTGCCGGCGCCACCTGAATTGGAGCCCTTCCGTTTGCGCCGCTTGTTTGGCGGCCGCTGCGGATCCTTCTTGCCGGGCGGAGCCACCATTCGCTGCCACTTCTGGAACAGGGTCGTCTTTAAGCAGTCCCGCGGACTCAAGGCGTACGCCTTGTGTCGTGACATCAGCTCCTGCATCGGCTCGAGTATGACGCACAATCGAAGATAGTTGAGGGTCGAGTTGGTGATACCGGCTCTTGTGATGTTCTTCGTGATTTGATCCAGCAGCATCGGATCGGGCGGCAGGGAGGTGCCAATCACGGATCTTGGAATGAGCTCTCGGTGTCCCTTGATGGTCATGTGCCACGACTTGATGCGCATGTAGTCGTCATACATGAACTCTAGAATCAGTCTTGCATCCGCGCAGACCTTGGTGAAGAAGGGCTTGCCGTGCTGCGTGATTACCGTGCACTGATCGCAGTCCAGCGTGATAGACGTGTTGTGGAACGACTCCTTGGCGTGCTTTAGCTGGAAATACAAATCGGACACGCCGCCCTCGTATATGCTGCGAAAGAAGCGCGGGATGAGCGTGCGGCCAATTGTGTACCGCTTGGGCCCGTCCTCCAAACAGAACAGAATCGTCAGCCGTGCGTCATCCTCGAAGAATTCCGTGGTGAATGAGTCCCACCAACAGTTGTCGCTCTCCTCGTTCCGCTGCTGCAGTCGCTTGTTCAGCTCGAAAACCCGATGCTCGGTGTGACTGAAGTAGGAATTGTGTCGCCTGAAGCCCTGGTCGATGCGCTCCATTTGCTGCGGCCCGCCCATCATCGGGTGGTTGCCACCGTGGCCGAAAGGAGACGCCGGCGGCATTGGGTTGAACTGCCCGCCAACACCAAAGACCGTGGGTGATGAGAAGTGGCCGGCCTGACCGCTGTTGAATGGTGTGCCGGAACTGGCTGGCCGACTGAACTGGCCCAAGCCCGAGGACGGCGAGCCGAAGGGGCCGCCGACCGGGCCATTGAAGTTGCCCGCCGTCGAGGACTGCGGATAGTTACCGGGAATGTTCTGCGCACCAACAGGTCCGGGTGTCGATGAGCCTGAGGGAGCAGGTGACGAGGTATACTGAGGTGTATTCGATCCAGGCTGGTTAGCGTTCTGAAACACTATGGACTGGTTGCCGGCGGGCGAGGACTGGCCGGCAGGTGGATAGGGATTGCCGCCAGAATTGTACGGCAGGCCGCCCTGCGGAAATCCGCTCTGGTTGCTGCTGCCGTCCGGATTGAGGGCCGCCGAGTTGGACGCGGGCAGCATTGATCCGCCCTCGGAAACCGCCTTCCAGCTGCCGTCGTCAATATTTGCTTGAGAAGTCATCGTATTGCCAGTGTTCAAACCCCTACGATTCATGCCTGTGCTAGATTGTTTCGGGCATTCGCATCAGCCTGCAATCCGGAGAGAGAAATGCATTAGATCCCCACGTAAGTATTATTTCACGCAGCTCTTCGGCGCGGCGGCGAACGTTCGGTATATTTATACGCCTGTACGTATATATGTGTATGCACTTGTCTATATGTCCTAATGCATTTACAAAATATGTGTGTACACACACACACTTTTCGCTGCTACTTCTCACGTTCGAAGTGGGAAAACGCACGAAAGCCCGAGAATATTTCCAATTAATAACGAACAGGTTAGTTCCGTATACGCACCTTTGCAAAAGGCATACAATATTTTAATTTCTTAAAGCACAAACACATATAAATGTATCTACAATTTAAGAAAACTGATTGGCCTCCACCGATAGTTTTGCCATCGCTTTCCAAATAGCCCACTTCGATAGGTAGGTGGTAGAAGCGATGGGTTTCCCTTACTTGTGAAACTATGGAGACGGAACAAGGAACGCAAATTGTTTTCAAAACATGTGAAGGGCTTATGTACTAAGAAATTGTTTATATTGAAGCATTTAAATTTTAAAGTACGATATATATTTTTATATTTATGTTTGGTTTAATGTCTGTAAACAATACCTTTAATTTTTTTTTTTTATTAAGTTAAATAAATAATTCCATTTAGGATAAAACAAAAATATTGCAACATTCTTTAAATTTTCAGCAAATTTAAATGTTACTTTTAATTTGCAATATATATACAACAAATAAATAATCAGCATAAAGCTGTAACTTTCGATATCCAATGTCGATGTCGTGAGTAAAAAATCCGTATGTTCCATGTCAGTTTCATTTTATTTCATATTTTCCTCGCCGCACCCTTGACTTAATAATTTAGTATGTGCCGTATAAATTTGTAATCAAAATATAGTTGTTAAAGACTGTTGCTCTAAATTGTTAGCTTGTTTGATATTTATATAATTATCACCTTGTTGCACAGCGACTAGTGTAGTGATGCCAAACTTGTTGAACATTTTCATATCGGTGTAATTGTGTATGTATGTTTGCACCTTGTAAACGGCATTTATTCCGCACATTTCTCCATGTTTGTTGTACTATACAAAGAATTTCTTGGTTACATTAAATCGGTTTCCTAAATATTCTTCTCCGCGTTTACCTATAATTGATAATCGTTTAATATTTACTTTTCTGTTTAAAGTACTTGTGAAAATCTGCTTCATTATGCAGTTATATATGCACATTCCTCTCTATGCATGTGTGCTGAAATGTTTTTGTTGAGCCGAAATATCTCGATCTCGATTTCATTCTTTTCTTTATTTTTCACAGAGCGAGGCAAAATGTCAACCGAAAGCCTGAACAGTTTAAGCGACATCGACCTGCACAGGAAGCTAATTCAGAGCGGCTTTCCCAACACCCCGGTGACCGAGACAACGCGTTCGGTTCTAATTCAGAAGCTGAAGAAGCATCTCAGAGCCGATAAGCTTCGGAAGCGCAGCAACAAGTACGTGCTGTACTCCAAGGAGCAATCAGGCTCTCCCATCTACCACTACCCACAACACCCAACGGGCTATGCCAATGGCAATGGCATAGACAACAATAACGATGTGGATCTTAGCAGGAGTCCCTCAGCCTTCAGCCGCAGCTTCGACGAGTGTGACTCAAGTCTTCTGCACCTGTCTGCTTCCAAAATGTACGCCCCGCCGCCGGTGGTGGCCTCCAATTACGATGGCGACTGCTCGCCACCCCTTAGCATGGGGGCCATGAATGGCAAATACCGGCAGCAGTCCTGCTCCTTGCCGTACTCTATAGACACGTCGAATAAGATCAAGATGTCAGACGGAGGCGTTGTTAACAGATTGCTCAGCTTTCGGGACACCACAATCCAGAGAAAATTCAACACTAAAGTTCCATTCACAACACAGGCGTCGAGAGTGCCTCAAAAGAGCGAAAGATTCTCGCGTTTATCCTGGGCGGACCTCAAAAACTTCTTTAAGAACCCCGACATCCGACCATATGTAATACCACAAGTGCTCATCTCACTCTTTTTAATCTTCCTGACAATAATCACGGTCCTGTATGTGGGCAAGCGATTTGAACAGAGTCCCATTGACAGAACTGTGCTAAAATATACGTTATGTAATCCCAATGATTTGCAACTGGTCACTGAGCGGACGACCTGCATAGAAAAGGATGCCCTTGCCAGTGCCCTGGACCTAAGTGACCAGCTCTTCAAACACCTGAACGAGAGAGCCAGGCTCCATCACTGCAAGGATGCCAGCCAGTCGCCCATTTTGGAGGTTAATGAGTTCGTAAGGGAACTGGTCGTTGGCAACCCGAAGACCCACCGAGGAACCATACACACTAATATGATGGCCACTAAATATCTTATTGTAGAAAATCCGCAGTGGATGATCCAAGTGGTTGAGTCCCCGAACACCGCTGCCTACTTCGAGCTCGCCGAACCGAATCTGCCACTCAAGTGCGTTGCCCTGAAGAAAATGACTCGTTTCTTCACGATGATCGGCACGCTGATTCTGGTGGCAGCCGTTTGCCTTGTCATCTACTTTGCGGTTGTCCTGTACCGCGTTAAGCAGAAGGAAGCCTTGCTGGCGGTTGACCACTTCACAAAGGACATAATCAACGAGCTGATTTATCAGAGTTCGCAGAACGAGAGTCCCGAGGTGATTATAAACCAGCTGCAGGAGAAGTTTGTGCCCGCTAAGAATCGCTCAAAGCACCTATCTTCGTGGAACAAGGCGATCAAGTCTCTGGAGAAGAACGATAGCCGCGTGCTGTTCGGTATGGTTAACCGGGATGGCAAGGCGCTACGTACAATGGCCTGGAACAGGAACCTGGACAAGAAGGATGTGGGTCTGGTGAAAAAGTGGCAGAGCCCCGCGTTCGACAACTCCAACAAGATTGCCAATCCACCGACGCCCTGCTTGAAGATAAGACACATGTTTGACGCCTCGGAAGTTGATCAGGCCAACCTGAAGCAGTCCATCGTAGAGTCCATCATCGAGAAGGTGGGACCACGCTGCAAGATCTGTGACGTGCAACTGGATATACAGTCCTGCTGCGTCTACATCCGGTGCGCCACCGATGAGGACGCCGGTATGATACACAACGAGATCAATGGTTGGTGGTTCGACAAGCGTCTGATTTCGATTAAATTCCTAAGACTTGAACGCTATCTAAGCCGTTTTCCCAAGCCCTCGGCCGAGCCCTTACTATACTTTCATCCCAGCGAGGCGGCCAGCAACAACACTCACTCATAAAATACACACACACACACAACTCTTACACCTAGATACTTAAGTTATTAAATGCGAATTTGTTTTTACATGTACAGAAGGCACGTTCTCATTCCTGCGGTTAATGGATTTCTGTTTTATTTTGGCTAATTATCAACTAGGTTTAAAACGTAACAAGTCAAGCTACTTTGCAAGGGAATTCGAAGACAGGGCTCCACTCTCGCCGGTTTCCAGGTGCTTGATGAGGCGATATAGGGCAGCGGCTTCCTTTATCTTGCTAAAGCCAACGCAGAAGGCTTCGATCTCAATGAATAATTCCTGGAGAATGTGAAAATATGTTAGTAAGTAGAAGTAGGTGTTCGCTGGTCTTCTCACCTTAACGTTCACAATTTTATTTCGAATTAATGATTGGAGAAATACGCAAACAAGCCGAACGAGGCGGGACTGCATGTACTTATCCTTAACTGTTTCGCATGTGGAGATGCAATTGCTAATGTATAAATGAATAAACTCCGTGGGCAAGGGACCCGACGTGGTTAATCTAAAGCAAATAAATATATAAATACGTTAGGTTGGGCTAAAATAGGGATTTGAGTTTAGGAGTCCCACCGGTTGACAACTTCCATGGAGTGCAGTGTGATATCCATGTTTACCAATATATTAAAATACTCGGTTATGTCGGTGGTCATCATCAGTCTTAATAGAATTTCAATGGAAATCAGAGGATTGTTTTCAACAAGAAGAGGTAGCTGAAAAGGTAAATACTAATAAGTAATTGCTTGTTGAGCAGCGCTCAGGGAAAACTCACTTTGGCCGGGGTCAGTCCATATTGGCGTGTAATGTCCGTGTTCTGCTTTAACAGATCATCAAACAGGATGTGCTGATCCTGGAGGCTGAGTGGCTGGAGAAAGGCTTGCTCGATGAGGTGCTTGGTGTTCGGTGTCACATAGTTCGATTTGTCGTATAATATCTCTAGTTTCTCGCTGTTGGACTGATTAATCCAAAGCAGCTCGTCTTCGAAATCCATTAGAGGCGGAGCGATGGACAGAAACATGTTGGCTTGCTATTTTTAATTTAGAGTTTATACCGCAACTTTTCATATGATTTCCTTTTTTTTTTTTGCTTTAAAAATTTATAATGTTTACGAAAATGTTTTTTGTTAAGAATTATTTTTTTAGTGTGCCCAACGGGCCAAAGCCAAAAACACCAAGCGGAACATTTCAGTTATAGAACGCCAAATTTGAAAAGAAAACTATTTAATGTTTAAATTTTAAACAAAAAGTTATCTGAAAATCTTAACTCTTCTACCTTATAAACTGTACTTTAATTAAAATGAATGAATCCCTTAAAGCAGTGAAAAAATAAATCGTTTCATGCTTCACCTTGTTTCAAATTTAATATTTATCTTGTGGCTAGATGGCCTCCGCAATCTGGTCACTTTTCGGTGGATTTGTGGTAATCCTCAAAATAAAAATAAAATGGACCGCGGTAAAGGCAGCGGCGGATCGAATAGATCCCAGAAAAAGGTGCCTCTGGGCGGAGAACTCTTCGCCCTGGGAACCAAAAGCGTTCGCGATGACGCCAAGTCCAAGATCATGCCCATCAAGTCCATATCATCGGACAGAAAGCGGGAGGCCACTTCCTCGCTGGCCAGCTCAAGCAAACGGGCCCGGGTGAGCCTGAAGGAACCGGCGAGCACCTCGGATATATCCTCCGGCAGCAGCCAGTGCGAGTCCTGGGAGCAATTCGCCATAGACTGCGAACTGGACAACATTATCGATGCGATATTCACGGCCCTGGAGCAGAACGACAGCGAGACTGTGGGCCGTCTGGTCTGTGGCGTTATAAAACAGACGACAAGTAGCTCCTCTCGCTCCAAAGTGGACAATATCGCTTCTCTGGCTCTGATCTATGTTGCCAAGCTCCAGCCAAACATTTTCAGCTCAGATATTGTGGCCTGCGCGCTGTTATCCTTTCTGCGACGGGAAGCGAACGTGAAGATGCGCTATAACACCAATCTGCACATTTTGTTTGCCAACCTGCTGGCCCGGGGCTTCGTGGACATATCCCAGTGGCCAGAGATAATGCTGCGCACCTATATAGACGACGCTGTGAACGAGAGGTACTGGGCGGACAACGAGCTGTGCGCTCCGTTGGTGAAGAACGTATGCGCTGCTTTCAAAACTCGGACACCCCACATCAGTCTTTTGCGCTGGGACGTCAGCACGACGGCAATACCCTCGGGCGGCGGTGGACCAGGGCACAGGGACAGCAGCAGCGTCATTGTGGACGACGACTCCGGGGACAATTCGACGCAGAGCCTGGACGCCAGTCCCCTGAACGCCGAGTCCGAACCCATTTCGGACGCAATGTGCACCATCAAGGCAAGATTCAGTGATGCCGTGGTGCAGAAGCATGTGAGCGATGCCATTCGCGATCAACTGAATAAGCGCCAGCAGCAGGATAACTACACGCGGAACTTTCTTAAGTTTCTCTGCAGCACGGCCGGTATCGCTGAGGTGCGATGCCTGAGCATCTCCCGCCTGGAGCTCTGGATACACAACGGTAAGCTGGTCAAGTTCGCCCAGCAGCTGCTTTCGTACATCTGTTTTAACATCAAGGGACGCAACACCCAGGACAACGAGGTGCTCCTGGTGCTGGTCAAGATGAGACTCAAAACGAAACCGCTGATCAACCACTACATGTCCTGCCTGAAGGAAATGATATACCTGCAGCCGGACATCCTCAGCACAGTGATGAAGCTGGTGGTTCAAAATGAGCTGTCCAACACCCGGAATCCGAACAACATGGGGATGCTGGGTGAGTTGGCCTACTTAGGCCTTCAATTTAATCTTCGAATTTGATTACAAAATACATCTTATCCACAGCGACAATGTTTCAAACATCCTCCGATCAATCGGCGGCTAATCTGGCCGAGATATACCAGGAATTTCTGCTGCAACGCGACGACTGCCTGCGGACGTTGCGTGTCTTCTTGCGGGAACTGGTGCGGATGCTTCGATTCGATGTGAATTTGGTTAAGTTTTGCAAGACCTTTTTGAGCGAGCGGGAGGACTTAACCGTGCAAATAGAACAGTTCGAGTTTAAGGAGCGCATCTTTCACTCCACGGTGGACATAGTGTGCCTATGTATGTTTCTGTCGGCCACTCCGCAGGCGCGTGAGGCCAGTCTATCGCTGAAAACCAATCGGGACACAAAGAACAACCAAGCGCTTCTAAAGCTGTACAATCAAATGTCCCAGATCCAGCTGGACACGGTGTCCTGGATGTATGAAACGGTGCCCACCATCTTCAAGATTCCGGCAGCCGAGTATCACCAGGCGCTGCACAAGCTGCTGCTCCTGGACAGTCCGGAGCAGTATTCGCGCTGCGATCAGTGGCCATCGGAGCCAGAGCGTGGCGCTATTTTAAGGATAATCTCTGAAACACCAATTCACGAGGAGACACTTCTGCGCATCATATTGATTGGCATTACCAAGGATATTCCCTTCTCGATAGCCAACACCTTTGATGTCCTGCTGCTCGTCATCAAGCGGGTCTCGGGGATGAAGGCCACCAATATTCCGGCCGTGCAGGCCAACAAGTTTGACATTATTGACTTCCTGTTCAGTATGTCCGAGTATCATCATCCCGAGAACATTCGGCTGCCGTCGGACTACGAGCCACCAAAGTTGGCCATTATCGCCTTCTACTGGAAGGCCTGGCTAATTCTGCTCATGATTTCGGCGCACAATCCCTCGACCTTCGGCGCCTTCTGCTGGGACCACTATCCCACGATGAAGATGCTGATGGAGATATGCATAACTAATCAGTTTAACAATTCGACGGCCAACAAGGATGAGCTGCAGATAATCACCGTGGAAAGGGACCACATTCTCCAGTTTGAAACCTATCTGGCTGCCCAGACATCGCCCCATGCCGTGATCACCGAGGAGACGGCGATCCTGATCACCCAACTCATGCTTATGGATCCCATGGGCACGCCGCGTAAGGTGCCTTCGATGGTGTTGGATCAACTGAAGTTCCTCAATCAGACGTACAAGCTGGGCCATTTGTTCTGTCGCTGCCGCAAGCCGGACTTGCTGCTGGATATAATCCAGAGGCAGGGCACCACGCAGTCCATGCCCTGGCTGTCGGATCTGGTGCAGAACAGCGAGGGCGACTTCAGCCATCTGCCAGTGCAATGTCTGTGCGAGTTTTTGCTCTTCAACGCGCACATCATCAACGAGGAAAATAGTCGCGATGCCGAACTGGTTAACTTTTTGCGGAACTTGATATTTGATGCGAATCTTAGCCATCCCATCGTCTGCGAGCTGTTGGATTACATATTCCGAAGGCTGTCGTCCACGGTTAAACAGTCGCGGGTGGCTGCTCTCTCGGGACTAAAGATTATCTTTAGACAAAACTCTGGGGACTTTGAGAACGAATGGCTGCTAAAATCCATCCAGCAGATCCCACACTTCTTCGAGGTGAAGCCCTTCATCATACCGCAGCTGCGCGCTGCCTGCCAAGTGGAGAATTGCCCCGAGCTGATAATGGCGTACATACAGTTTATTACGGCTCACACGCTGAACGATCCGGTGAACGAGATGCTGGACCATGTGATCGACATGGCGCAGTTGATTGTGGAGCGCAGCACAATGTTCCAGCACATTATCATTTCCCAGGAGGACTACGACTACGTGCCCGACGAGAATCGCATTCAGACCCTCAAGTGCCTATTCGTCATGTTCAACAATTACATCATTAAGCTGCGGGAGTACCATGAGCCGTACGAGTGGACCGAGTACCCGGATCTGTTGATGGTCCAGTTCGATGATGGCGTCCAGCTGCCCCTGCACATTAACATCATTCACGCGTTCATTATATTGCTCACCTACTCGAACAGCAATATGCCGGAATCGATTCCAATTCTGGACTATTGGTTTCCGCCCGGAAGGCCAGCACCCGTGGCCTTTCTGCCCAGCATGCCCCAGGAGCAGGTGCAGCTGCTGCCCGACTGGCTGAAGCTAAAGATGATCCGTTCGTCAGTGGACAGGCTAATCGAGGCCGCTTTAAACGATCTAACGCCCGATCAGATTGTGCTGTTTGTCCAGAACTTTGGCACCCCGGTCAACTCAATGTCCAAGCTGCTGGCCATGCTGGACACCGCAGTGCTGGAGCAGTTTGATCTGGTGAAGAATGCCATCCTAAATAAGGCGTATTTGGCACAGCTAATTGAGATTCAGCAGGCTCGAGGTGCGAAAAACGGGCACTACACTGTCCAGGCGCTCGATCTGCATTCGCACTCGCAGACCGTGCCGGATCTGCCCAAGATCAATGTGGTGATTCAGGAAACCGTGGAGATTGGTGAATACAATCCGTTGGAGTCCAGCCATTGTCCCACCGACCGCTTGGTTACCCAGGAAGTGGCGCAAACCATACTCACACAGCCTGACCAGCTGACCATTGGACGGAGTGCTAGCCGGTCCTTGATCCAACGGCTGTTGGATGTGCTGGTGGTGACGCCCACGAGCAGCAATCGAAGTGATCTTGTGGCGGCCATAACCGAGGTGATAGCCTCCGGATGCGACAACAGACCCATCGTGATGAGCCGAAATGTCTGCACCTTGCTGAGAACCTTCTTCAGCTGCATGCAGCACAGCGACAACTACCACATCCTCGAGACCACTCTTCAGAAGAACTTTAGCATCTTTAAGCAGTCCTCCGGCCCGATGCTGCGGCAGACGGAGCTGTACCACCAGAGCCTGATGTTCATGCTGCGCAATTCTCGAGAGATCTACGTGCAGCAGTTCAAGGCGAATAACACCCTGATGACGCGGAAAAGGATCGTTCGCGGCATCATCGACAGCTTTAATGACGCCAAGGACTGCAAAGTTATCACAAAATCCAAGAGTGACGAGCTCTTCTACAACGGACTATTCATCGACTGGCTTTCGGAGGTGGACCCCGAAATCGTGTCTACTCAGCTGATGAAGGAACACTTTCTGTTCTCCAAGTCCTGCAGCGAGTTTCGCTTCTATCTGCTGTCCCTGATCAATCACCAGACCAATTGGGATACCATCGAGAAGATGGCCGAGTATTTGTTTGGCAATTTCCACGCCGACTACGACTACGCCACCGTTCTCAACTATTTCGAGGCATTGACAACCAATCCGAAGCTGTGGAAGGGCCGCGAGAAGTACATGTCCAAGAATGTGCGACCGGATGCGTTCTTCCTGCTGAAAACCACAGAGCTGAAGCCCTTTGCACACTTCATCCTGCACGAAGGCCTCGCCGAGATCAAGGTGGACAGCAAGAACTATGACTTCAAGCTCTGCTCCCGCATGAATTTGCTCTTCAAGCTGACGGAGAAGCGAAGAGATCTCATGGTCAGGGTAATGGAGCATGTGGAGGAGAGTGCAGTGTCGGACTATCTGAAGCTGCAGGTGCTGCAGCAGATGTACATTATGTATCCGCGAATTAAGTTCCTCAGACCAAGCAAGACCGGCGAACAGTCGTACAAGCTGCAGAACCTGAAGGGATGCCAGGCCGACAAAGTTTTCAACAATCTGATCACCTGCCTGGGCAGTCTGGTGGGCAAGAAGGACTTCGAGACCCTGTCGACGGACACGGAGTTGCTACTGCGCAAGCTGGCTGCCTCCCATCCGCTGCTCTTCTTGCGCCAACTGAGCGTTCTCTCGTCAATTATGCAGGGACGGGCACAGATGAGCATGAAGGCTCTGCGAGAGGAGCACCACTTTCATCGTTTTGTCCAGATCCTGCGGACGCTGGAGCTCCTGCAGCCCACGATCTTCGAAGACGCCTACAAGCACGAAATCCAGAACACACTGTCCTGTTACTTCAACTTCTTCAAGCATCACAGCTCCGTGAAGGAAGCCTACCAGATGCTGAACAAGTTCGTCCAAATGCTGCAGGCTTACATCAACTGCAACCCGTCAAGCGCCCTGCTTTTTATCGAACAGTATGTGGGCATTCTGATGGAGCTGGCCGCCAAGTACACCTCGCTGGGCAAGCTGCAGGTCTTGGTTCAGGCAGTTGCCCTGCTGCAGCACAAGTCCAGCTTCGCCTCGGAGCTGGACGACGAGGAGGTGGCCAAGAACGAGTACGAATTGGATGAGCAGTCTTCGTCCTCCAACAGCAAGCCCGTCGTGGTTATCGATGAGCCCATGGACCCGCCGCCCGCTCCCCAAGACACTCCTATGAGCGGCAGCCGGGGCTCTTCGTCCGTTCTCACGCTGAGCTCGTACAGCAGATCGAACTTCACCGACATATCGCCGCACTTTCTCGATCTGATCAAGATCATTAAAATGTCCAACACCGAAGATGTGGTCCTGGGTCCCATGCAGGAGCTGGAGTGCCTCACGTCCAAGCGATTCGTGTTTATTAACGAGCTATTCGAGCGCCTGCTTAATCTGATATTCTCGCCAAGTGCCCAAATCCGGTCCATCGCATTCATCATCCTTATCAGGCATCTGAAACACAATCCCGGCAACTCGGACATCAATTTGTGCACCTTGAACGCATACATACAGTGTCTGCGGGACGAGAATTCCTCGGTGGCGGCGACGGCCATCGACAACCTGCCGGAGATGTCGGTGCTGCTCCAGGAACATGCAATAGATATCCTGTCGGTGGCCTTCTCGTTGGGCCTAAAATCGTGCCTAAACACCGGCCATCAAATACGGAAGGTCCTCCAAACGCTAGTGATCCAGCATGGCTATTAGGTGCTCAGCTTGTATTAGTATTCCTCGATATGTGTGTGTGTGTGTGTGTGTAGTGTAAGCAGAAAAATTATAAATAAATAAATATTCTTTTATCAATATTTAAATACGGGTTCGAGTCAAGTTAAATATTTCATTTTCTTTATTTCTACTGAAAATACAAATTATGTAGAAAATTCTCATACAAATTGGCGATTTCAACAGGATACGTTGGGTGTGTTGGTTTCATCGCTGTTTCATGCATGCCGTTGCTGTTGTTGTTGTTTGTTAAATGCAATGCACAGTGCTCCTGCTCCTCATACAGTGTTTATTGGCGGTCAGTGGCCCGAAGCTTCTCCTCGACGGCTTCACGGGAGGCTTCAGACAGATCAGTGGCTTGTATGTACTTTTGCACGCCAACCAGCGACTTCTTCAGAGCGTCGAACGAGCTGGAGTACAACATCTTCTTCTTGACCTGCAAAGAACAATAAATGCGTTAATTTCGAGTCGTTTTAAGGCATTCTTAGCATTAACATACCTTGGCAGTATCGGGGCACCACGACATAAGGAACAGCTTTTGCTTCTTTGAACTCTCAGAGGTGCCCTGGCATTGGTGCATGTATTCAAAATCGAACAGTCCATATCTGTGGTTAATCAAATTATAATTACTAAAACTGCGAAATTTGTGGAGCACTCGACACTTACCGGCACTCGCCAGGCCCGCATTTCTGAATATCCTCTAGAAACTGATCGTATTCGGCGTTGCGATCGGCCACAGTCTCCACATCGATCTGCTTCTCATCGCGAATGAAGAAAATGACATAGCGATGTTTTTTGTCCTTCTTAATTTCCTCGTATGTAGTCTTGCAGACATCGGACACAGTAACTCCAGAAGCCTGTAAGAAATAATACCATTAAATCAAGTGAAATGAAATAATTCGCAAAGGCGCGCAAATTTGTCGCCGGTAAACGTACATCATCAAAATGCTGAGCGCGGTGGCAAATTCATACATTCATACATACATAATTACGTGTGTAGTTGTGTGCGGCCAACTGCCGACATAACTGCCCACTCTCTGCCTTTCAGCTGACGCAGTATAGCCGTCCCTTTTCCGCCCGGCAAAAATTACATTTCTTTCATTGCCGGCAATAACAAACAAAGACAAATAAATTTCTATTTCTGCCTATTATTGTTACATGTCATTTGTTTGTAACCGGCGCATGATTATTCGCATATGTATTATGTAGCAAGCGGGTGAACGGGAGGGGAGCTGTGGGCGTGGCACCATTTACAGCTCAACCGGCGCGCTCAGAGTTCAAGGGTAAGTTCACAAGTGCCGGCAAGTTTAAGGGTGAGTGCAAGCGGAAGGAAAACCAATGGGCCGCTCTGGTTATGCACTTTTCTCTATTGCCTGGCTCGCGTGTGGGCAAAACGGAAGAAAATGCACGACTTTTCCCCCCAATATTCGGAAAATGCCGACAAAATCATACATACAGACCGTTTGCCACACATACATTCGCACAACGGCAAATCCAAGCATACACACGCAGCCAGGCGAGCAAGGAAACGATCACACTCCACACCTTAAATATGTATGTCTGCAGATGCATATATGTATGGATAAATACATATTTCTGGATGGTAATATATTTTTACATACACACTTCTGCGTCTGCCAGAACATAAGCCTTGCCCCGCAGATACATACATCTGCACATATTTATAGCCATCGAAAAAAGCGGTATACCCACACACATTCATGGGTGTAAAAATATATACATCAAATATATGTATACATATGCGTGTGCATTTCTCTTTCCAACTTTTCAATTTTTGATGCCATGCCGCCCATTTCCTCCAGCTGCCACTTCGATCATTCTTCTGCGCCGAGTTTTTGCAATTTAACAGCTATGGGTGAGCGGGGGGCCGCAATGAGTATGAAAACACTTCAATAAATGAGTAATATCCGTTCCTACCAATGACTAATTTGGTTTCTACGTACACGCACACACTCATGCCCATCTATATGCCCGAATATGGCCAACGTACATATACGCGAAAAAAGTTGAATTATATGTATGATTGGTATATATACATACACTTATCTAAATGTGTATATACAGATTTCAAAGGAGATGCTTATATGATTCATCGAATCAAAGACACTCATTCGCACTGCTATTTCTGCAAATTTGCACCAATTCGCTTCCATTTCCTGCTTTACTTATTCATCTACCAAGAAGTTGTACGTACCATTTTGCCTGTAGTTTGCTTTCACAAAATTATCGCCAAGTATATTTTACAAATACTGTTTAACCTTCCGTTTCCACGAACAACTTGCTCGGATTATAATAACGGCACGGAACGACGAAAAATGACGAATGACGAACGAAAAGGAAGAGGCGATTGGCAGTGGTGCCAGACTTGAAAAAGTGCAAAAACGAAAAGGAAGAGGCGATTGGCAGTGGTGCCAGACTTCAAAAAGTGCAAATCTGGGGGGGAAAAAAGCGGACTGGTGACTAGAGCTGAATTACCGCTTCGGAATTCATGCTCACTTTCTTTTCCCGATTGGGAATTCATGCCCACTTTCTTTTCCCGATTGGGATTCATGCCCACTTTCTTTCCCCGATTGAGACTCGTGGTCTCTCTCAATTACCGATTCGAGGGGACTAAGCAAAACAGGCGCCATTTTTAAAAATGTATTGCAGCGAAACGGCTAAAGATTGCTTACAATTTATCGATTCATAAAAAATGAATTAAATTAAATAAAAACATTTTATCATTTACTTGTAAGTCTTTTAATGGGGATTCGGAAGATATGTAACTTTTCGCAATCACTGGCATTTTGGGCATATAATTCGCTCAAGTAGATCTAGTATTATTAAAAATTCTAAACACATTTCTTTATTTAAAACAAATATTTGAAAATAGTAAATATTTATGTTTTTGTTTATTTTAAAGTTTCGAAGGGAAAATGTTACAACCATTTCTGAAGTAGCAAGCGGAAAACGGAAAATGTAAATAATTAAAGCTAACTACATACAATTTTGTCAAATTCAAAAAATATATTCCAACATTTTTAGATTCTCCCACAATGGGACCAGAGTGGCACTAAAAAAAAAAACAGTTTTATATTAGAAAATCGAAACATTTTATTTCATTTGGAATTGGTGGTAATTAATAATGTTTATAATTAAATTATATTGCAAAAAATACATCCATTTCTGAAGTATTTCAGATATTTTCTCATTAAAAAAAAAAAAAAACAAAACAAAAAACATGCTTGATAAATCATCATTTCACGACAATTAGGCAGTACATCTGAAGTAGAAAATATTTTTGTTAGAATATAATTTTTTAAAAATCATAAATTAACCCACCTAGCCGTCGTCCAATAGTCCGAAATCAATAAAATCACCATTGCGGTCGTAGGGCCACGAAGGATGAACCTCCTGCACCGTTCAGGAAGAAGTCGTCATCATCATGACGATGACGCGTCTCTAAAAAAGCCCATTTTCATCATCCTCAAACTCATCGTCGTCCTCATATGCATCCAAGTCCACGTCTTCAGTCGCAATGTCGTAATCGTCAAATGATCCTCCTAAATAATAATCTCTATAGGTATGGTATGTGTTCCTTATTTCGATAATATCCTTTGGTAACTTATCTAAACGCTGCCAGATGAAAAGAGAATTGAAGTATTAAATAGTTATGGTCATTAAGTAAAATATCCATATTAATTAAGCTTAAGATTAAGATTAAGATAACCGAAATAAATAAACGAGAACCGAAAACACCCTGTCGTCCCTGTATACAAAATACAGCAACTTGTGGGTGAAATTATGTGGACGAACACGATCCTGAGCAGCAGCAGCAAGCTGGCGGCGGTAAGTCGGGGTGCCGCCACATCCTGCCGACGCCTTGGTAGTTGCGAGCCACTACAAGGCTAGCAAGCAGCCAGCAGCCGTCCAAGTCCAGCGAGAATGAGTCGTTTATGGCCAACATATTCAAAGGATCGCTGGTGGCAAACCAAGTGTCTTCCCCTACCCTGATGTATTGAGCACAGACCAGGAAGAGCTGACCAACAGTCTGGTGGACCCGTTCGAGCGCTTCTTCGCCGAGGTTAACGATGCGGCGCAGAACGATGCTAACGCCAACTGGGCGCTTTTGTCATCCAGGCCTGAACAACACCCAGTACGGTCGCCTGTGCACCATTGTGGGCGAAAACGTTTTGGGATTGGGCATTACCACCAGAGCATCGGCTTCAAGGAAATCCTGCTGTACGAAACGCCCGAACAGAAGCAAAAGTACCTGCCCAAGGTCTCCACCGAGAAGGTGTATGCGGCCTTTGCCCTCACCGAGCCGAGCTCCGGCTCCGATGCCGCTTCCATTCGCTGTCGCGCTGTCAAGAGTGCCGACCAGAAGCATTATGTGCTGAATGGTTCCAAAATCTGGATATCTAATGGATATCTATGACCGTATTTGCCCAGACCCAGCAGGTGGAGCCCAAGACGGGCGAGAAGCGGGTCAAGGGTACTGCCTTCATTGTGGAGCGATCCTTTGAGAAAGTGCTGGGAAAGAACGGAGATGGCTTCAAGGTGGCCATGAACATTCTAAACAATGGTCGCTTCGGCATTGGCGTCACGCTGTCGGGAACGATGAGGAAGTGCATCATCCATATTCATATTTTCTTCGATCCCAAAAAATGACCAAGGAAATCTTTATATAAATATTAGCGCAGTCTTCAAGATATATAAATAAAGAACACTACTTACGTCTCGCTTCCACTTATCCAGATTGAAGATATATAGGAGACGCAATTTGATGGGCAGCTTGCGATGCATGTCCTTATTGGCGACCTCCTGCCAAACACGAGACACAATTCCCACAGGAAGTTCTTCGTCTAACTGTGTTGCATCCCACAGTTCGATGTAGCTTAGCTTGGGACATGCCCCGAAGACCTTTAAGAGCGACTGCACGCTGATATCGTACATGTCTGGTAAGACCAACTTCTCCAGCTTCTGATGATTGCTGAACGCATCGACCAGAGCCGCTTCGTTTTCAATATATGGCAGTGTGAGACTGTGTAATTCGCTTAGTTTGGCAATGTTGAACAGCACTTTCTTGTTGGAAATGGCGGACCCGTAGATCTCCAAGCACTCCAGCTGGTTGGCTTTGTGTCTTGCCAGCTGCTCATAGAGCGCTTGGCGAGGTCCTCTCATTGTGATGAACAGGTGCTTCAGGTTGGGAAGCTGTGCCACAAACTCGTATTCAATATCCCTGTAACCGGTTATTCGCACGGTCTCCAGTTTCTTGCAGCAGTTATCCATGATGCATTCTTTGAAGATTTCCAAAACGTGGCGATCTATTTTCATTATGTTTAACACCTTCAGACAGTGAAAGGTCTTTAGGATATTGAATAGGTTCCTGGCCTCGAGAGACTTGCAATTGTTTAGCGTCAACGTCTCGATGGTGCAGGGCAACCTGGCTATGGTGTCGCCTACCAAGGGATTGCCGCTGAGATTCAGTGTCTTCAGCTTGCGCAGATTCGCCAGCGCCATGACACTGCGGTCGGAGATATTTGAAAAGGGAAGCTTGAGAGACTCAAGCTGGTGCATCTTGGAGAACAATTTGTTCATGTTGCGGGGGGACATTATGTCGCTCATCATGTTTATGGTCTTCACATTCCTGCAGCTGTCGGCCAGAAAGTTACAGAGGCGCTGAGCGTTAGATTTCGGCATGTATCCATCTATCCTCTCCACATGTGCGCCGGACAGCCTGAAGAAGTCTCGCATATCCCACACGGTCATCTTTTCGAACGCGGAAAAGTGAACGGACTTGTGCAGCCTGGCAGTGGCCATTTGGTAGACTGCCCTAAAGCGCAGGCAGGTCCTGGCAAAGTGCATCTGATCTGGCAATGCGAGATACGTCATAACATGCTCCAAACAGTCGTCGGTTAGGCTCATAACGGGCGGCGGCGGCGGTGGCTTCGTATCCGGAGGGTAGACCGGCAGGTGACGTGGCATTCCGTACGCATCTGGCTGATGCCAACTATCGCTGGCCCTCACATGAAACTCGAGTCCGTTCAGATGATGAACGCTGCTGCGCAGGGCCCTGTAGAAAGGAAGAGGTATCAAGCATAAGTGCCCACAAAATGCTACTACCGCGACACTTACTTGGCTGCATCCGTTTTCTGGGCATAGAACACATAGCCGGTTTGCATAGTTGCATAATTTGCACAATTCTTTGGCTTGAAGATCTGCAGGCGCAGTACATGTCCGTACATACCAAAGTAAGCCTCCAAGATGAACTGGTTCAGCTGCCAGCGGGCGCGGAGGGATAAAAACAAAGCATCATAGAACCGAATCAACAGATCGACTGGCATACGCTACCTGTGGTGGCAAGCCGTAAATGTAGATCTTCTGCACCGGAATGTGGTCCTCGGTGTAGACCACGGAATCCTTGAAATAATAGTTCTGTTCCGCTGCAAATCGAGTATTTTAATTTCGCAATATTACTTTTTGCGCACTAACTGGCTCCATGCGTTTTATTGTTTTTGCTGGAAACAACGTATCCATTTCCGAAACAAAGTAGATACTTACATGGATCGGTCACGCATTTAGCCATATTGGTTTAGCCTGAAGGCGTGCTGCTTTGTGCGATGAAATTATTAAGTTTAGGAATTAGGAATTAAAAATTTTGCACTTTATTTCTAGCGCCAAGGCAGACTTTACATTAGTGTGACCAACTTCGGAAAGTCACAATCCACTACTTGTATGTCCAGATATGATAATATAACTATTTAATATTATAGCTAGCATTTGGTTGTCTATGCAAAATCAATAGCTATTTCTATAAAAATAGCTATTTTTCGCTATAAGTGGCTAGATTTAGCAAAAGCTATCTAATCTGACAGCACTGATGCTTTGATAAACAGACTTCACATACAAACAATGCATACTAACACATATGTATGCTTTGCATTCGTGCTCACATACATACAGTACCAAACTCACTTACGCATGTATGCGTGTGTAAGCCATAACCCAAACCTAATAGAGCGAGCAAAAACATCGCCCTCTCTCTCTCTCTCTCTCCCCCCTCGCCAACAAGCCGTAGTTCAAACTATGGCCGCTTGGTGGCTTTTTCGCCGAGACGACCCTTTCAAACTATATTTTAAATTATGTTTTAAGACGGGAAGGAGTAATTTTTGGCACTATAAACCCTATATATTGTTGATCAGAATTAGTGGGAGAATCGATCTAGCTAGGTTTTGAAATTATAAATGGCAAATTGCAAATTTGAAAAATCATATTTTGGCCAAAAATAAACGAAATTAAATTCTGAAAGCATTAATGTGTTAGTTTTTTTCCCCTTAAAAAACGTGCAAACCAAATTTAAGGCTAACATTTTTTTTTAATTTTTAAAAACTTAAGAAAAATCCGAAAATTTTTTGTTGTTTAGAACATGGCTAAGAAAACAAAAAGAAACCCAGCAATGCTTTCCGATTTGAAATTGGTATTTTTTTCCCAATATATGATATATTTAATTTGCAATTTGCCATTTATAGTTTCAAAACATGGCTTGATCGATTCTTCTCTTAATTCTGATCAAGAATATATGGGGTTTATTTTGTCGATGCAATCCGAAATTGCATCTATTTTCTATATCTATATATCTATTTCTATTTTCAATTGTTTTACTAATTTTATCTTGAAATATTACTTTTAAGGAACCGGTAAAATAATAAACTTTATGTATTTATTAACGGCATTGGGAATTATGATTTCTTAAGATTTTGTTACTGAAATAAATTATTATTATAGAGCATAATTAATAAAAATATATTCCGCGTTTCCTAAATTGAAAATTGACACAAAATTTGTGGTAGAAGAGCACAAGACAAGATTTATGCATTTTCCATAACTTGTTATAAATTAATACTAACTTTATTATAAAACCGCATTTAAACAAATTAAAATTTGGCGTAGTTTGATAGAATCTCAAGATATTCGAAGAGCAAAGAATACATATATATATTCTTTTTACTTTAATTTGTTTATTTTTATGTTAAATACAACGATTGCGATGAAATTTTATTTAACAGGTCATATATTAAAAGCGTTGTTTGTTTATAGATTAACGATAAATATTTTGACTAATAAGCAGACCGTAAAATTTTAATAAAATTAGCACAATCCTCCATCGTCTTCAGCGTCATTGTTTTCCTACAAAGAAAAAAGGTTTTTAATTTGTCATAAGTTTTTCGAAAATTAGCTTACATTTTCAACACTGGCGCTGGGTTTTTTCTCGACTTGTATACCTTGAGGTAACGGAATGTTCTTGGATAAAATTGCATATTCAACATCCATATGTCTGATAAATGGAGAAGCCAGCATCCGTGCAGCCAATTCTGGATCCTCGTCGTCAAAGGCTTGCAATAGGGTTTGCAAAGTGGAGACCTCTTCGGGTTCGCAACAATTTCCCCATTCTCTGAATGTCTTTTCGGCCTCCACAGAATCTCCTCGGGCTAATTGTACCATTACCAAAGCTACGACTAAACGTCCAATTTGACCATACGATTCGGTCTGTTGGTTTAATGAAATCTCCTTTTTGAGGGCGTTTGTGGCTTCCTCGTACCTAAAATCATCAAGACAAAATTAAATGGTTTCCAGATTTTAAATAAAAAGCTTACATCTTAAGTTTCACCAATATTCTTGAGACTTTCGATGCATATTCAGCGGCTTGGCGGACGGAATCCTCAATCTAGCGGAGATAATAAAGGTATGTAATTGAAGTCAAGGAAAATAAACCTCAAATACTAACCATTATGACTTCAAGTGCGTGTTGATAGAAGCGCAATGCAATGTCGGGATGCTTATGTTCTACCAATTTGGCCGCCTTATCCAATGCGGATGCAGCTGCTTCCGGTGAACCATGTTGTTGATAGAGGTTTGCTGCCTTGTTGGCGTACTCCTCGGCTTCGTGTAATTTGTCCGTCTCTTTAGTTAGCAAAATGATCTGTAAATAAATTGTTTTTAGAAATTAGGAGTTAAATATTGATTTCTTTTTTGTGGTATATACCTGCTCGTAGCATTTTGCAGCATGGAACCATGACTTGTTGTTCTTGTAAGCGTCAATGGCCTTTAAAAGGCAATCTTTGCTTTTGTCAAAGCTTTTTGCTATTCGATATGCAGTGGCTGAAACATAGAGTATTATTTAAAATATTGTTATTTTTCAGCTTTGAAAATAAAGAATGCCCAGTGTATGTATGTATTATCTACACATCTACATGCATATGTGTGTCACCAAAACACGTACATCATTTGCTTAAAGTTTTGTTCAAGTTAAAGATGCACACTTATGTAAATGCGATGTTTCTTATATTATCTCATGAATACACATTTGCCTGATATGTAGATACATAGATAAAATATCTTACCAGCTTTCGAATACTCATCAGCTGCACTATCGTAATCAGGTACCCATTTCAATAAAGAGAGCTTCAAACTGCAAAGATTGATTTAACTTTTAATTATCAATATGTGTGTCGAAACTAATGAAGTTTCCGTTACCTCTTTTCTGCCTGGCGCACCAATTCCTCGGCTTCGGCTATCTTTTTGGCAGCAACAGACATTTTCTTTGATGTTATGTTTTGCAGGAAAAATCAATTGTTTACCTTTTTTGAAAAGTGTGACCACCGAGTGCGACAAGAGAAACGTTAAAGTTTGTTAAATGACGGTGGATTCAAAACTTTACACAGGTGACCACTGCGCAGGACACAGAATATTTACAAAGATGAGGGTTAAAATACACTTTAAATTATATTTAAATGCTAACTTTAAGTAGGTAATAAACATTTAACAAATTTAGCTTCAATTTAGCGTTGATCTGAAGCATCGGTACTTGAGAGCTCGTTCGTCAGATAACCACAGAAGCTCTGTTGATATTCCTTCTATAAGAATGTAAGCCATTTCAAAACAAGTTCAATAAGATCTCTAAAAGAGTCACTTTCAGAGTTGGGCTGCGTTATAAAAAACACAATGTAAACACTTCTGTGCAAAAAGGTAAAAATGATAATTCTCGCGATGTAAATATTTTCATTGAAAATGAAATTGCGAACTATCATTTGATTTATTTGAAATTAATAACTAATCTTACAAAAATAAACACAGTTTTTAATAAAGGCATTTAAATCGCTTTGAAAGAAAACATTTTATTCAATTGTGGGAATAATGTGACATAATAAAAATTTCAAATATGTGCTTTGTGTGTTTTAATAAAGATTAAATCTGAGTAGCATATATGTAAACATTTTAAACTAACAACACATTTTCTTAATTTGCTTGATAATCCATGAAAAAATTTCTATAAGGTTGAGACAAGATGCGCCAAAGAAAAGTCCTATTACACTTCCAATGCCCACTGTTAGGAAAAATGGAAATTATTATATAAATAAAATATTTAACAAGGCATAACTCCTTACCTATTAAATCCAATTTAGTCTGGGTGACTGTTCTGTAATACCTGGCCGTTGGTGGAGAAGCTATTTCGATTTCAACAATATTAGAGCTTTCGGAAACATTGTACGTTTTTTCACGAGACCTTTGAAAGTATTTATAAATTATTAAATAATTATGTGATTATTAGGATTCTTTCCTTACCCAACAAAGGTAATTTGCTGTTCCATGCAGGATGGCAAGCACGCCATATTAAATCCGACATAGTCCTTTACCTTTCCAGCGAGATTTCCTAGAATCAAAAGCCTAGAGAGATCTTTTTTTATAAAAATAATAATAAATGTTTACCTGAATCCAAGCATGCTATTTCACTAATACCGCAATAGTTCTTTGCAGCTAAAAAAGTTTATGTTTAGACCAAGTTTTTGGAATTAGTTGAGTTAAATACTTCGATCAATATGACTAAATAATGTGCAATTGCATAGCTCCATTTCAATTTGGCTCCGAATGTTGGACATACATATGCTGAAACTGGGATAAAGAGATATAGCAATATATAGTAGTTAAATTAGAAAATGTTAATCCTTTAACCTGTACGAAACTCCTGGAATGGAGCTTTCAGTTGGAAATTTACACATCCTCTGATAAACTGGCTCAGTAATTACCCTAGCA
>VNJN01009093.1:0-40108 GCA_008042485.1 Drosophila mayri
TGGCTGCGACTTTCGAAACTTTGCTCTGGTTTTTTTTTTGTGTTTGTGGGGTTTGAATTCTATTTTTTGTGCTTCTAGGGTGGATTTTACGCCCCTGCCCTGGTTTACCAGGCGTTGAGGAATTCCGTATAAGTGTTTTTACGGTATTTGTTTGGCTCAAGCATTTTACGGGGGTGTTAGGTCAGTACCCACTCTCGGTATAGCTAGCTTCTTGCCAACCCCTTTTGCCTTTTCTCTCTTTTCGGGAAATGTTTTTCGGTTGCCTTTGGGCTTGTGGCTTTGCTTATTCGGGGGCGGCTTCCGGATGTCTGAGCCCTGAGTCCTGGTTGGTATTCGAGATAAGCAGGTGTTATATTTTTATGGCTAAAGTGGCTAAGCAGTTGCGGAGTTTGCGGAGAGATGGCAGGGAATCATGTTTTGGTGTTTAGGTGTTCTGTTATTATTTACTACTCTCTAAAAACACTTCCTTAAAGATTAGTTTAAGTAAAAACTAACCCATTCTCAGCTTATCTGCTCTTACAACTTATCATTCTCATCGCTCACTCCAAGCTTCCCTTTGGCCGCAAACAATTTCCTTGGCTAACCAGAACAGCTGTTTTTGGGGTCACGCCTCCCACACCTCCCACTCTCTCCTCTTAATGCCACTTCCCCCCCAGCTGACCTCAGACACGATTAACTACGTAAACAGCAGCCAACAGCCAACAGCCTTAATTGTTTCGCACTTAATCAAAACGAGCAGCGGGACTGGCCCAAACCGAGACTACTATCAAAGGCAGCTCGCTGCTCACAAAGGCCAAAAGCAGATACTGAAATTGGGGCTGAAAGGCAAAAAATTGAAAACTAAAGAGCAACTTGGGGCGCACGCCAGTCCGGAGACCTGGGACTGGCCGACAGACGACAAGCTACAACCTACAGCCAAGCGACAACCGACAACCGACAACGAGGACATCAACACCCGGGCTCTGTGAAAAGAAAAACGTTTTATGAGCTCTTTCACAAAAAGGGCCAAAGCACACACACAGACTGGCACATAGAAAAAGGAAGTTTTCTGAGGATGACGACAGAAGCAACCTGTTGAACCCTCCAACTCCAGCTCCATCTCCATCTCCCTTCGTCGACATTCCCATTTCCCGCATTTACCGCTTTTCCCTTCTGTTTAAGTGTGCCACACAGTTTGTTTCTCGTTTTTTTTTTATTTTTCCTTTTTTCCAGCCGGGTCGTGTGCCAAAATTATATGTTAAAACATCAGCACGAGGGGGGGCGCTGATTTCTTCAACTCATTCGTGCTTTATTTTCCCAAAAAGATTTGCCAAACTTGAAAAAGGTAGCCTGTTTATTTTTTTCGTAACTTTGCCTTTCTGGTCTTTCCCTTTGACTCTGGCTGTGTGTGTCTGCCAAGTGTCTGTAATTTTTCCTTTAGTGGGTGTTTCTAATAGAGGTTTTTCCTTTTAAATAATGAGGAGAATGAGAGAGAGTAAGAGTGGGTGGTTGTATAGGTATTTTTAAGGTACTAGTTGTATCTTGGGTGTTTTTTAAGTGTCCTTAATGGGCTCTCAGGGGGTCAAGTTGGTGCTTGGAAGTTGCCAGTTGAAATAGAAGAGGAAGTTGGAGGAAACTTGAAGTAAGAGCTCGATATTCTTTAAGTTTGAGCTATAAATTTGGTAAAATATATTTATATAGATTTTTTGTTTGTATAAATTTAATAGAAATCTTTTTATTTAGATTTATTATTGTTATTATAAGAATTCAATTAAATAAAATACTGACAGAGTTGAATTCACAAAATATTGTTTTGATTCTTAAATAAATTTCACACATTTATAGTACTACATTTTAAGCTTGATTATTTCCCACATTTCCCTCCCATTTTCATTGAGTTTTCACTGGCATAAAGTAACAAATTCCTCGTCTCATTTGCGACACTTGGTCTGCGTCTCCATCTCCCCGCCCCACATTCCCCTGTGCAATCACTCGCTCAAATCTGTTTGACTTCAGCCGACCACCGCTTTTCCCTCCAAATGCCTCACCTTTCACTCCGGCAGGGGGGTGTTTCTCTGGGGGCTTTTCTCGCTTGCTTGAGCTTTTTTCCGACGCGCACGCTCTGCTCCGCTTGTGCTGCTGCTGCTGCTTCTGGCCAAATGGCGATGGCGATGACGATGCGATGTCGATGTCGACCGGCTGCGATTGCTGAGCGCCTGCTGCTCTTAGCCAAAGTGGAGGCGCCGGCTGTGGATTGCTTTACGCCGCCGCCTGTTGCGCGTTTTGGGCCAAGTTCTCTGGCCTGTTGGGGCTCTGTGTGTATGCTTTTTTTCGCTGCCATGGCCAAGACGCTAAGCAGGGGCTCTTACAACTTCATAAGTTGGCAGTTGTCGCGGCGTCTGTTGCCACTTTTTTTAGCACCGCACATCGGGAGATGTAGCTACATATATACATATATATATATATGTATATACTTGTACACTGGTGGTACTTATGCGCGGTATCGGCCTTTGTCTGCTGGGCTTCTGTTATTCCGCCGACTCGATTTTCTCTCTCTCCGCAGGTGTGTGTGCAAGTGTTTATTTACCTGTTTGTTTGGCTGACTCAGTCAAAACCCCTGAACAGCCGGTATTTACATGGAAAAAATGATATAAAAGAGATGTTACTTTGAAATTTATTGCAAACTTGCACATTTTATTTATAAAAATTATTTAAATATTTTTCGACATTTTTCCAAAGCTCTTCTAGTACTAGAAAACCCAATTTACCCTTTAACCCCCTTTTTCTGTCAGTGTTTTAGCATTCTCTATAAAAAAAGAGTAAGATTGAGGGGCTTCGGAACAGGAATAAGTTATCTAAATGAGCGTCGGCTTTATTGCTGGCAATTATAGATCTGGCCAACGCTGCGTATGTGTAATTGCATTGCGATTGCAGCCAATCCGAAGCGTTTGCCTTCCTCCGACCGACTTTTCATTACCGGCATCAACACTTGCATATGTAATTTAGCATAATTTCAAATGCACGACCCAGGCCATAAAGCAAACTACAAACTGGAGCTAGAGCTAAGGCTATAGCTGGGACTGGTGCTGGGTGCTAGTATAATTAATAAATGGTAACAGCAAAAGCGGGGCTATGGCAACTTTGGCATGTAAAAAGCGTCAAACAAAACTGATTTCTATTGGCAAAGGAATGCCATTTTTTTTTTTGTTTTGTTATTTGCCTCTCTCTCGCCCTGTGTCTGTCTGTCTTTCTCTATTGGGGCCTCTACTCGTATATCCATGTCTCTTGGCTGCAATTTATGAGCCTAAATGAGCGCAAATTTCAGTGTATACACACGGACACAGTGCATGTGTGAGCGATTTTGGCGCTCAATTGGCAATAATTTCTGATCAATTTTCCATTGACTGACAAAAACAGAGCAATGGAGGGAGAGAGGAACAGAGGAACAGATAGAGACAGACAGTTGGCGGAGGGGACATGTGTCACTTGGGAATTTTCCGGATTGTCCAAAAAGATATGGCCAAAGAATTATTGAGTTCGATTGAGGCATCAGTTAAATGTGGCATTTATGTATCTAAAATAAATGCCTAAGATATAGATATAAATCTTTCCTATAAACCTGAGTTTGTTATACATTTTTTAATATATTTTTCAGCCTTGTAATTTTAATTTAATATAATTGACTTACATTTATCTATGACAATTTATTACCCTTAACCACTTTCCAACTTTTCATTTGGCAAAGCTTATATGCAGCATTTTCCTATCGAATTTTCTCTTGGCAGGGTTTAATCAAAGAGTCCATAAATTTTTACAAATAAAAGAAAAACCCACTTGCTCAGCCCTCATATTTCCTCAGTTTCCCTCCATACTTCACTTAATTACCCCCCTTTGGCCTCATTTCGTTCAGTTCGTATTTTATTTACAATAATTAAATCTGTCAAACTCAAAAATGTCTTTCTGTTAAGCCGCCACTTGAAGTTGTAATAGAAACAAATACTCAGACAGCCGAGAGTGGAGTTGGGTTTGTTTTTTTATTATTATATTCACATATTGAGTTCTCGTGATTTTCCGAGGAATGTTGTTGCTGTTAATTGGCTAAATTATTTTTACTGATTATTAATCGTCGTAGTTGATTAATTGGCATTATGGCCAAGCCAAGTAAGTAAGACTTGATTGCGTCATTTATAACGCCTCATATAATTGAAATATATCGATGGGGTGAGGAGAGGGGATACTCTGCATTATGTGCCGACATTTTCCAAGAAATCACCACTACACGCAAAGCGCATTGTATAAGAATTAACACATTTAAATTACTTTCATTAAAGATTGATTAATATGGCCCTGATTGGTTATTCTTTTCCATTTCTTTTCCTTGGCTCATTGTCGTCATTGCTACTACCCCCTTCAATTATTGTCACATAAATTGAACATTTACTGGCGGTTTTCACTGATTTCTGGACTTTATTAATTTACGTATTGGTTCCGTTTCTGTTTCCATATTGATTTCCAATCATAGAATGCCTCTCAGCAATTTGTTTTCAATGAGCCGTAATTTAGACTCATTTAAATAAATATACTTTCGGTTGATTGCTCTTTGGCAATATATTACGCTATCGCCGGCAATTGCGATAACGAGTTCAATGCAAAGATATTTAACCTTTTAATAAGCTGGTCGACTTCCACAGCAATGTATTAGATAATCGAATGTAATTATTGAAAATGGGTATAGTTGTGCTCCAGTTATAAATGGTTTTATAGAGTCGCATTTTATTTTTTATATAAATTAATAGTAAGATCTATAGACTGCTCTATTTTTCTTAATTTCTTCAGGGGAATCACGCAGATCCCCGAGGAATGTCTCTCTCAGTACAGTTGGGCCCAAGCTCGACTTAGGCCTGGCCTATCCATGCATTTATGCATTATTTATCAGCTGAGGCCGTCACGCACTTAATGAGCCTCCGAGATTGTGGCCGCCTGACGGCAACAAATTGACGCATTTAATAATATTTTACAATGTGTGTTTTCAGCCGCTAATTTCTTGCAGGCGTTATTGTGTGTGCACTTTCAAAAAAAAGTTGCGTGGTGCTCAAGCCCCTTGGGGGCCTCATTTGATGCCCGAAAGCGTTGCCATATCACTGCTGCTGCTGCTGCTGCTGCTGCTGGTGCAGTTGCAGTTGCAATTTCTGCATTGCTGTTGTCGGTGTCGTGTTGCCGTCGTCGCCGTCGCGTAATTTACATTAATTGGCACACGGCGTCGTACATATAAATTTTTGCGCGCTTAAACTTTAATTTCATGCGTGCCATTTGATTTTTGTAGCCACTCTGGGCACAAATTATAGGCGAGTGTGACGGGAGACTAAGGCATTCGGCACTGCACACTATAGCCACTTTCCGTCCTGATCGTGCCCCTATTTTTGTCGTATATTCGAGCCTCAGCCGGAGTCGGAGTTGGAGTCGGAGTTAAGTCAAGTGCTGGGCGTTGTTCGCCGTGGGTTTCAGCTGAATGCCGCCTGAGGCTTAATATCTACGCAGATTTGCGGGGCATCTAGTTATGGGCCAAGCTTTGCATAATGGAAAGGTGTCTGCGTGTGCCGAGACAATCACCTGATGGGTTGCCATTTACCTGGGATTAACGTGCTCCAATCGAAGGTTGCCTTTTTAGGGGGCTCCTAAGGAGAGCAGGCTTTGTTGCCTTACAAATGCTTAAAAAGTGTATATCTTTTTAGTTGTTTTTGAAATTTTTTGAAACAAATGATAATTTAAAACAAAAATTATCAAGGATTTATAATAGCAACGGTATAAATGGCAAAATTGTTCCTTAAATTGTTTTGACTAATAAAAGATGAACTAAAGAACCTTCAAATTTCTTAGACTTCCAGATATATAAATCTATAAAGTTCTGAATATCATAAGGATAATTTTAAGAATATATACTTCCCTTACAGCTTTAAGTCCCCAACTTCCAACTTCTCTGACTTTCATCCCTCAAAAGTTCAGTTGTGCTCGCTGTATCTCAGTTGCTTTGACTTTAGTGCCTTTTCTGCTTCTTCCATTAATTAACATACTTTCACAGAATTTCTTTCTAGCAACAATTTTTCGTTGACGTCAATTTCGCTCATCGTTA
The DNA here is from genome assembly GCA_008042485.1 of Drosophila mayri. Taxonomy (NCBI): domain Eukaryota; kingdom Metazoa; phylum Arthropoda; class Insecta; order Diptera; family Drosophilidae; genus Drosophila; species Drosophila mayri. The sequence goes on from VNJN01009093.1 coordinate 6,110, forward strand.
GTTATTATTGTTGTGCTCATTTCGCCATATCATCAGGTCAAATCTCAATTAGCAAATATAACGATTGTTGCTTTCTTCTCGCTCTCGCTCTCCGCCTCTTTCACTTAACTAACAATTAACAAATATTAATGGAAATTTATTTCAATTGAAATCAAAAATTTCACTTCCAAACGGCCTTAGAGCTGAATTTTCCATATACACACATACATATGCCCCTGTCTATATGCAGAATTTATTGTGGAATAAAACTAATGATGGTTCGAGGCTAAGTACTGTCCTTAGCCAAGTTGAATGGTAGACCATTATCCAGTCATTGGCTTCCCGGCTCAAATGACTCTCCAACGGACTGACTCGGGTTAATTAAAAAAAATAAAAATAAAAAATAAGTGAAAAGAAAACAAGAAAACCCCCCCACAATCAGCTTATAATCAGCTTATATTCCGGCAAATTTATAACCACTGTTGATTATGCCAGGTTAGCTGTCATAAACAAATGACATGCCATACCATACAAGCGCCATCTAGCGAGCGGTGCGTGCAGCTACGCCGAGTGCATATCAAGTGGAATGCTTTCGCGGCAAGCAAACTTGCAGTAATTATGACGAGGCTATAGTTTTGCGGGGTAACCGGGAGTGGGAGTGGAAGTAGGAGCTGGGACTTGGAACTGCGACTGCGACTGCGACTGGAACTGGGACTCGCTCTGGGGACTGGGTATCGGTGGCTCCTAATGGCCCGGCCCATTGTTCGCTGGCTCGGGTTGTAAGTAGCTTTTAATAAGCGTTCGCGTCAAGCAAATAAATAATTATAATAAATAAATAATAAATAACGCCCGGGTACAGTCACACACAGTACACACAATGTTGCCATTGCCATTGCCGTCACCGTCGCCTTCCGTCTAATTACACCCGCCAAAGGGCACATGCAAAGTGCAATATTTGATTTGATTTCCTCTTAGCAGCCCCCTAAGCTACCCCTGGGCCCTACTTAATCGAGAGTTAATTAAGCACTTTAAAGACTCAATTTGAATGCAAGTTTGCCAGGCAATGGACAGCCATGGGTGGCATTTTCCTAACATACTTTGTAGCTTATTATAAAAAGGGGGAGAGAGCTTGGATTTATTTTATTACTATGCAAATCTGGCCTAGATAATCCCTTGGATTTTTATATCACTCTCCCATATAGCAATCTTGTTTTCTGTATGGTTTTTATGTAGTTTTAAAAGCTTAAATATTTATAATAAGTTCTAAAATAAACATATTAAACATTTCTTTGAGATTTTATTTATTGATTGTGTATTTTAATTGGAAATATAATATTTATTTCATTTGATATTTGTATTTCCTTCAGTGTAATCTCAGTTGCCAAAATTAGCTCAGCTTGAAGTCCATAAACTTGCTTACGAAATGTATATAATGGTTTTGTGTGAGGTTTTTTTTAATTGAATGCAGCAAAGCCTGCTGCCAAGCCTGCTGCTCACCGACTGTTAATCGATTCAAAATTCGATTACCATAACACTTTTGCCCTCGGCCGAAATAAAACACTTTGCAACCCCAGATAAGTAGAGAGCTAGCCACCCCCGTCGAATGGTCATGTCATGCCGCTCGAGGAGGAGATCCTTTTGACCATGTGCAGTGCCCCTGCCCGACGGCTAAATTCTAATTATAATCGCGTATCGCATGTGCCAAAGCCCCAATAAACCTTTGTCAAGCGAACTCCGCCCTCCCCTATTCCGGCTTCGTGTCATTAACGGCCCACACCATTGCAACTGGGGTCTTTGCATTAATTTTTGCACTGCCACAGAGCTCTGCAAAAAAATAAAAAACAAGAGAAGTTAAAATAAAAAATGGTAAAGAAAGAAATTTCCATAATGAGCACGTACACAATCACTTACCCCGGGACACATGCAATTCGGGGATTGCGAAAAAAAGGGTTTGCGCGTAACTCCTTTCGGGGGTTGCAAAATTTTATAATTAGTTGGCCGTTGCCCGGCACCAAAATGCAGGTTTCAATCCAATTTTTCCTACGCTTTTTTACCAAATATTTAGACGTTGATTATGGACGCTTTTCCCTCTCCCCTCCCTGGAGAGTCTCTCGAGTCGAGCTTCGCAAATGATTTTGGTGCGTGCTCAATTGGGGAGTTTTCCCGGGGAGAACCGAAATGAACTGAACCGAACAGAGGAGGGGCTTCTGCCGGGCTTTTTCTTTTGTTTTTCGCTAATTTAGCGAAATTATGTTTTGTGCTCTCATGACTAGATGTCGTGTGTGCGGTTCTTGGTGCACTCCTGCTGCCCTTTCCGTAACACCACCCCCCTGCGGAGTCCACGACTGCAGCACGGAACAGGACATGCAATTCTCGACCTACTCGAGGGTGTCTCGGATGGAGGGAATGCTTACATTTTCATCAAGCTTGCTAATGAAATTATTTTACTAGGAAAGTAAGAAAGAATTTGTAGTACTTTCATATTTTTTTATATATTTTTAAATATTTAAAAAAAATGTTTTCAGGGTTCTAGAAGATTATAGTAACTCAGTTACTTATTTATTTATATTTTAGACAAGTTTCCTGGATATTTATTATAAAAAATAAACCTTTTTCTCCAAGTTTATATAATATTAAATGCAGTTATATTAAAAGATTAATCAGTTAATCTTTAGTTTTAAATTTTGCGTAAAATTTCTGTAGAAACTCTGTAAAACTTTAAATTTATTTTTTAACCCAAAGGATCTCTCCAAAAATTATTTTCAGAGCATTTGCAGTTCTTTATCTCAACTTTTAAGGACTCTCCCCCCCATTATTTCTCATTATTATTTCCTTTTCTAAATGAATTAAAATCGCCAAATGTGGGCAATCGGCGAGGGGCGTCAGCTTTGCGAAACAAAAACAGGAATACAAAAAAAAAAAAAAAAAAAAAAAAGCGAAAAACTCATTACGCGGCGCATTAAGGACAATGTCTGAGGGAGCATGGGTGGGCAGGCAGGACCCCTGAGAGGGTTGATTTTTCAGCTTTAGACTGGGCATGACTTTGACTTCCTTTTCCGTTTTTATTTGTATTTTTTTTGTTTTGTATAACTCTTCTCTCCGGGGGCGTTTGGCTGCACAGGTTTACCTATTGTTGGTGCCGTGATGTTGCTGCTATATTGAGTACGCCTCCGGCGTTTGTTGTTTTTGTTGCTGTTATTGGCATCGCCTAGTGCGTGCTCCGATGGAATCACGCAAATTTCATTATTATTATTATATACTTTTTTAATGATTTGAGTGGAAAATGTATGGGGAATGAATGAAATGGAAGGACCACTGACCGGATTGCGAGGGCTTTTGTTTGGATTGAATGGGTTAAGGCAGGAGTATTAAACCTTAACCTTATGAAAAAAAAAAATAAAAAAAGAGAGTCTAATAGAAAATATAGCAATTCCTGAAACTCTTTATTTGATATAAACTTTTTACAAAATTCTTTAGCTTATGAAACTCATTTGAAACGCAACTCCTGGCGAGGTAAGCAACTTAAAGTCCCTTAATCTCTGCAAGTAACCCTTTTGACCTCTCTATTATATATCAGTCGGTGTATTTTGTGTGTAATCGTGTGTAATTTTTAAGAAAATTGCACGTTCTGTGGCACCATACACACACACACCCCCAATAGCAACCCCAAAAACAATGCAGCACGGAACCCTCTCAAGAACTCAAAACAACAAACTTTTTATGCACACGTGTGTGTGCGTAAATAAATGTTGCATAAATAATTTCAGCTCAATGACTTAATGCTGCTTTTGGCCACTGAAGCCGGCGCATTATTGATTATTTTATGGCCAGGGTAAAAGTTGGGCTAGAACAGCTCCAAAAATGGCAAGAGGAGCTGGCAGCCGCATAGTGGCAACCATTCCATTCACTTCCTCAAGAGTCGAGAGCCCGTTTGTGTCGTTGGCTATTTAATATGCATTTTGCGCTAATTACAAATCAAAAGAAAAATTTAATAGCCCCGGAGTTGGCCATAAAAATGAAGTTGTCCATGGTGGCTGGCAAGACGGGGAGGAGAGGAAGGAGAGGAATCGACGTCCGTTGCCCGGTTTCTAATCAAAAATTGCTTTGTGCCACATTTGGCTCCTAACTCTAAATGATGGCAAGTGTGCTACAATTTAGTTTGACTATTAATTACAGCAAGTTGCAGCAGGGGCAGGGGCAGGAGTAGTGGCAGTAGAGGCAGCAACATGTTCTACATGCCCGCAAAGCCATGCAAAATTATTGATGATTTTATTAATTTGAATATTGCCAACGAATTGCTGTCGAAGACAAAACGCTCGCCAAACGACCAGATGGGATGCTCTAAACTCGATATACCTCGATCCGATCCAGAGGCAGAGGCAACTTTGAATGATAAATTTTTTGTTCGCTTAGAAAGTTGCATGGAAATTGCAATTTATAGCTTCGGCAGCAGCAGCAGCAGCCGCAGCAGCAACATGTTGCAAGGGGGCACCGCAAGAAAATGAGTATAATTAGACCGGTTTGTAATGCGTTTGCGAGTCGATATATGTAAGATGGGAGCTTGGCTGGGGTATGGCTATGGTATAGTGTGTCTCATGTTGCGGATGATGGCATGTTGCTGGCGTGCTTTGGAAATGAAGTGAGCTTGATTTGAATTATAGTTGCCAGGCCGGCGATAATTAATCGTGCTATTTAGTGTGCTACATGAAATTCTACTAGTTTGCCTAGTTATTGATTAGATTTCGTGGCGAGCGGCGATCGCAGGAAGCGACAAAATGTTGCCGTTGTTGCATGTTGCTGTTCCTGCTGCTGCTGCTACCTCTGTGTGTAATTTGGCCAGACTTTAATATGCGCAAATTGTACTTAATTTGGCTGCACATTTTGTCGCTACAATTTGCTTTCACAACATGTTGCCAAAGAGCACCAGGCTAGCCAAGAGCCATGTGCAACTTGCAGCGCACTCCCTTGGATTCCACCAATACTCACCGATACCACCACTCACCTCCTGCCACTTTGCAGGCTTTTGGCATTTGCTGTTGACGCATACTCGAAATTATTTTCTAGGAGAACCGAATGTGTGTGTGTGTGTTTGTGTTTTTCTGATATTATGCATTGTTTTTGCTTCTTATGGCGCCGAGTGGTGGGCTAGATGGCCAGACATTTGCATGCAACGTACGAAATTAATTATTACGCCCTCTCACAGCCCGCTTCCTGGCCAAAATCTACAACACGAAGCTTTGCTCGGGCTCAGACTCGGACTCCAGGCATTGGCATTGCATGTCCTGCACACTCCAACTTTCAAGGCACAATCCTGGCATTCTTTCTCACTCTCTCTCTCCGAGACCATTCCCCCTCCCGCACACTGCTTTTGCGGCTCATTACGGCGTTGGCCATGTGGCCGGAAAAGTGCGTTCGTTGACTGCTGCCGGCTGGCCAGTGTCGATACAAACAACAGGCACTCAGGAAAATGTATTTTAATAAGGATATTAAAGGGTTTTTGGGATGAGAAAAATGGAACATAAACAAGAAATTATCATTTTTAATATTCAATAAATTCTGATACCAAGTAAGCTTCTTCAATTAGTTTTTTAAGCTGACTTAAAATTGATTTAATTTCCTCTCAGTGCATTGGCAACAGCAAACAGGGGCTCCGAATCCGAGAGCTGCAGAAGTTCGAGTCCGACTGCGACTCGAGTTCTGAGTTCCGAGTGCAGTTGCTTGCAGTATTACAACTGCAGGCAGGTCCTTTCAAGGGATAAGGCGGGTATATGTCTATGGGTGTGTGCAAGGGACAGGAGCCAGCTGTATGCATTATGCATTAAAATCAACGCCCGTTTTGTGTAGACCTGCAGACAATGCAACGAAGGCAAGGACCCTTCCTACTCGTCCCTCTCCCTCTTCTCTTCTTTCGTCCTGCCATTTTTTGGGGCCAAACGTCAAGGCGGCATAGGCATTGATGTTTCCTTTGTGGACTGCCGTTAGGTAAGCTCTTTAGTGCAAATTGTTGCCCAAATTAAGGCGCCTTTGTGCTTCAGATTTGAAGATCCTCTCGGAGAGCCTGCGAAACTACGTTTAGTGGAATGTATTTCAGATGAAAGGGGATTACAAGAGTCCTTCGTCCTGCTTAAGTCTTTTTCCTATTATCTCCCAGATAAGTTTTCATTGGACAGCATTTTCGTACATTTTCATACATTTTCGTAAATTTTCCTTCTCGTATTTTTCCTTCTTATTGTCTGCAGGAAAAACTTTCTTGCCAGACACGTTCACCACATCCCCCTGGCCTCTCCCTCTTGTTTTTTGGACTTTTTGGTCAGTTGTCCCTCTTCGAGCATAAATTATAATGCAGAGTAGGTGTAAAATTTTCGATTACGACTGTGCAGACCTCCCAATTTCCCCGCCCACTCCCACCCTTCCTGACATCGCTCCTGTAGAGAAACCACCCGTATGCTTCGGTCTTGGTGTCCATCATTCCGATTAAGGCACAGGAAGAAAATATTAAGGTTTAAGAATATATTGATTACATTTTAAAAAGTAAAGAAACCTATAAATTATTTGGATAAACATTATATTCATTTTCAAGGTTTAATCCTTTCAATTGAAGTTCCTTTTCAAAGCTTTTATTTCTTTTAATTTAAATATGTATTTTATATATTCTTTCTGTGTACTTTTCTCCTCACAATTCCGGCGGTAAAGTCGTTCGTTGTCCTGTGCTGAACGTCGTGGCTTGGCAAGGACATGGCCTCAGAATCAGACTACGACTCCGACTCGGCTACACATTTTGCATTTGCGAAATTATGCAGCATGTGTGTGTGTGTGTGTGTGAGAATGTGTTTGTGGGGGGTATCCTGTTGCCCCTTCCAGACCTTCTCCCGTTTGTTGTTTGTTCGCCCTGTTGCCGTGGTCAACCGACGGGCAACAGGGATAATTAATGAAATTAATGCTCACGGGTATGGGTTTTAAGTGCACGAAATATTTTCGATAAACGTAAATTCTAAATTATGAGAGCCCCCCTCGAGTGGTCAGCTATATAGAATATATAGAAAGGGGATTGGAGCCAGACGACATTTGATATTTAGAGGGGAAAAGATGGAGTAATGTGGCATTGATATCTGGTAATTGCAACGTTAGCATTCATGAATGTTAATTTTAAAAGAAGATTGAAACGTTGAAGATTACTACATTTTAAATTACAATTAAAGCTTATTAAATATATTTCAAAATCTCCTTAATATTTAATGCTCTCCAGCAAGTACTCATGCCAACCCTTTTGTATTTATTGCCAGGACTCAGCCAGAATGCGAGCGGGTCAGTGACACGTGACATGGCCGAGGGCTGCGAGGACTCTGCCGGTGCCGCTGAATCCACCACGTCACAGTCACAGTCACAGTCACCGTACACAACGCTCGACAAGATGCTGGGCACCGTACTGCCATGCGAGGCGGCCATAGGTGCCACGCCCGGCGGCGGTGGAGGCGGCAGCAGCAGCAGCAACACCAGCAATATCAGCAACACGAGCCACAGCAGCGGCGGTGGCAGTCACAACAACAATAACAGCGGCAGCGGCAATATTGTGAAGCGCGAGTTCTGTGATGGCAGCCTGATGCCCAGCTCGGCGGCCAGTGTTAATAATAATAATGCCAATGCCACCAACAACAACAACAACAACAACAATAATAATAATAACAACAACAATACCAAATTGCAAGCGATGATCTGCAACAAGAGCAACAACAATAGCAGCAACACAAACAATGCCAACAGCAGCAGCAGCTCATCATCTTCATCATCGTCCTGCTCCTCATCCTCATCATCATCCAGCTCAGCGACCAGCACCTTGACCAGCTGCACCACCGCCGCCGTAGTGCCCTCCAATTGCTCCACAAATGCCAACAAATCGCCACCGGGATCGGTATCACCATATTCCCAAAGCCTGGGCATGGGCATGGGCATGGGTTTGGTCTTGGGGATTGGAGCAGGAGCTGGCAGCAGTCCACTGAGAGAGGCCAGTCCAAGCCCTTTAAATGCGACATCCATGTCCAGCATGGTGGCAGCCAAGTCGCCATGCAGCGGAGCAGCGCCTGCATCGCCGCCATCGGCATCCTCGAACAGCTCATCGCATGTCCTGGCGCTCAACATTAAAACCGAGTCGGTGAGTCGAACACAAACTCTGAATTTGCATATTTACCCATAATAAAACTGAGCAATTGTTAGAGGAATAATAAAAGATGTATTTTATATAATTTTGGAATTAGAAAAAATGAATTTATGTCCTTGTTTGAATTATTTTATGCGGGAAGAACTTTTTTAAAGAAAATATATTGAAAATGACACTAATGAAAATACCTAATCAGAGCAATGAAATATAGAAGATTATTACATTTAAATAGCATGGAAGAACTATTCTTAACAGCCGAACTTTTATATAAATTATTATCCCAACTAAATAATTTCCAGTTAATTATTTATAAATATTTCTTTAAGTCTTGCTGCATTCTTTTATCCTGATCGCCTTTGTAGATGCTCTTTAATATGAAATTTAAGGTAATATATCTCCAGTTGGTCTGGAGGATATGTTTATTGGCAAAAAGCTCTCTCCTTCTCGATTTCCTAAGTAATTCATATGTCTTATAAAGGACTTCCTCTTCCCCTTGTAACTCACATGTTACCCTCTCATCACTAAATCGATTTCAGGCTCGCATTTAATTAGCATGCAAAGTCCAAGAGACAGACGACGGACAACGGATCATTAATTAGCCGCGAAATCAGTTCGATCAGCCAGCGGCCAGGCAGCAGAATGTTGCAACCTGGCCAACCAATCAAGGGCAAATCCAACCAAATCCGCCACAGAATCGCGCTGAACTGCCCCAGGCACTGTCTTTACGTCGCAGTCGTGCTCTAGAATCGCCAAGCAGCCAACGGACCGAAAAGAACAAAAAAGCCAAACTCAACTCCGAGCGCGGTCAAAATATTTTTGTCCCAATTTTAATGACCATAAAAACCGATCGCAGAAGGGGGAGAAAAAAAACTTTTGTGCAATTGTCAGCAATAAATAAAAATTTCGCATGTCCTCGTTGGTTTTGTTTGAGGTCTTTTCTTGTTGTCTTTTTTTGTTGTTGTTGTGGTTGCCTTGTGGCACATAGTTTAGCGGCGAATCAGCCAAAAGAACAACAAACGATCTGCTGATCGCTGCGAGTTCTATTTTCAAGTTTATTTTGGACTAATTCTGGGGGCGATTGTTGTCGTTGCTCGTAAAAATGACTAAATTATGAGATCGCAAAAAAGGGGATCTACATTGGAGAGCCCAAGAAGTGTGTCAGGCCAAGGAAAACAAATAAGAAAAATATACAAAATTGTGGCGGGAAAATGACACTAAGGAAGTCCTCATGAAATTTCAGCAAGTTATTCTCAGGCCTCATATTTTTTATGGTTTTTAAATGCTTGCTTTGGAATATTTATTTTCGATGCAAAGAATATTTAAGTTAGTTAGTTAAAGAACATGATGCCCTGATTTAAACGTCAGAAAATAATCCGTTTCTTGACATATTCATTTACTCTGTAACCAAAATAAATTGTTTATAATTTAGCCATTAAAATTCCCAATTAAATTCGCACGTTAACCGATTTGTGACCCAATTCTAATGGCAAATCAATTCGCTGCCAAGTCTCGAGTATCTCTTCGACCGCATTTGTGTGGCGTTTGGCCGCTTTGTCTCTGTCTGAGCCCCGTTTGTATCCGTCGGATACGATCCGCTCTAATGACACAATCAGCTCACACGATACAGCACGCACACTGGGATCCAGCCGAGTCTGGAGATACTACTTACCTCCTCCACAGCCTCCTTCACTACCTAAATGCTGTAAAAAGCAATTAATAAAAAAATAAAGCAATCAAAATATAAATAAAAATACCAACAACAAAAATGTATTTGAAAAAATAGAAAAAGTGCATTAAATTTATGTGCAGGCAGTCAAATGAGTAATCGACTGCGACGGGCAACAAAGCCATAACATTTATTGAAAATTAAGCAAAAAGTTAAGAAAAAAAGCACAAGCTCAAAGGCAGCAATAATAATAAGCGCGAAATAATCAGCACACACACACACGGACAGCGATTGAGGAAAAATATATGTGTGTACCTGAGAAATAAATTGTCTATTGGCAGCGCCAAACAAGAAAATCCAGGTGCAATAAAAATCGAATTAGAGGCCAGAGGAAAAAATAAAGTTATAAGTACAATCCATTGAAAATTAATGTGCTAAATGGAACTTATAGAAATCGGAAAATACACTAACTTTTGGGTCTAAGAAAGGATGCTAAATCATAAATTAATTAATATATATTCAGCCTTAAGTAAAAGAAGTTCAGGATTGCATAAAGGATTCATTTGGAGTGAAAGCAGGAACACGTTTAACTCTTGATTTATTTTTAAAATATGCTTTTCAAAGTTATTTATTAATTTAAATCTTTTATACAATAACTTTCTCTATAATATTTACTATTTTTTACAGCGCCTTAAACCATTTTAACTGTCGTTTAGAGGCCCCTAAAATACCCTTACCTAGGGGGCACCTGGTCTTAACTTGTCTTGAGATATATTACACCTAATTATTAGAGCCTGCTCTGCACAGACCCCATTGAGCACGCAGCTGTACCTAGTTTTTCCATATATTTTTCCTATTTTTTTTTTGGGCCAAGGCGGCAGCACTTGAAAGCTTTGCTGGCCAACCCGCTGGGTGACTCATAGGCGTCTAATGAGCCAGGCCAAGCCTATGGCCTTTCGGTCAGTCTCCGGCTGGTGAAAGTCGAGCACGGATGCGAAGTGTGGCTGGGCTGCTCTATGAGGCTCCACTAATTATAAGCGGATCACAAATTGCACTCCTTCTGGCCGCCGGAGCATGCCGCGCATGCGCAATGAACTGTGGGGGCCATCAGGAGCGAGTTCTACGTGCGTGCCAAGCGGATTTGTGGGTGTTTTCTTTTCTTTTCTTCATTATTATATTATTTTTATTTTTCTACTCTTGCGGCAGTGTCATCGCAATGATGATGATGATGATGATGATGAGGTTGTGGACAACCGGTTTCTTCATATTACTTTAAATGTTGCAAATAATTGAGCGGGATTATCCAGGCTGACTCGAAAAAGCTGGCCTGGTTCTTGCTCCAATGTTCTTGGCCCTGGTTATCGTACCCGTACTCCCAGCTGTGTTGCATGTAAATCGTTTGTAATTAGTTGAAAGTCTTGACGCGTAAATGCAACACGGCCAAGAGGCAGGCAGCAGGCAAGCAGGCAGGCTGGCAAAAAGCATTAAAGAGGAGCAGGCAATAATTGCTTATTAAATGAATGTTTTGTGCAAAAATTTTTATGACTAACCACGTGAGCGCTAAATTGACTGCAAATGAGCCAAAGATGGCCCATTGTCGGCACCGAAGGAAGGCGGCTGGTTGACGGGGCTAATTTAAATGGTGGATGCATTGATAAATGGCTGGGTCTTTTAGCCGGCTTGAAATATAGCCAGTATAGGAGGTAAGGCTTTTAGATTCGTGAAAGAAACACATTATAGTTCTCATTAAGGCCACAAATTTCAGGATTTCGGGGTAAGAACTGTCTTCAACTTAATATAAAACCCCTTATTACTTTTCTTTCTCTGCATAAAGTTCACCCTTTTATTTATTTTCCCCCGAAAAAAACCTGAACCTCACCAAGACAACAACCAAATTCCTTTGACAGACATATTTTTTCCTTCTTACACAGTTTTCGTTGATATTAATTCAAAATTAATTGCAAATAAATTACAAAGCAATTTGTGTGTCGAGCTTGTTGACTGCCGGTCCCCCCTTCTCGTTCGCGTTCCCTGTCCAAGCCAGCTGCATGCAACATTGAAATTGTCAGAGACTTTAAGTATAAATTAATTATATTGCAAGTATAAGTTCAACTTATGCACGTCCACGTAATGCCAATAATCATCAGTCGACGTGGCACCACCACTGGCAACAGCCGTGTAATAAGTATCTGGCAAGTTGATTTTGACGTTGTCTGGCTTTAACTACCCTGCCTCGGTTATACTTGCCTTAATTTCATTTCATTTACGCAAAACCGGGCAAAAAAAAAAAGAATTATAGCCAACTGGCAAATTGCCTTCATCTTAATTATGGTGGTATTAAAAAATTATTAACAATGTTGCTGACGTTTTGCCGACAACTACACAATGTTGGTCTTGCGGCTTGCAAATATCATAAATAATTAGGGGATTTTCATTTTGTGATAATTTTTCTGATGAGTATACTGTGGAAAGATATTGTTATGGGTTTAATAGTTATTAACTTTTTTAGAAATTTAGATTTCTATGAGTTTTGAATACTTATTCTTTGTAAAAAGTTATGAATTCATTAAAAGTCTTGAAAATTTCAATTGTTAACTGTTCATTTATTAATTAAAAATCTTTATAATTTATGTACATTTTCTCTTTATTTTTCCAATGATTTCCCATGCTAACTCATTAATCTTTGTATCTGCAAGATCCTCATGCATATGAATCATTTTCTAAAACCCATTTGGACTCTCAATTTGACCTTTTCTTACTCATAAGCCAGATGGCTTCGTTTGGCCATCCAAAGAGTGTTCCACATTCTGGATTGACCCCAGAAAATGCTTACAACAATCGATAGTAACCAAGAGCGATCCCGGCCGGGGTTAATAATTAGCGAAACGCGATTTGGTCCAACTGGCCGCCATGGGAGAAAATATTAATGCCATGCCCACTGGCCATATGAGCGGGAAGCTGGAGTCGGAGTTTTGGCATTAAAATAAATTTAATATAGCCGCCACGGCCTGAGCCGGTTGGCCCAAAGCTGAGCCTGAACTTGGCTCTGAGTCCCCCCTCTCTATCTCTCTCTCATAATTTGCGGGGAGGGAAGCTCGAAAGGGGTCCAGGCGAAACGAGACGAGGCTGCTGTTGCAGCCGCCAAACTCGAAAACTGAGACACTCCACAGACGCTGTGTGGCTGCCTCCAGTTTGGCTTCAATTAAACCCGTGTGTGGCTATGTGTGTGTGTGCAATAGTTAAAGCCAAAAATAGCATTTAAACTCATTAATTTAACGCGTGATTATGACCATGTTTGTAAGAGTACAACTTCGACTCCGACTGCACTCGGAGTTCGTGGCTTGGACTGGCCTGCTGGTAGTCTCGGGTTTGGAGTATGAAAAACGTTGCCAAAAGGCATAATATTTGTTGCCTGTGTTATTGTTAACGCTCGCTATTGCTTTTGTTGTTGTTGCTGTTGGTTTTGGCATTTATTTTGCGCTTCTTTTGCGGCATAAATGCTCAAAACATTGGCCATACAGCCCATGGGTCCCCGGGAGAGCGAGAAGCGTGTTTCGGGTGGGTTTTTGGCTCTCGGATTGGTTGAATCGTTTCGCATCGCATTGTTGATGTTTTATGCATCAGCGGGACAGTCCAGGCTGCACTGAGAGATAATTCTAGATGTTTTGAATTAGAGAAACTTTAAAATGAAGCATTGGTTAAAGCTAAAAGCAATTGATTTTAATATCCTTTAACATATTTGAAAATGTTTGCTTTTAATAAAAGTGTATAGCATAGATTATGGGGCAAAATATGTATTTTATTCTGAGTTATTCATTTGAATTATCTTTGTAATTAGTTATTCATTTACTTTTTCTTAAATATCGTATAATATGCAGAAAATTTCTAGGTGAGAAATATGAAGATACTCATTTACATTCCACACATAAATCTACATAACTTTCCTTTAGTTAAATTTCATTAATTTCTTTAAAGAATTTTCTTTCCTAATTTTAGTTTTCTATGAAAAAAAACATTGATAAATTTATGTGTAAAGACAACTCTTTCCAGTGCATTTGTTTGAATGCGTCACAAATTAAATGCACATTCGCCTTGGCTTAAGGAAAAACCCGACAAAACAAGCAGGCAAGAAAACTAAAAACAAAAAAAAAGAAAAACAAAACATAAAAAAGATGCCACAATTGCGATAATTTTTCTATTTGTTAGCATTGCGTTTTGGCCCCAAAAGAAATTGGCCATGAGCAGACATACCTTTATGGTTTCACCGAGCGGGAGAGCATTAATTTTTTTATGTGCTCATTGTGGGGCCAAGTCCAAGACCAAGACCAAGACCAAGTCGAACTCCAAGTCGGGTTGTTTATTTAGCCCAGCCATGCAAAGGAGGAAGACGGCGGAGTGGAAGGAGGACTCCGTCTCCTCCACTTGATAATTGCAATGAAATTGCATTCTACTTCCATTTAGCCAAAGGCGCTAATTCGTTTATTATGAGCTCGGGTCGGTCGGTTGGGTTGGCTAAAAGCGGGACAGAAAGGGAGGATTGGAGGCACCGGGACCAGCTTAGTAGATCCACTCCGCAGATGGCATAGAAAATTTCCAAGAAAAATGCATAATTTTCAACTCTATGCATTTGGGTGTGGCACAGATAATAAAAATAGAAAATAACAATGGCAGAAACAAGTTTTCTGGCCGATTTTGTGTGTTTAATGAGTGCAGAAGAGAAACCTGAAGGAAATTTGTGAAAATTAGAGATAGAAATGGGAGTTTGTGAAGGATTTATACGATTTTATATTTAATACAGCTAATTAATATAAATAATAATTAAGAAAAGTAATTAAATCCCAATGATAAACTATCAACCAACATTTACAAGAATTTTCCCTATATTTTATTGATTTTACCATATATTCTTGTACCAAAACATTGCATTTAATAAACCACTGACTTTACACAGTAATTAGTCGACTCACTAATTGCGGCTAATGTGCATGTGCAAGAAGCGCCAAAGGACCAAAGGACTTTGCCAAAGTTTTGTGTTGGTGTCATCGTTAGTTGTCCTTGTTGTTGCTTTATTATTGGCACTGCCAATTAAGTGAAATTTATGTGCTTCAATAAATTATGAGTGCCGCAGCTGACATATGCGACACACAGTTCAAAGAAAAAAAAACAAAAACAAAAAACAAAAAGAGAAAACGAGGGTGGGGCGTGGCCGAACGCCCCCGAAACAGCAGAAGCCAAAAACATTGACGCAAAACTTTTTGGCCGAAAAAGGGACAGCGGAAATGTGTTTCTGTTGGTGAGCGCGACACATGTCGCTAAGGTAAAATAGTTATTAGTAAATATATTCAGCACTTTATTTGCATACCCCGCCCCCGAGCACCCTCCAACGGCGACCTCGAACGACACAGCAGGGGGTATATATCACACATACGCCGGGTTGTCCGCCAAACAAGCTCGTCCGTCTGAGGGTAACTAATGAAACAATTGACGTGCTGGGAGGGTCCTAAAAGCCGGCTGATACCCGAACCGAACAGTAGTTGACTGCAATAATTATTCAAGCGCCAAGAACAACAGGCAGCAGGAGCGACAGCAGGATCAACCTCATGGCAGGTGCAGGAGCAACAGCGACAGGAGCCACAGAGGCAGCAGCAGTGGCAGCACCAGCAGTTGCTGGATAGATGGCTATTATGCGCCCAACTTAACCTGTTTTAGTAATTAATTTGGGTATTGTATGTTTTAATTAGTTTAGAAGGCAGCACACACAGGAGACTGATGACAGCAAATTGAGCTCGTATTTTGGCAATGCCAAAAGTTATTGACCTTTGAAGTCACATCAAAGTGAAACAACTTCAAAAATGTTTAAGTACTGATACAGAAACCTCTTTTTTATTGTTTTTATGGTTTTAACTTAAAACAAAAACACATGTCTTATGATATCGCTGAGCTGCATTTTCCACACACACCCCCGACATTAACTGACATATTTTCTAGCTAATTACAACCGACTCCTGGCGGACTGGCTTTCTGCCTTCGGGGGCGGCGTCTAAAACATATTTCACCGTCCGACTAAATACACTTTTAATTATGATTTTGCGTTAATAATTATGACCTAAGCTAACGGCGGCTACAAAACGAGTTGCAAGTGCCTGTCGTGCCCCATGTTGTTGCAGCTCGTAATGGCCTACGATACCCAGGGGACTGGCTGGTCGAAGGGCTTAAATTAATAATTACGCGAAAGGCAAACGGCGACTCGCCGGCGTCCTCGTCCTCGTCTTCGTCCTCGCCGTTTGCATGCAAGTGAAAATAATTAATGCACTTAATGTGTAATTATTTCAATTAAATGCTATACCCGCACCGTTCTCGCTCCCGTCACTATCAAGCAGATCCTGTTTCTGCTTAATTGGGTGGGGCCGGGCAGAATTAAGGTCGGCCTAATTGGCATTTCGTTTGGCGATCATTGATAGTCTCTAAAATGAGGAGAAGGATCAATTTGCAGTTCAAGAAACTCGTTTTGAGTCGCCTTTCATTGGGGTCTTGACTTGGTTCTTGGTTTGTTTGTATAAAATGTGTTAAGGGAAAGATGGTTAATGATTTAAATTATTGTTTTATAATTGTTTTGTTGTTTTATCGATCATAACTTATTAATAAACAAAGTAATTAATAATCTTAAGTTCCTTTTGCCACAGGAAGGTCTCTGCTACTTATGGGTAATATGAATATAATTAAACATAAATATAACATGTTTCTAATATGCATATCAATATCGAAAAATCTGTAAAATTATTGCTATCTGAAACTTGACTCGCCTTAATTATGCTAATGCCGTGGCAAGTGTCTTTTCCGATTAATCCGCTAAATCGCAGCGGGTGAATTTATGGCGTCGTCCAATTGGCTTATGGTCTAATTGAGCCAAGCACTTAAGTTAGTCGGAGTGTTAACAAACTGATTACTGGCGTTTCTCAATCGCCGCCTTGGTATGACTTATGCACTCCACCTGCAACTTTGGCAGCATAATTTACAGCATGCCATGTAAGTCATTTTCCCCCTGCCTCTCGGCTTTCCTATTTAATTTTTTATTTTGCAATTTTTTTTTGTCTGCAATTATAGTGCGATTAGAAAGTTTTTGGTCCGCTAGCCCGGCTTATTGATATACCGGCTGCCGTCTAATGTTTCTGCTCATATTTCTGCAAATCCAGCCGGAGTTAGCATGCCGCCTAATGGCACATTTATTTATTACGGCCATTTGTGCGAATTACGCTCGCGTGCTCCGCCGCTCTAACTTCCTCTCCGATGGCCTCTCTTTCTCTCGTCGGCGGCTTGTGGCCCAAACCGGCGCCCAGAAGTTCCCAGGCAGCGGCCAGAACCGGGATGCCCACACACTCCTGGAAAAACTCTGGCTGAGAGCGGAAAACTTTTGGATACATTCCAGAGAAAATACTTTCGGGTGTCGGCAAGCAAGAGAAACTGAGCTTAGGACAAGGCAGGAAAAGTCAATAGAAGTAGGAAAAGTAGGCTGCTCTTTTATTTTAAAGGATATATATTTATAGCTTAAAATGTATTTAGTGTTTAGTTTATATCTCCTTTCCCTTAAATTTACCCTTTATTTTCCATTAAATTCTATTAAATTATAACACTTAAACCACAAAAAATGTATAATTAGTAAGCTCAGCTCACATGCCACTCATAATCTCGGGGCAAAATCACATTTTCCTCATTCCAGTTGGCCAGTGTACACAATTTGATTATGCCATGTCCAGCAGCTATTTTAGATTTGATTTTCCTGCACGTTTTTCAGTTTTCCAAGCTTGATGTTTTTGTGCCCCTCCCCAGCTGCCGTTCCCCCTCCCCTTTGCTGCCCGTTGAGTATTTTTCATATTTTAATTTAAATTAGAGGGCAACACCCACTAAGCCACTCAGTGGATGACGACGATGATGGCCACGATGGCTGCTGCAGACACTGGAAAGCTGCTCGTAACTCAGTCAGACACTCTCCGCTCCAAGCTTAACGCGCTGATGTATGCTAATGAGCCGGCATTGTCGCCGGTTCCGTCTGCTCATCCTCCAGCTAGAGGATGCTCATCCTGCTAACTCGATTGCCAGAGGAGCCCCAGCCGGAGCGCTTCCATAAATATGCATAATGCAATTAACAGCCAAATGTAATTGCAAGCCAGAACAAGGAGCAGAAAATAATAAAAAAAAAACAGGGAAAATAAAAGGGGAAAAAGTAAAGTAAAGAGAGAGTGGCATTAGCAGCTGACAAACCACCCGCATGGCAGTCACTGTCCCGTCACATCACATCACTTCACATCACATCAGTTGAGTCCGCTCAACGATACATGACAGTCGCTCCAGTCCAGTCGCTTTGCATATGCCCGACTTTCCCGGCTGGCCGGCCAACCTGTTCCCTCGCACATTTTAATTAGGCTATTAAACAATTGCAGAACGCATGTTGCCGGGCCTGTCTCCAACCAGTTTCCCCAACGGCCTGTCCTCGGAGTTCCGCCTCAAAACGATCTGCTCCAAGTCGAATCGAATCGAATTGAATCGAAACGAATAGCTTCGAATCTGCCCCGGCGAATCTGTGCCAAATTTCGCATAAGAGTCAGACTGCCAACAATTTAAAGCCGAAACGCAAAACCGACAAAACTGAATAACCGTTGCGTGCCTAAGCCCAGTCAGAGTCTTTGGCGTTTGGCTTTGTCTCTGGCTTAGCACTCAGGCAAACCCAAGGGGATCAGGGAAATATATAAACAAAAATAAATGTTATTAAAATATATACAAAAGGAGTAATAAGTACATGAATTATATTATATTTTATTTAGATTTCTATAAATTGAAATATTATTTTATAGATCCAAAGTCTCTGAATGTTTTGCCCTGTGTATCTTTGCCTTTTTCACCATCTATCTACGGGCCTGGCCAACTCCAAACTTCACTTGAGCTGGCCTGGCTGATTGGGCGCGCGTTGTTTTGCATTTCCAGGCCAGAAACAGCGGCTGGGTCTGCGTAATAAAATGCATTTTAATTTGGCTAAATGTTCAATTAAATTTAAACATGCGCAGTCCGCTGTTTGCAATTTTGTGTTGCCTGTCGCCGCGTCGGAGTTTTCCATTTTCCCGCACAAGCAGGACCCTCTATCGGGTTTTTCCTATACCGATTTTTCCAACAGCAGGCCTACCTTTGAAAAGCATGAGCTTACTCCCGGATATAGCAGAGGCATAGAAAATATGTTAGGAAATTTTCAAAATTCCAATTTGTAGTCTACAAGTTTTTTGGCAAATGTTTTGGTCCACCCTTGCAAGGGCATTTTTCACGCGGCAGAGCACCTCCAACAGTGCGAATCGGCCGCCAGGAAACCCCCCAGGAAAACCTACAGAAAAGCCACCAGAAAAGACCGCAGCAACCAAGCCTCCAGCAGCCAAGGAGTCGTGCAGGGCGCGAACGGAATGCCAGCCAGCACAGTTCTGCGCGGAGTCGGACAGATTCCACTCCATGTGGGATCCACCCAAGGGTCTCCCACCGCCTTATCCCTTCTTAGTGCGGCGCTCGAATGCCCTCTGCTGTGAGCACAACTGCACCAAGCCCCTGGCCTGCTTCGACGAGCTGTATTATCATCCATCCTGCAAGAAGGGTCCCTTCCAGCGCACCTGGGTTAAGTGTCCCAAGTTCCTGATGCGCAGGAAGGTAATCTACGCTTACGACATGCTGGAGGCCCTTGAGCCTGGTCGCCGCATGGCCAAGAAGCGCGAGCGCGTTACCAAAGGTTCCACGGAGCAGTCCGCCGGTCCCTGTCCGCATCTGGCTCCTTTGGCGCGCTGCATTCCGGGCCGCCGTCCGCCACGATGTCGCAGGGACAAGACGCCCGCCTGCTGCCGGAAACTCTGTGCCCCAATGCCCAGCTGGTCGGAGTGCATAAAGCCAACGCTGGCACGGCAAGGCTCGAGACCCATGGAGTGCGAGTGCAAGCGTCCCATCAGTCCCGGCGAGGTGGAGCACGCTCGTCAATATATCTTGCTCCATGAGCCCAACTATGTGTGTCCCAAAGATGTTAAACGTGCCAAAAAGGCCAAGAAGCTCAAGCTGAAGCTAAAGAAGAAAAGGAAGAATAGAAAGGATAAGAAAAATAAGAGAAGGAAAAGTAAGAAAAATAAGGACAAAAATAAATAAATAGGGAAATTCAAAACAGAAATTTATTAGATTTTTTGAAAATTTATATAGTTTTTGTGTTTTAATTTGCCAAAACTAATCCAAACCATGACTCTCCTCATCTTTGGCCATCACCAAGGTGGCACTGTAATTGGTTCTACCAGCTTCCAGGTTGCTTAGGGCCTGCTTCAGGGCCATTTGCATCAATAAACGTGACTCGGACTCCGAAAGCTTGGTAGCAACGGTGAAGTTCTCAACGCGTTCTACGGCGGCTGTCTCCGCCTGGACATCGGCATTGGTCCGGGGGCAAAGGCTCTGACTGGGCTCAGGAGCCGGCACATCTATGGTCCTAAAGGGCTTGTACGTATGTATGGTTTCCTGGGGGGCAGGATCCTGCCTGCCATCTGTTCTGGGAGTGCTATCGGATGGTTTCGCTGGCGTGGTCTTTGGTGAATCATCAGCTGCTGCTGTTACCTCAGTGTCTTGCTCAGAGCTCTTCTCCTCTGCCGTGGGTACTTTTTCGATTTTTACAAGGCTTTCAGAGTCCTCCTGCGGCACTTGAAATTCCATTGATTCCTTTTCTTTGACACCAGCATCTTGCTTGTCCAAACTGAGATCCCAGGAATCTGGCTCAGATTCGGTGTAAGCTTTTCCCATGACGCAATTGTCCTCGATCATCGAATTCGGGCACGAAATGGCGTCGTCTTGCTGGAGGCAGAGTGTCTTTAACATGAATGAAATCTGTTTCAGCTCCTTCATCATAAAGTCCACGTTCTCCCGCACAGAATCCAGAGAGCTTACTTCGGCCAAGGTAAAGGGTTCGGAGGAGAAGAGTTCCCGGTTCAGTTGTTCTCGTAATGCGAGCATCCTACCAAACTGCAACTCCTCCTGGAATTTCAGACGCTCCTCCTCGTCGCTGATCTCTTCCTCGTAGTCATACGAGAAGTACGGATCGTCGGCCTTATTGGGACTCGGAAGACCTGCCAGCTGCTCTACGTCCAGTTCATTGTTCTTAAAGTCCCACGTGGGCGGAAATCCGTCATCGGTCACCTCGTTAAACTCGCTACTGTAAGCATCTGGCCAGGCAAAGCGGAAACTTGTCTGCACCGAGGGCTTCTGCATTTCGACCGGCCCCAGCTTGCTCTGCACCTGGTCAGAGGGCGAATCAGAGTTGTCGGACAGATAGCGAAACGCTAGTGCCTGGCCCAAAGATTGGTGACCTGCATGGAAACAACCGCGTGCTAGACTTCTCATAACCGACAGGCGAGACATACTGGAATTTAGAACAATACCCTTTTCCGAAAGTTAAGTCAGCACTGCGACAAGCCAGATAGATGAGTGAGGTATTCGCTTCCAGGCACATTGACAGCTTATGCCGGCTGGCTAAGAGCCTGCTGTGATCGAGAAACCATCAAAAATCAGCAGAAACCACATACCTAGGATATGGTTTCTGCTGAATGAGGTTTGCCTGTGTGAATCTCTGCTGCAGGAATTGCTGCAGGGATTCAAACAAGGATCACAGCCGGGCATCTAAGTATTCTTCTTCTCGGCGGACGAACAGGGATAGAGGCAGATGTTGTGCTGGCGCATATGATTGGCCCGCCGGAGTTGGAGGCAAAGTGGGATATAATCCAGGCATCTGCACTCTCGCGGACGTCCGGGAATCATGGCCGGATCTGCTTGGATACACTCGGAGTAGCTGGGAAATGGACACTTGGTCTTCACGCAATCGGAGGGAGCAGGAAATATTGTGCAGCACGGTGGAAAGCGAGAGACCCGGCAGTTTGGAAGCTTAAACCGAGGACAGCCCTTGGCGTCCTTCACGAATGTATCCATGCGCTCCTTCTCGTGGCCCGCGGTGCAGGCGGTGTCTTGGCATTTCCCTGGGCATTTGGACTTGACCTTTTTTGGGGTCTGGCGTACTCGTCGTTCGGACTGCGGCGGCACGGCGTCGCACGCACAGCATACCCGCTTGGGCACCATCCGCGGAGTGCACTCCCACCAGGTGCGCTGATAGTTGCGGTTTAGGTTACTCGGCTTATAGTAGTGCACGTCGAAGCGAAAGGCCTCGCATGGCGGGCAGCAGATATTCTTTGGAAATTCCCACTCGTGCTCCGGTTTCTGGTACTTTTTGCCCTTGTACATCTGCCAGATGGGATTGAATGCTGACGGTGGCCCAGAGTCCTGGGACTCATTGGTGCTTGGGTTCTTCGCAAAGTTTTTATTCATACAGCCCGCATCTGTGTCGTCAGTCGTGCCATTATCGCCGCTCTCCGAGCAGGGCTTTCGAGTTCCTTGCTTGCTCTTAGTTGGCCGTACAATTTTAGAGCAGTAAATGATCTGAGACCGAGTGCCCAGGTTGCGAATGCCGGACAACCGCTTCAACTCCTTGGCCATACGGAGCAGCATGGCTGGCGGAATTAATTTTGACTTTGTTTAAAACGTAATCCTGGAGGGGGCCGAAAATAAATGGGCTGTCACCTCGACACTTTGGGTGACTTTGATCTTGGTTTACAAAGCCTTAGAGACCATAAATTTATCCCTAGATTTCTTGATAAAAAGTATAGCATATTCTTCACACAAAACACATTTATTCTGTAACAAAGCGTGGGCCATCCCCGAAGCCTGTTATCAATCTCAGCCGCAACTCGACACTACACTCTTGGCATGGTGCAGTGACTGAGCTGCGAATGAACTTGGCTACAGGATCGAGGACTGGCCTTGCGTTTCCGGCTAACAGCAGTTCATGTACATTTTATTGGCCTGAAAGGCAGAATAATCTTGGCCAAAGGACTTCAACGGTACGCTCTGAATCTGAAAAATATTGGCAAACGGGGCCGAGTAGCGCGAACAGCCCAAATGCTTCCAATCCTGTGATCCCCTCGATTTTCTTGGTGAACTCTCGGTGTGTCTCGTATACTTAATTTGTGGCGCTTCCGTCTTGGGTCTTAGACGCGGCTGCTCAGCCATGTTTATCTGCTGGAATTTTTGACCAATGTTGGAGAAGCTGGCCAATGGCTGCCACTTGGCGGCAGGTTTCCCCAAAGACGACACCTGCCCGCCGCTGGCCAAAGGCTTTACATTGGCCAAAGTGGCCTCGCTTCTCGGCAAGGGATTCACACTACGAAGGGGACACTGAGCGGGGGACTGGAACTGGAACTGCGACTGGGACTTGGACTCGTTTCTCACCAGCGTGGGCTGGGGGCCACGCGAATAGCGGACCAGGATTTTGGTCAGGCGCTCGGCGCAGATCGTGGCCAAAATGGACGTTGACATCCTCGATGGTCTCCGATTCCCTCGATTTTCTTGGTTTGGACAACGATGAGTTTAACCTTGAAGTGTCTGAATTGAAATGTACTTTCGATTTGGAGTTGCTTTAATTTAGAATGTGTCACACCGATAAATAACATTAGTTGGAAAACTCTAAAGACCAGGCATCCTTTAATACACAATTTTTCGGAGTTAACTGAGAATTTATTTCGAATATTTTGATATAATGTCATACTACATATACCAGTTATTAACCAATGAAATAAGATTATTTAAAACTTTTATTAAAACCCACTTAAAATCCATAATTTTTGATGCTTAAAATTTGAACATAAATCCCCTTTGCGGAAGCAAAACATTGACGGCAAGTCTTAGCATTCTTGCATTCATTGCTTTGCTTAAGCAATCGGACTGCGTTCCAAGTTTTTCCTATGGATTTCCACCTGCATGGCCACACATCGAGGCACAGTTTCATGACATCGGCACTCTGAACTTGGGAAAGAAATCCTACCCCTGTACTGTTCCGAAAACGAAGGATACGGAGCGCGCAGCTTCGTGCAAATGGTTTTCTCTCTGCGTATCTTGCAGCTGGATTTGGACCGGGACGGCGTGAAACAGGGCCAGGAAGTACCCTTTTTGGTGGGTTCCGGTACCAGCTCATTATCGGAACAAAGCGCCAGCAGCTGCTTGTAGTCAATGCCAAAAATTTTCGGGCTGCGCTCCTTGACACGGTAGATCACCTCTGGCGGCTCGATGCCGTCCAGGCAGCATATCTTCCGCAGACGCTGCTTAACCGGCGGACACTCCTTCCAAGTTCGCTGAAAGCTGCGTTTGCTGTACGTGGGACGATAAAACAAGGAGTCGAAGCGCGGCAGTAGGCCCTTGCACTTCCCCTGAACGCTGGTAGCATTCCACGTCTCCCACACCGAACGGAACGGTTCCTCCGGTGGCTTCGGGGGCTTGGGTCGCTCTGGAACGGCACAGGGATTGATCGTTCGCAGCTTACAGAAATTAACCTGCCCTTGGGGCGGCAGCACATCATTCGCCACCGCGCAAGGGAGGGCCATGGGCTCCATGGGCGGACAGGGCATCTGTGGAAATTTGATAATTTTAAAAGAGGAATATCTTCTGCAGGCCAGTCGGCAGATCGAGGAAAGTGCCGACTGCATCGTTAAAATTTTGATCCGTAAAATGTGACTGGGAAGACACTGGGTACTGTGTTAATCCTAGAAAACTCTGCATTTCCCGATTCCAGCCAAGAACGATACCCACCCTCAGTACGGAAAACCCAATCTAGGTTTATAGGCAATTAGAGGCTTGGTGCAGGTCTTTTGCACCACATTCCCTCGATGATATTTGACAAATCCGTCGCATCTGAAGGGCAGCGTCAGGCAGGCGCACTCGGCCGCGCAGTAGGAGGGCACCAGGTGCCGGCAGACCTCCGAGAAACTGGGCAATGGAGCTGACTTCTTGGTGCACTCGGCGACTTTCCGAATCCGGTAGCAGTCGGGAGGCCGACGCCCCTGGCAGCTCTTCGCCTTCATGAAGTTTTTGCAATACAGTTTCATTTTGAAGTTGTGATTCTCGATGGTTGTTAGCTCTGGCCTGAACGGCGGACGAGAACGGCGTTCCGTTGGCGGAATAAATTCCGGATCGGGGCAGCAGGTGTTTCTGGGTCGCAGACAGATCAGTGGGCACTCGGGCCAGGTGCGCTGATATTTGCGGAACTTGTCCGAGGGCTTGTACATTTCCCTGTCATGCCGGATTATTTTATTGTAGCATTCGTGATCGGGACGATCTGTCCGCTCGTAGATCTCCTGCAAATACAAGGGGTACTTGTCACGAGTGAAGGAGACTGGCACAAAGGGTTTCATGAGCTTCGGTGGGCAGCAATCCTTGGCCGCTGCACACTTGACGACATTCTCTTCGCGCACCCGGACGCATTGGCCCGCACTGACATCGTAGTTACCCCAGTTGTAAATGCTCCGCCGGAGCAAGGGCCACTGGAAGCCGCGTAGCCTCGAACAGAGCATCAGAAATAAATTTTGACAGGAGTCCAAAAAAGTGGTGTTTTTTTTCTAATAAAATTGGAAAGTTAAAAATAGTGACATTACAGACAAAGGACAAATGGATTGAAGGCCTATTTCTCATTGCAAATTTTGTATAATTTTATTTCATTAATTTTAAGCTATTTACCAAGCTTCCATTGATGAAAAGAAGAAAACCAAGTCCGCAAAAACCCAGAAAATCAAACTTCTCCATACATTTTTGCTTAATAAATATGAAAACTATCCACTGCCCCCAAGCAAACAAACAAACACGAACTTTCACAGACCAAATAATACTTTTAGTCCTTTATTCAAAAGGAAGTGGTCCTAATAAACCTAAAACATTTTAATGCAGAAGCTGTTTCTGGAGCAGCGGGTCCTTTAAGCACTCCGAAAAGGAGGGATACTTGGTCCTGGGCCTTATGCGTCCAGAAGGCCTAGTAACCGGGAAACAGCCAGTCATTCCTGAGTCCTTGCAAAAGGGAAGCTTGAACCTGGGACAAGGAGTGGAATCCCTGGGATGACACTTTCCTAATCCCAGGTTCAAGCCGCTCTTGGGCCATTTCCCCGGCTTCACTCTACCCTTGCCTTTGGGCCGAATGCGATCCTCGTAAGTGATCCGGCAGCTCTTGCAGGCGGCCTTGTCCTTGCGCTGCTGAGGCTGGAACTCGCACCAGGTGCACTGGTAGGTACGCTTCAGCATATCCGAGGGTTTGTACAGCGTAAGATCCCTGGCCGGAAATTCTGTGATAAAGGGATTGGTGCTGCATTTCGCAGTCCGGCAGCGATCATTCTCCGATACATTGCCAGGATCCCCAAGCTTCGAAGCGGAGTCCATACGCAAGTCCATGCATCGTAGCTGCTGCCGCGGTGCTGCAGGCAAAGCACGGAAAAGCGTTTTCCGCATAAGCGACATGCTTTTCAGCGAAATAACCTAACTCCAGCCGGACTCGTTTTATACAAACTCAATAATTTTGTTTACAAATAAAATTTTCAAATAAAATTCTATAAAACTATACTGCAATTTTCATTATAAAGACCCGGAAGGAGATATTTTATGCTAAAGGCAGCTGATGCTCTTGAGGTTCATTTCAAGGCTGACTGAGATCATATAATCATAAATATATTTTGGAAGTTTTAATAGCCTTTGCATGCCGCAAAATTGCAATAATTTATACCTAAATGGAGGACTGTTGGGAATGTGAAACGATAACCAAATCTTGTGGGCTCATATTTTATTTGTTACATTTCTTTTTAATTTGCTTTAATAACGTTAAACGGATGGAATTGCGCCAACGCATTCATCAGGACAATTGGTACTCATCGTTTGACAAGCGATCCACAACCACTTCTGCCTCATAGTGCTGCATTTTGCGCTTTTCCTGGTCGGAAATGAAATTCGATAAGAACACGCCCGCCGGAATAGCCACTTTCTGGAGTCGCTTTTTAGGATCGCACAGCCGCTGGGGCATCGCGTTGGTATTCCTTGGCGCTGGCTTCTGATGGCGAGGTTCCTCTTTCTTAACATCCTTCTTCTCCGACTCTAGCTCTTCCTCTGCCTGCATGGATTCCCGCCATGTTGACTGGTACTCGCGCTCCCTCCAGCGTCTGGGCCTGTACATTGTATCATCGAGGCGCCGGACAGGTGCCTCGGGGGATCCGTCCGATATTTTCTCATGCTGATTGAACCAAATCCGTTTATACGTACGGCTCTGCAGGTCATCTCCCGGCCAATGACGTGCATCACGCATCTTAAATTCTGATATTTTGCGAGTCTTCAACGCATTTCCAAAGGCAACGGCTAAATATTGCCTGCACACCATTAATTGTTTTGAAAGCATTTTGGTATAATTTTAATAATTTTGTAGTTTACTTTTTTTTGTTTTTAAGCACCGCAATATTTTGTATTAAAAAGGAAATCTAAAATTTATATGCAAAAACTAGACCGAAAGGAAAGGTTGTTGTTATGCAGGAGGCAAACTTATAACTGAACTAAAAAGGGGGGAAACGCTTTGACACAATGTTTTTTGAGGCAGTCAAGGGCCACTTGATCCCTAAAATGCTTTTATATATTTCTAAATTAAAAAAATAAAGCTTACAGAGCTATCTCACTTTTTCTTCCTGCTTAAATGTAATTGCAGAAAATAGAAATATGCAACTCTCAGTGCTTATAAAAAGTTCTCGTTCTCTACAAAAAATCCTTTCCATCCTGAATATCTCCTATAAGCCTGACTGAGAGTTTAGAATTCAGAAGCGGAATACAAATATATCGAAAAAAGAGACCCACTTAAACCCCATTTCCCAATTAATTAACAGCCAGAGTTGCGATAATGTTATATTGTAATTGTTGTTAGAGTCGAGTGAGTTTCAGCTAGAAATAGGTAACCAGATCGACGTTGTGGTTAAAACACCCAAAGCTTCAGGTGCCACCAACGAATTAATCAGAGTATAAATATAATAAAGACATCCTCCGACATCCTTTATCAGCAATTAGCACTTGTCAAAGTCCCCACAGTCGCACTCCGAGGGAGGCTTGGGTACCGTGGGCTCTCGCTGGCATTCCGAGTAGCTAGGAGACGGTGCCTTCCTCTTGGAGCAATTCTTTTTCCGGGCGACACGCTTGCAACTGGGCTCCGGCTTATTCTTTCCCTTTGACTTGCAGTCGGAACTGGAAGAGGACTTGGAGGCGCTGCTCCTTAAGCGAACAGCAAATGGAGTCGGTCTCCAAACAAGAAGTTGCATTTTAAGTCGCGGCATGAGAGGCGAACTTGGGGTAACAATTGTGCCAAGAATTTTGAAAAGCCTGAACATTTTGGAAATACGGAATTTAGATGTGAACTCAATTGAACTTCCCGACCAGCTGGCTAGTACTTTAAAATTATTTGTCGCCGCCGCCTACACCTCGCCGCACTTGAGATGCGCGGTCTTTCCCCGGGCAATACGACGCCGGACCTCGGCCCACACCTCACAGGCCATGGGAGTCGCAAGGCACTTGCACTCGGTGGGCGGCGCCACGGTTAACTCATCCTTTTGGCACTCCGAGAAGCTGGGATAGGGCGCCCGACGCTTTGTGCACTTGGTGACGCGACGCGTGAGGGCGCAGCTGGGCGGGAACCGAGCTGGCTTGCAGCAGGGCAGTGTCCAGCGTGGACAGCTCCCGACCGCCTGCTGGTCCTTACACTCCATGGGGTTGACCATGGGCATCTGGGGTCGTGCGGTTGCCGTGCTGCCCTTACGCTTACGACGGCAGGGCTTGGGTCGGGGATGCTTCTGGTGGATGCATACCTTTTTGGGCTTTATCAACAGCCTCGGGCACTCGTTCCAGGTAACCTGGTATGTCCGGGCCTCCTTATCAGTGATGCGATAGTGGGCGATATCGTAGCGGACCGGCACATAACAATCTGGCACATACTCGCAGCCGGGAATGTGCCACATAGATTTGAATTTTTTGTCCTTTGGTTTCGACTTGGGCTTTTTTTTCTCCTCTGCCTTTTTGGGCTTAATGCCTTTGACCATGTCGCAGATTGCGCCGCCCTTGAATTGTGGGGGACCGCATCCCTTGGACGCATTCTTTGCCCCAGTCGCTTCACACTCCTTGGGTGCGCCACAGTTATCATCGGAGGCAGTGGGCTCGGCCTTCTTACTGTAGCTGCGCATCTGCTGGCGGAGCACGCTGGAAATATTCAACGCCCCTCCACCAGGTCCTGCCCCGTATACGGGGTCCAAGGCTGGAGGCTTCGACCAGTTGGCCTTTAGCTGGTTGCAGGAGCTCATTAGTGAATCCAAGCAGGGCTTGAGACCCTCTTCCACAAACACCCGATACTTGTGACGCAACAATCGCAACATTATGGTTTATTTTGTACCAATTTTTGGTCAATTTTAGTTAACAATGCCGAAATAAACAGAAATTAGCCGAAATAAGCCGAAACAAAGTGTGAAAAGGCCGAGGACAGATTATATACTAAGTGGACACTGCCACATAAATAGGTTAGAATGAGATCTCTGCGCCTACTCTGGCCACGAGGAGCTCGATTCCCTTGCGTCGAATCCCAAAGTTCGCCATGAAGCAGGCCCTGGACCGAACTTCGCTGCTGTGTGGATCGTGCGATCATGCTGGAGCCTCATTTTCATTCAGATTCTCGTAAACACCATATCTGTATGTTTTCGGTTGTACATTTTTAGTTTGGAAATTCCTAAAATTTACCCAAATTATTAGCCATGTCTGCGATGTGGCGCAGCGCTGTGACCAAGACCCGAAGCCCCCTAATGTCCCAGCTTTCACTTGCCATTTCGGAGCGGCTGTATACCACAGACCACAACCCGCCACCCAAATGCAGTGATTCGCAAGCTGGAAAGGCATGCGGCAAAATTAATGACTGCGGTGATCCCCGCTTCGAGAAGAAAGAGGTCCCGACAAAGGACTCATTTCAGTTCCATCATTTGGTCAAGCAGCCGCCAGAGTGTTGCGACGACCCCTGCCGGGACAGGAGCCCTAAATTCGATGAGTGCTACTACGAGATCTCCGACAAGGCCAAGCGGGTGTACCAGGTCACCTGGGTCGAGTGTCCGCCCATCCAGATCAAGCCCAAGAAGATCTGCTGCTTCCAGAACGCAAAGCATCCGCCAATTGAGCGTCGCAAGCGCAAGGAGATTACTCGCTCTGCCGACGGTGAGTGTCCCAAGGAGGAGTGCTTAAACTTAGATGGTCCCTGCCCCAAGATCAAATCGCCCGGCTGCAAGCCCGTTACTTCCACATCCTGCTATATTGTCCGCCGCAAGACGGACTGCACCAAGGTGAAAACGCCATATCCCGCTTTTTCGGAGTGCTCACGCGGTCGCATTCGGCCGCCCAAGCGCATCGAATGCAATTGCCTGGCCATTCCCAGCCTGTGTGACATCCTCGCTGAGAAGCAGCGGATGGAGCAAAATCCCACCAACAAGCAGTGCGGCGGCAGCAGAGGCTAAGATCCTGGTTCGTAATACTATTTGGGATATTCCGAGGCTCATTTAGTTACCACCTCCCCTTCATGGGCAAAGTTCCAACTTTAAATAAACCGAAATACATACATTATCGTTAATGTGCTTTAACTTTTGTGGGGATAATAAGCTTAGGAAATTTTTGATCATTTTTATTTGAGAAGAATTTGAATTTGGGAAAATAGTTGTTCGTCTCTGTCTGGCATTTAATCAAAAGATTTTAAAATTGAACCATTTGAAGTCTAAATTAACCATATTTTTTATATAGTATAACTAGAGTATATCATTTAGAAGCTTTCCCTGATCAATCGTTGCCCCACTGCCGCTGCTTAGCCATGTAAATTGAAAACATTTGCCCAACTGCGGATGAGTATGCAAAGTGTCCCGGGAGGCGGACCACTGCGTGCCATATTAAAGTCGCCTTATAGCAAATTACCAATTCAGATATATACGGGTACACACAAATCAGTTATACCCGGCATCTATCAGCATATTCTCCCGGCTGTTGTTCGCATTTTGTTTTTTTGTTTTCGGTTTTCTCTCTTTTCTGAATGCATGCCTGGCCGTCACATTTATTCGAATACGAGTTTGATGTACGATCCGAAATGCATGTGCATAATCAAAAGGGGAGCGGAAGCCGGGGGCTGCTCCAACTCCCAAAGACAATTGAATCGAAAGAAGAAAACGAAGAAGATGGAGGCTTCCCCAGCTGCGGAGACATAATTGATGGATGGCCAGGCCGACGACAGAAATGTTCTGGCAGAATCGCTGTCGTATGTGCGCCTACCTTTGCCTAAATAATGATGTCGCATTATTTATGCCGCAGCTGATTTGCATAGGCAAGCGCAGAACTTTGGGATCCCCGAATCGAAAGATTGGAGGGATATAGCAAGGCCCCGGGCAATGTGTGCGCTTTCTTTAATAAATGTTTAATTTATAATTGATTTCCCCCCGCGACCTCAAAAGTTTCTGAACCGCAAAAGGATTTGCCCGCGCACGAAAACACTTAATTAATTCGCATAGACAGACAGTCGGACGGATGTGGCAGGGCAGGATTCAGCTTGGCCCACCCATCTGGTCAGGCACACACACCATACTTCCACACACATGAAGAAATAATTAGAAATTAGAATAGAGAATGGAGAGGCCAAGTTGCCCGCCCACACACTGAGCTGAGCTAAGTTGCGACGCCCACAAAGACCCGAATCCCCAACCTTACTGTCCGCACGCCCCTTAACCCTGTAGCCACCCTCCTCGAAGAAGCATATTTAAAATGTAGCCAAGTCGATGTCGACACAAGTATGATTTAAACTATATACTTGGACCCTTTTAGCAGACCAAAGCCCAAGACAGCAGCAACCCGAATCGAAAATGTTGCTGCCCGTTGTTGCCCAAGCAGTTTCAATTTACTTATTGTGCCTAGAGATGGGGGAAAATATCAGAAACTATAGATGTTTATATATAAATAAATAAAGGAAGAGTTCAAAAAGGTATCTTTAATACAAAAATAAAATATTTAATATATCAAAAGTCACTGAATAAATTTTCAAGCATATACATATTTTATCTCTTCAGTTAAACTTTTTCAAGATTAAATTATTTCTCAGGTGGTTTACAAATTTTTAATGATAATTTTAGAATCCATTAAGTCGCTTAAAATTACCATTATCAATATCGAAACTCTGCCATCGCTAAGACAAGCAAGGCAGGATGGCTAAGGACCGCTAAGGACGGCCAGAAACAGGACAAGAGGAGGGCTTAATTTGCTGCTAATATCCGTTTACGTCTTTAGTTGCAAGAAAATTACAATATTTCGTGTGAGATAGTTGGCACGCACCCACACTCACGCTATAGATACTTTTGTATCTAATTTAAATTTCCCAATTTCGGAGCTGCAAAGAAAAACGCCAAGCTGGAAAATGAGCCAGGGCCTGGGCTAATTTTCCATAGACTACGAGGCCGTCGTCGCCGCGCAAGGGTTGGCTGCTCGGATTAAAGCCCGGCAAGTGGACACAGACATGGGCTCCGGGCTGCTGCTTAGCCCAAATTATATTATGACTTGTTTAAAATTCAAATTTGAAAACACTAAAATCATGTTTTCGATGTCTGGCCACCCCGACTCCAAGCCACCCCCTTTGCGGATAGTTTTCGGCAAGGGTTTAAGTAGCGCACGCGGCCAGTTGGAAGGGGAGGGAAGTGGTTAAAGGGTAGTGGGTCCTGGATGGGTGTCCCTGTCAAGGATTTGCCACCGCCTTCAGCCGGCAACTTTTGCTGTCTGTCCTCGGCCTCGGCCCCGATCCTAACTCAAGGCAATGTCCTTTGCCGACTACATACGAGTGTCCCTGTCTGTGCGTCTTGGTGTGCTGGGGGTGTTAGCCTCTTTCTCTTTCTGTGTGTGTGTTGCCAAAACATAGTTTCTAGTTGCCACATAAATTTTGCATGCTCTGTGTGTATTTGTTTGTGTGTGTCCTATGGCTTGGCCAACGAAAATTTGCTTTTAAACAATTTTAATGATTTCATTAGTCGTACAAGGAGCAATTTAATGAGGACGATTCCGGGGGTTTAAAATTGATTTTCAGGAGAGTTGATAGAGCTTCGAATGGGGTAATTTTCTGGGGATTTTAAAGGAGAATTTACTTGCTTAAAGTTTTTATTTTAGATGTAGAAATAGTGATGTGACATTTATTTAAAACAATTTTAATGATTTCCTTAGTCGTACAAGGAGCCATTTAATGAGGACGATTTCGGGGGTTTAAAATTGATTTTCAGGGGAGTTGATAGACCTTCGAATGGGGTAATTTTCTCTGGATTTTAAAGGAGAGTTTACTTGCTTAAAGTTTTTATTTTAGATGTAGAAATAGTAATAGTATTTTCTATGTGACATTTATTATAATTATAATTTAATTCAGGATAAAAATTAAGCAGTAGTTTTTTAATTCATTGTTATTTTAACATCATTTTACATTAAATATTTATTTAAAAGATTTTTTACTATAAATATACAATTTTTTAAACCAATGTTCAGTATTTAATTTTTAATTACAATTTTCTAAATGGACATTAACAAAGTTCTCCGAGTTTAAGATACAATAAAGCATTAATCTTTTAAATTTAAATTTCTCTCCAGTATATGACAGTTTATATTCCTGATTTTGGGTTTTATTTCAGACCAGACTTTAGACAAAGAGGAAACCTATAAAATATTTCCATTATAATGTAATTAAAGTTTTATTTTTGTCATTTGGGTGCCTGGACTTGTCTTAGAACTTTATTCCTGCAGAAGTTGCTCTAAGCCGGAGCTGCGACGCCATTTTGTCTTGTCCTTAGACACACACACACTGGCAGCTCAGGACATAATTAGATTGCATAATGTAAGTGTTGCCCGCTGCCCCCCGTCCAGCCTTGTGTACTCCGAGTCGGAGTCGGAGTCCTGGCAATTTCAATAAAATTTGCGTTGGCCAAGGAGTGGGGTGGCGGCTGGGGAAGTGGCTGGCTTAGCCCGAAAAGCAGTCAAATGTCTCAGACACAAACCACACACACGCACACACACATAGACCCTCCTCTCACTCCTTGATGGCATCAGGGCCTTAACCCTTGTTTTTTTTTTTTTTTGAATCTGGTTTTTGGTTTATTTTTGAGGAAATATATGTTTAAAAGTACAAAAGTGCGGTGAGGGAGGGTGAACATTGGATACAGTTGGGGGTGTTGGGATTAAGGGAGTTTTGTGTCCTGACTACCTGCGGTACTACCGCGAGGCTTTG
>VNJN01009119.1:0-166948 GCA_008042485.1 Drosophila mayri
TCTGGGATTTCATGTACCAGGCGAACAGAATCAGCAGCAGGTCGACGCCCAATACATATTTTAATATTGCTATCTCTTTCCCTCTCATTGCTAGAGTACTACTCTCTCAGAGTATACAGCAGCTATCCCTCTCTAAGCCTAAGAACAATTTGCAGTGCGAATGACGTCACCATGTTAGCAAATTGATTCGAGATGCAGCTCGAAAGTATGCAATGAAAATTGTGGCCGATTTACATGGCCACTATATTGGTTTCCTAAAAATTCCACCAGGTGGCGCCAATTAATAATGTTAAATGACTGCTCTTAAATATGTCTGGCAAAACATGATTTGATTAAAAGAAAAATAAATTAATAATAAAGTAAATACCCTTAAAATACCCAAAGCAATTCCGTTAAAAATAAAAATAAGCTTGCTTTGCTTGATATTAAAAGATGGGTGGAGAGTAATTTTTTATATTTTTTGTATCTCAATTTAAGGTAGATTGGGAGACTTGGGAAGCTCGTAGATAGCAAACGGGTCATTTGCGACCCTATAAATCATATATATTCTTGTTCACCATCAAGAGCCGCGTCGAACGACGAATTGAATTGAACAATTGAATTGAATTCCCAAGTAAAACCATAGCTTTGTTATTATAATATTATTTTTATTCCACTCGTACACTCGTCGCTGACTCTGGGGCTGGACACCGTTTAATCGATAGCTAATTTTACTTTAATAAATGTGTATATTTTCGTTTATTGCTGACTGACTGACCGACCGACTATCATCACTGCCATTCGCGTCTTGAGTGTAAATCTTTCAGATTCTGACTATGCATGTGGATGAGTGTGCGGTGCGGTGTGGTGTGCCTAGTGCTAGGCCCTAATCCTAAAGTATACAAAACTACACTGAAATGCATCCACTGATACAACATTGCCGGTGTGCGCATGGCATGGCGGGGATGGGGGCTCGGGGTCGGGATTGTGTCGAATTTACAAAAGTCTAAAGCTAAGATAGGAGCTAGGATATACTATGTACAGAATCAAAACTTGTGGGCTAGGCGACTGACTCTGGTGGGTAGCAACTAAGATCTAAGCCGAGTCCTGGACGACCTCCTTCTCCTCGGGGTCGGGGCTGTGTGCATTTTCATTCAGATGTTTCGCTCGAAAAATATCACAATGCAAGTCTGTTGCTGCTGGGGATATGCTAATTTCGGATAGTTTGAGTTTCCGTCTGCGGGGACCAAAGCTTTAGGCGAAGCGTTAAGGAACCGTCGTGGGTGGGAAGAGGCCGGGGCTTGGAAGACGTGGCTGCACCTCTCCGAGTTAATACTGAACCGCAATCCGAACGCGGCTGATTCAGGCTCCAACTCCGGCCGCCGCCGACAATTGCACAGCCTGCAGCATGACCGTCTTCAGCTCCCGGGCCAGGCTATTGATGTGCACCACCGAGTCGACCATCTCCTGGACAGCACTGCCGCTGGGGAAGTGTGCCGCCGCCTTCTTGGACTTGGAAA
The DNA here is from genome assembly GCA_008042485.1 of Drosophila mayri. NCBI lineage: Eukaryota > Metazoa > Arthropoda > Insecta > Diptera > Drosophilidae > Drosophila > Drosophila mayri. Next base: position 1,500 of record VNJN01009119.1, read on the forward strand.
CACAGGTCTTAAGTGCGTCGGATAGGCCGTTCGTGCAGCGCAAGATCTTCTCGCGGAGAGCCTCCTTCGAAATGTTGCGGTGCACATTGTCACCGATGGTCACCAGGTTGTGGGCGCTGACCACCACGAACTTGCCGTAGGCAATAAAGAACTTGGGCGGCTGGTTTTTCTCCACCGTCTCCAAGAAGGAGTCGATGGCCTGCATCAGGTTGCCCATGTGGGTGGAGATCTGCTGGGCGTAGTAGCGCACCAGCTTCTTGTCTTTGTCGGTCATCTCCAGCGACTTGCATGGCGTTGTGGCCGTTGCCGTGGGCGTGGTAGGTACGGAGCCCGGCCTGGACACGGATCCCATGGCTGTGCTCTCGGCTGTTCGGATGACCGTGTCAAACTGGGTCTTCAGACCGGCGGGAATGGCCTCGCGTAGAGCCTGATTCTTTCTGGCGGCCGCATCCTTGGACTCGAAAGCCACGTAATCGTAATCCTCTAGCCACTCGGCACTGCCACGGCTGCCCTCGACGACGGCCGCTCCTCCTCCATTCTGCTGTTGCGCCTGGCGCTTGAAGAGCAGCGATGCATTGCCCTGGATGAAGCTGGTGGTGGAGCGCACGTCCTCGGTGAGGGTCTGGGCACAGGCCATGAGCTGGTCAAGGGCGTCAGGCGGACGACAGCCGTGCTTATCGTCATTGCGCGCCAGCTGCTCCACGGACCAGCCACCCTGGGCCTCCAGGGACTCTGAGGAGTCGTGTATCAGCTTATTAGCGTCCCGCAGAGCCCGCACCAGCGGTCGCAGCTTGAGGGCCAGGCTGCGGTCTTCCGAACGTGTGGCATTTCCCAAAGCTCCCTCCCCAAATTCGGCCAGGTCGTGCAGGGTGGTGCGCAGCCGCAAAGCGGCCAGTTTCAGCTCCATGATGGCCGGTTCCAGCTGTGCCCGAGTACGCCAGTTTGGCACAACGAAGCTCAGCAGCCGGCTTATGGCGGCTGTCGTCTGCAGCTGCAGCTTGGCCAGCGTTTCCAGTGCCGAGCTCAGCTCCAGGGGCAATTCTTTGGGCGTGATAGAGACGGAGGCGGTATTGGCAGGCGCCACACTCTGGTCCTGTTCCTGCAGCGGCGGTAAAGGAGAGTCATAAGCGAGGCCGCTCTGCTGGCGGCGAACAGGCAACGGATTGCGGCGTGGTATGTCATAGTCGGGCATATTGGCCAGCGAGGAGCGGTTAGAGCTGGAGAAGCTTAGCGACAGGCTATCACTGGTCAGGAGCGAAGAGGCAGAGCTGCTCGGCGTCATCTGGGTCAGTAGGCCGGCGGAGATCAGGGGACGCGGCACATCGTAGGACTCTTCCTCGATGGAGGCCGGCACGCTCTTTAACGACTCGAAGCGGGCTGACAAGCTGGTGGGCGTTCTTGGCCCTCCTCCACTCCGGGGGCTGTCATAATTCAGCGGCACGGGCGTGGCAGGCTTGGGGATGTCGTAGGTCTCGAACTCACTGCCACTGGGAGTGCCAGCACTTCCGTTTTGGGGCATCATGGCGGCGGCTCCTAGGTTCTGGTAGATGCTTTGGTTGCTGTACAGCTGCTGCTGCTGCTGGGGAGTGCGGGGGCTGGCCGTTCCCGTGCCTGTCCCAGATCCTAGCGAGCAGTTGTAGATGTAGACATCGCCGTGTCTCTGTGGGGTTATAACCTGGAACAGAAAAAAACGGGAGATGAGGCACGAGTACTACTACAATTACTACTACTACTACTACGACGCGGAGTAGTACCCACTCCTTCGCCCTTTCCCAGCCACTTATCGATTTTCCCGTCTGCCTGGCCATTTCCGCATCAAATAAAAACCCACCAGGGTGTGGCTGCCATTCCTCACCTGGTCGGCGCTGCTGCTTCCTGGTCTTCGCATTTCTTATTATCACATTTTGTGGAAGTGCAAGGTGCACATTGTGCAGGGAGTATAGAAAAATGGAGTAGAAAAAACCGAAAGGATCCGGCGTGGTTTGACGTCGCTCTACGGCGTATAAAATTCGACTGTCGAGGCCTTCGTGGAAAGTCGGGAAATTCACTGCGAAATCGGTGCTTGTTTCGACGCATGCGCAATGTGTTCCCGAGGAATACTGGGGCCTGGTTCAGGGCGGTTCAGTGTCAAGGTAAAGGACCCCAGAAAGGGCCAGAAACAAAAACAAAAAACAAGGCAGGCGGTGGTGGAAAGAACAGGAAGTCATTGCAGAAAGGTAGATGCAAAAAAAATCGACCAGAAAGGGTTTTCCTACCTTCCGCGAACAAGAAAATATATCTTAGGCCTGTTTCTGTAGGAAATATAAGGGATAATCTTAATCTATAAGTAAAATATCACTTGCAATATCTACGAATATTTATTTATAAGCCAAAAATCTTGTAATATATTTTTCATCAATAAAAAACTGCTAAAGTATATAACTCATCAAGTTTTTGAATTAAAAAGGCATTATTTCAGGCAGGGTAGTGACAAAAGTCGGATTATGGGTCTAAGCTACCCTCTCTGCTCAATATACTTCTGATATATTGGAAATTAATGCAATTTCCAGCCATATGTTGGCTTCCTTACCGATGAATGATGAAATATTACCGCGGCAGCATATGCCAAATTCATCAGTTTCAGGCCGCAGGAGAGTGCCACGCACCACAGAAGAGCCACGCCCTCGAGTAGAATCGATTCCTAATTAAGGAAACCGTTACGCAAGGAGTACTCTGGGAGGATCGCTCTCTACCTGAAGTGCTACCTTGCCCGGTTGCCTTTTGTCCAGACCTTTGAAGTGGCAATTGACGCGTAACACGAGTCAACAAAATGCCAAAATAATAAAATAAAAGCGGTCCTAACATCCCTCCAAGCGCAGCTGCAGCTGCAACTTCGCATCCAGCCGAGAGGAGGACCCGAAACTGAGCTCTGCGGGAAGGGAGGCTGCTGCCTGGACCCTCTACTATCTTATCGGGGGAATCAGGGCAGCTGGCGGCATTTCTTGAGAGGAACTAGACCACCTGAATGTATGTTGGGTTGTGCAATCTTCCAAATGGGACAAAGCCCAGCGGGATTCGTTGTCTTTGGTCTTTATGGGTTTGGTTTCCTGGGCCCGACTTTCGCGTGACTTTCCTTGTTAGTGCAACTTTTTCCAGCCATTAACATATATCAAAGATTTGTGTATTTATGACACATTTGGGGCACTCTCCATGGGCTGGGCCATCGCCAGGTTCAGCTTTCGTTTCTTCATTTAATGGCCAACAGCTTGACTTCCCCGCTTGTTATGAGTAATTCCAGATTCTGGCTGTGTAATAATCTTTACTACACGTTCTCGTTTAAATTCCAAACCCGAAAACAGTAGCAACGAAAGATTGTCATCTCCTGGCAACATACACGGTTGGTTCCCTGCATTTCAATCATCTTTCGGCTCCCGCGGATACTCCTCTATATATTCCGAAGAAAGAACCGCAGAAAGTACACACAATTCTCTTTTTCCAACTGCTTACCAGAGATTTCAGCATTTTCTCACGTACGAAACGTCACAAGAAACGAAGATTTGTACGGAAAATGTTAATTATCGCGGAGGAGGAGAAAGAACGTAAGAAAGACTATTCTTTCTTCTGAAGGGATCGGGAGGATTTTCTCAGATGAAACTGAGGATGTGTCCAACAAAAGACGATGGTTTCAATGACGACGACCTTGCTTGGCACCGTGGCAAAGTTTTCCCCCCTTTCTCAGCGAATCCGCATTGCCCGGCTCCAGCTCCAAAACGGAATCCTCGCCAGATTCCGACTTTGGTCACGCACAAATCTCTGCAGAATCCCAAATACCAAATACATAAACAAGAAAAAGAAAAAAAGAGTTATTGTGGCTGCATTTTTCACCATTTTTGGGCAGTAAAAATAAAAATGACATGTTTTGCTCAAACGCAGACTCGAAGAGAGCCTCCTTCTGGCTCGTTTTGGCTCTGGCCATAAATCTCCATTGGCCATTGGCCAGCGGCCAGTGGCCACCTGACTTGGACTTGGCTTGGAGTTTATGCGCGGTGCGTGACGAGGTGGCCGGCGGAGGAGGTGATACTGACTCGTTTGTGGGTTTAAGGAACTTGAAATTGTCACACAGCATTTGTATCTGTATCTGGCAGGTTGGCTAACGGTGGAGGCGGCTTTTCCTAGCCATAAGAAGTGGTGTATACGTGTGGGATGCCCAGAGTACGGAATATGTTGGGGCCACAGCCCAGCGATTGCGCAACTTTTAGGGGGTCAGACATTTCCGTTCCCAATTATTAGCCCAAGGGCGGTGGAATGTCGCCTACTTATTGGATAGTTTAGAATTATATAAAACAAGTTGCATAATATGTAACACCGAAGGATACCATCAATAGAATCATCTCAGATCTTTATATCATCGATTCACACCTCTCAGGCATTTACTTGTTTTGATTCAAATCGTTTTCAAATAATTCCCTTCAGCCACCACCGAAAATAGGTCGACGAGAGACTCCACTCCATCGGGGGAATCTCTCTTCCACTTGAGTGAAGCATCTGTATGATACGGTCAAGTGCATGTCCAATCCGATCCCATACATTCCCCACATGGCTTTTGACGCCTTCGAGTGGTGAGAGAAAAAACAAAGATGGGGAGAGAGGCTTTCCCAAAAGTCAATAAAAATCGAACAGCAACAAATGCAGCGCTGAGCTTTTATGGCAAAAGGTTTCTCTTTAAGATCTCCAACTGCAATGCTGTCCCAGAGCAATTTGCAGAGCTCCTCCTCCCCCTCCTCGTCCCAGCAACATTTGAATTTGAATTTATGGTTTCACTTGCCTCCAGTTAAGATTGATGGCTGCCGATAATGCGAGGAAATGTTTACGACTCTGTAATTTGGGTTTCATTTTATTTGATTTGCCTGCGAGTCAGTCAGTTAGTCAGTTAGTCAGTTAGTCAGTCAGTCATGCAGTCAGTGGCCAGGGAAAGCGAAAGTCATACCCTGAATCCCAGTCCCATCATCCCACTGTGAATGGTGGGCGTGCATCCATCTTGAGCGCCAAAGGTCAGCAAGCTTTAAGCCCAAGCTGGTGTCTGGCTGACGATCGGGTGTGTGTGTGTGCTAATGATAATGATTAGTTAGTTTGGCCAATTAATTTGATCCGCTGTGCAAGCGATTGATTGGCAGAGACGATGGGCGATTCAAGAAATCTCATCTGAGAACGAGCAGGGGCTCGGGTCAGCCTTTTGGACAGCAGTTACTTTGTAGCAAAGCTGCAGAGCAACCAGATCCTCCTGCTGGGAGCTAGCCAGTAGCAGTGGCTTTCCATCATTCATTGATCTTCCGATCCACAAATTGTTCGTTTCCTTTAATTTCCAAATCAAACCGAATCAAAGTGAGAGAAATGCAAATAAAACGCATGTCCAGCTGACAAATTGGCGAGTTACGAGCTCGGGGCGGGAGGAAATCGAATCCGAAACCCGTTGGACAGCTGCCATGGACCCCAAGAGGCTAAGGCTATCCATGAATCGAGAGGATCGGCTCGGCCACAACTCTTATTAATTGCACAATTACGACACGCAGTTGATGTGCGGGGAGCGGACCCACTGGTGGGTAGAGATGGAGATGTCGGGGATGGCGGAGATGCAGATGAATGGACCATGGACCGTGGACCGGGGACCCCTCAGAGCGTAATGATGGAGCGTTGGAACTAACCAAAGGAGCCGAGAAATTACTTTCTTTTACTTTCCCGACAAATAGCATAATTCAGTTTCAGAAGCGACTTCTGCAGACTGCCGCCAGAGAATGCAAAAAATTGGCCAAAAACAGAAATGAAATCAATTAAGATCCCTGCGGCGGAGTTTGGCCAAGCGGAAAATTAAGAAATTGACAAGTCAGCCGGGACGAGAACGGATGAGCCTGGAGACTGCAGGCGGACCTACCTTGTTCGGCGAGATGTGCCAAGATCTTCTCGCGCCACGGCCCTGCGCTGACTGCGTTGACTCCGCTCCCGGACCGCCACCGCTGGACGAGGCCGAGGCCGCGCTGATGATGGATCCATTCTCGTAGATCTCCGCCGAGCAGATGGAGCTGTTCAGAGTGGCTGTGCTGGCGGCCAGCGAGGGTATGGGTGAGCTGGCCGGCGACGGAGAGAAGCAGCCGGAGTCGTAGGAGTTCAGGATGCGTAAGCGGTTGCCGGGACACAGGCCCTGAAATAGAATTGAAAGGGAAAAGGTCAGAAATATTTAAAGAAATATAAAATACAGGAATTTTGCAATTTTTTCCCCGACACTTGGCAATTTCTGCCCGCCGGGACTTGGACTTGGTCATGGGCTATAAATGGTGGCTGGTGTGTGGACTCATACTCATTGATCTCAATTGGTTTTGATTGGCTTTTAATCAACCTCAATGCTGTATGAATTATTAATGAAAATCATATATATATATATAGAAACTGTATATATCCCACGATATAATGCAATAAAAACCTCTGAGTAATGTAAACTTTTCTGTGTGCAATGTTTATTTTTAATTGTCGTGTCGTGTTTATTTCACAAAATTCCTCCACAAAGATATGTAATTTTTCTCCAAAGAAATATGTGTCAAACATCAAAAAAATCGGACAGAAAATCTAGTCAACATGTGTTTCAGCTTAAAAAAGTTGCTTTTTCGTTGACTTTTTGGCTGTAAATATTTATGCCACACTTTGTTGCCGCTCGGTTCGCTCTGCAGCTCTCGACACTCAATTGGCTGCCGTTTTTGGGTTAATTGTTTTCATTAAAAAGCCGTGGCTACTTTTTAATTAGCGACAATTGGCCGGCACTCTATGTAGCCATAGGTATCGCTGTACATATCGCTCCGAGCTCTAGTGATTTCCATTTTGATATATGTTTTGACACCATATCATCACTGATCGGTCCGGCGGTCAGGCGGCGCCAATTGAGTTGTTAATTGAACGAACAACGTGCAGAATTTTTTTAATTTTTTGCCCAGCTTTGAAAACTGGGGATTGGATAGATAGTGGGCTGTCGTGGGCGGGGACGGGGGCTGCGGGTTGGTGGTCAGCCCCAAGGCTGCCCGAGGCGCTGCGATAATTAGCAAAAAATCGGAAATTGAGGCCACAGCATAGCTATGGGTGCGTTTGATAAATGGTTTGATATAGAGGGGAAAGTGCGAGTGGAAAAGATCTTCCAAATGGGTCACGGTTTACATCTTTTACAATCCAAAAACAACAACTATTTACCAGACTACTATTCCTTCCCCCAAAAGAACTCAACATGCCTCATTTCTTTGCTGATTTCTGAAATGTTTAAATACATTTATCTTCTCTGTTTGAGTATCATTTCGGTTTGCCTTCGAAATCGGAGCAAACAACTTCGAACGCCTCTCCTTATCTTTATCCAGAGATAGTGTTGTGTGCACTGTGGTAATCTGGGGTAATGGTAATGGTTATATGCTCACGCCCCCCTCTGCCTGATGGTTATGATTATTGCATCGCTGCAGCTACAATTAATGTGCCAAAAATGTGTAATTTATAAGACCCTCCCAAAGCCTTGGGAAGGGGGGATAGTATAATGGTATATGGGGGCCTGGAATTCCCGCATGCAGCGGGCCACGTGCCCTCAATGATGATGATGACGGGGCTTTCCAACGCCTCGGTTTTGACTCTCAGGCAAACCAAAAATAATAAAGAAAATTAAATTAAAAATTTAAATGAGTTGTTTCTAGTCTCCGGAGCAGATGAAATGGAAAAACTTATGCAAATGCTTTCAATTGCTTAATTACGAATGCAGACAGAGCCCAGACGCAGTCGGGGATAAATTAAGAACCAAAACAAGAAGGAAAAGGAACGAGAGACAGAACGAAAGGCGTTTCCCCTGTTAGCTCTGATGAGGACCCTGCCTCATCCCCCGTAACCCAACTCACCTGTCGATTCCGCAGGGAGCAGAGCCACCAGCCTTGTATGCCCTCCGTGTCCTGCTCGATGACGGTGAGGATGTCGCCCTTCTTGAAGGGCAGCTCGTCCGGCGTGTCTGCATAATTATCGTAAATGGCCTTGGCATAAAGTTTCTGCAAATAAATCAAAGCAAAACATGAAGCAATTAATGTGTATCTTATATTATGTAGAGGCCCTTTTTTAGGACTTCTAAAAAGCCGCAAGAAACCACAAATTTTCAATGGAATTTCAAAGAAGATACGGATTCCCCCTTTGACTTTGACTTGCATCATTCATAAGAAGAGCGCTCCTGGACCCGATCTTTGTTCAGCTTTGCTCTGCTTTCTGTGTTTTTAGTATTTCATGGATGCGAATTTTGTGGCATAAAAAGAATGCAAAAACTGAAGAATGCCAAAAAAAATAGAGAGCGAGGGACCAAAACAATGGGATTTGTTTTTTGCTTTTGTTTTCCATTTGCTTCATTAGTTTAGCTGGAATCTCAGGTCAACTTTTTGGCGTTTTGGGTTCTCCTTTATCCGCTTTTGTGTTTGTGCATGTGGACAAACAGTCGGGGTTAAGGATACGACCTAGAGCAGTGCTTAGGATTGCCAGCATCAGGGAAAATCAGTATCTCAGCCAAGTCAACTTCAAAAAATTCTGCTTATCATGTGCCAAACATATGTAGGTATAGAGTTTTGTAAACAAAACAACAGAATGACCAACCCACAGAGTAGCTATGTACCTTGTTCCTAGCGCACTGGCCGCGACTGTGAATGCCTTCGGGGCAAACGTTTTCATTCGCTTTTCTTCCGCTCAATGAATGTGTAATTGCTGCTGTGTGTGTGCGTGAGTATCTGTGTGTCAGTGGTTAGGAGCCAAGAGCTTGCTGCTTTTAATTTCGCCACCGCAACGTATAAAGAAATCGAAAAACAAAAAGAAGGAAATCGAGCCGTGACTGCTCCCTACCTCCTTCACCTTTTTCTGACCCATTCCACTCCTAACTCTCTACCCCAATCCCTGCACTGATCAAAATATTCGGAAGTTATGCAGAAAATAACAAAGTGTTGAAAAGAATCTTTTCTTTTCTCAATAAATAAATAATAAAGGCTTCCCATTCAAAGGAGAGAAAGATTTTGATTTATCATGAGCTCCATAGATCATAGATAAAACCCCTTTATTATCCTAATTATTTCCAGTGCACAGGCAGAGAGCGATTACAATATCGAGCGTTCAATCGCTGCTGAACTTTCAACCCGCAACTTCGGCCTCTGATACCGCCACTTCACGTGTCCAGGTGAGGGGATTGTGGTTTCGAAACCCGTTTCTTTTTTTACCTGGCCCACCAGCTATTCATTCTACTCTTTAATTTCGAAAGCGCGGCGACGGCAGTGCTGGAAGCGAGAAATGTTCAAATGTCAAAAGAAAAATGAGCGCACTTGAAGTTCATGTGCGCGGAGTGACACTTGGCTCAGCTCGGATCTCAGATGTTTGTTGGAACTCCACTCCACTCCACTCTCCCCTCCGGATTAGACCAGCTTTCTTCTTGCTCCTCCTCCCCCGCCCCTTTTGACACAACGCTAATTGAAGGGGCAAATATTTGAAGGCGAGAATTGGAAGATTTGAAGTTCCGCCAGTGTCTGGGGTTGACTTGTGGTAAAAATTAGTGGCCTTTTTACAGTTGTTTGTCTGTTTGTTTGGGCGGTCTTTAATTGGTTTGCTCAGTGCATTCCTCTGAGAAAGAAAGAAAAACGGAGAACGACACCGAAAGGGTTCCCAACTCCACAAATCAATCTCAATCTCAGGCTCAAACGCAGCCATAAATCACCAAAAACCGATTTACATGTCACTCGGAGTTTTATATAAAAATCATTTCCACCCCAGGCCAACTTTTCTGGTTTTTTGTAGGGCTAAAGGAGCTGTTTTTAATGACGGTCCACAGCTAATCCCCTCCTCAAAGAGTCAGCAAATTTTTGTAGCAAAACAAACCCACAGCTCAGCTCAGCTCGAGTTATTTATGTATTCCAGGAGTATCTGCCATCTTGCCATGTCTTGAACATTCAATTACTCAAACCCCAAAAAATATTTCTTCTTTTTCTTGCACATAAATAACCGCCGAGACGCAGTTGAGTTTTAACAGAAAAAAACGGCGAAGAATACGCCAATAAATCGCTTAATGAGCACTCAAAAATCAACAAAACTTTGGCTACTCCGCCGACACAAGATGACAATTGGTTTTATCCAGTGGTCGTTAACCGGATTGATGGAGCAGGGAACTGTCTCCTCGAAGTCCAATCATTTTCGATTGCCAGGCAATATTTTCAAACAGAAATGTGAGCTGATAACCCCAGACCCAACCCTCAAATAGCTGATAAAATAGCAAAAATAGTCTAAAGTCAAGCGAACGAACCGCTCTCGCGTGACAGATAATATTTTTAGGCAATTTTAATTAACAGAATTTGACGAAAAATGATACGAAAAGAAGGGGAATTTGGTAAAAAATAATATACAAGGGGAGTGGAGATATTGGAATTCGTCTTCTAAAGGAACCATCAAGATGTTGAAGGGAAAAGCTAACTCTTTAAAGGTGCAGCAAAAAGAAACCTTAAGGCAGACTCTTAAATCTTATTTAATGTTTTATATATATTTAATGTCTATCCATCGGTTTGCTTTTTAATAGTTCTTGCAGTTCCGCATCACCATTTACCAGTTTAAAATAAAAATAGATACTCTTACGACTTCACAGAATGTTTGTTACTTTTTTCTTGTCCGATTTATCAGCAATATCTGTGCAATATTTCACACAAGACCTCTACTTTACCTCTCCCGCATTTGCATTTTACACCGACTTGACCACATATCTATTTCTATATAGTATCAGCCTTCGAATGCGTCACTTTCCATCGGACTTCGAACCTGGCCTCTGGGTTTGGGAGTGATTAAGGGTTTCCTGAGATACGAGAAGAGTTATGGAATGTAGAAATAAGATGGGAAATACATTTTTCGGGGTTACTTCTATAATAAAACGCCATATGTCGTTGTCAACGCGTTGAACTGGTTTCCTTTTGCCGTCTCAGTGCGAAAATAAACAAAATGTTTACTGCTCTTTTTGGCGGCGGCCTTTTCCTCACATTTCGTCAGCAAACTTGTGTGTGCCAAAAAAATAAAGAGCACAAAATAAATGTAAAAAAGAAAAAAACAAGAAAGGAAGCAATCTGTATAAAATGTGGTGTGACAATAAAACCTCAAGCCAGTCAGCGAGCGGGTAGAGAAACACGTTCCGAGGCGAAGACTGGGTCGAAATCGGAATCGGCTGGCATATTGAGGCTGATCAGCATTGACAAGTGCATGGAGCTGCTCCGTCACAAGTCAACCCGGGTCAGCACTGGGCGACTTCACTGAATCTCCCCTCCATATTAACAATAGATTCTTTCTGCCTGGACAGGCACAAGTCAATTGCAATTGCATTCCACGGACGCCTCCCTGATTCAATTTGCATTGCATTGCCTCAGCTCAGGGCAAAGCGCTCTCAGGCTTTAATTTATATCTTTATAGTATGCATATATAAACGATACATATATCCAGACAAAAGGGGTAATTCAATTTGGTAAGTAAACTCTGTCGACAAAGAGAGTTCTAGGGGCATAAAGAGTATTTTAGGCAATAAAATAAACATGGATATTCAAGCTGTAAATAATAAATATTTATTAAAAGGAAAATTTACCACTAAATTCCCCAAATTAATGCAAATTTTCAACTCTTGGGCATTTCATTATGAGCTTAACGTGGCCAATTCGGTGAGATGACTCACAAAAGCAGGCGTCAAAGCAAACATATGCCAATTCAATTAACTTGGGCAAGACTTTTGTACAAAAAAACCGAAACAAAACAAGACAAAGGAAAATAACTGTTGACTTTAAATATTAAAGAACAAATAAATGGAATCTACACACACGAAAATAATATATTGTGTCGACCTTCGCGGCAATTTCGAGGGAAAAACGCAAAAACGTTGCAAAATTACTTCCCGAGAGAGAAATACCTTAAAAAAAACCCAACCAGTTAACATTCAATTGTGGCAAAGTGAATCAGTCGAGCGAACACAATCAATTTTCAAGCGTGTCTGTAAAGTTTCAGCTTTCAGCTATTGTAAGCACTTATCCGCATTTATTTTGAGGCCTCAGAATATGTATTTTATAATGAATTGTTTCCTATATGTGCATATACACTGCTGGTCAAAATAATAAATTCTCGAGGTGAAGGTTTGTTTCAACTTTTTAAACATTATTTATGTTTATTATTTTGACCAGAAGTGTATATACATAAAAAGCCATTGCACAAAAGATCAATCATTTGATAAAAACAAAACTCGAGTTAACAGCCAAGCATGCTTAAAACATTAAGTAATAAAAAACATAAAATAAAGAGAAAAATGTCCCCAAAGGCGAGCAAAGAACTCTGAAAGAGAAACCCCTAAAATAAAATATGCTTAAAACCGAGGAAATTAAAACCATTTTGAAGCCGAAGCCATGCAATTTGCTCAACAGCTCTTTCATTCATTCATTCAATCATCTCCCTCGAGCGTCTTACAAGATTTATTTCACAAACTTTGTCCCCTACTCCGACCGGAGTCATTAAGTTCCAGTTACCAGACTCTGGCGGAGGAATACCCCGTACGTGACTCATGGCTGAGGAATTGCCGACGCCGAGGTGATGATCGGGTTTGCTCGCGGCCTTTTCTTGGCTCTTCTTTTCTTCTAACCAGTTTCCAGTTTTGGGTAAGAGGATCAAATCTCCCACGTGAAAGCCGCCTTGAACTTTGGACGATGAATACAAATAAAATGTAACATCCGAGGGCACTCCGATGTTGACTTGTGATGGATTACAGTTTGGGATCTATTTTGAGCTCAAGAGGAGGAGGCGGAGGCCTCCGCTAATCGAAAGTTAGCTGACAGACGCATCTCTGAGTTGGGTAAACAAATGAGGTGTCTCAATAAGGGGGTTTCCCACGAGCCGACACTCACTGATAAGTAATTACAAGGGTTGGGCAATCCCCCGCACCCCAAAGAATCCCAGAACTCGTAGAACCATCATAGATATCGATCGCTCGCCCAGAGACAGCGCATAGCGCAATCGGCAATTTCGTAACATGAAGATAAGTGCTTCTGACATTATGAAAGACCGAGGAAGACCGCTGAAATCGCTGCTCGTTTAGCAACTCCAGTAGCCCATCTCCGCTTGGCACCAACAGCAAATGGGCCCATTAAGTGGCTTGCAGGCGGAAGGTGCTGCTGGAATCACTAGCCCCACTTATGGCTGGCATGTACATGTAACTTTTATTGCTCGGTTACGACCAGTTCCTTATCTGGCGAGGACAGGAGGAGGAGGAGTGCGAATTATCAGTCGCTGCCAGGGCTGAGCCAGAGGCAGAGGCAGAGGCTGCGACTGCGGCCAATTGGCCATTGTTTATTCAGCCTCGTTCGCTTAGGGTTCTACGACTTCTGAAGGACTGCGACTGCGACTCAGAATTTGCGGCAATTAGTCAAGCCTTCTCCTTTTAAGGGCCGCACCTTGGGCCCAGGAAACGTGACATGTCAGATTTGTAATTCATAAATGTCATTCCTTCTCGTGCACGTCTGGAAAACAAACAAAGCGCCCTCCCAGATGACCCTGCGAGTGCCAGGCTCCCGCCTCCTTCTGTCCTGGCCATGTTTACATGCCATCTTGTCGCTTATCACCTTCTCTGCTCTTAGCACGTTTCTAGCAGCTTGACAAAGTGCAAAGGGGCACTGAACATTTCACCTGCAATTATTTAAACTCATTATCTCCACTCCAGACTGTACGACGAGTCCATAATTCAGTTGGCCAATAATCCATTTGCTCGCTTGGCAGCACATGACTCTCTTAACTGTTAGATAACGACAGGTGAGCGACTGAGCTAAGGCCTGTGAACTAAACGCAACTCGAGTGTCGAGTGCGAAAAGATAAAATAACTAAGCAGCACCGCAACACACACAAAAAGCGAAAGTTTTTCTTCTTCGCTGACTTAAGCGACTTGATATGCCTGAAATATAAAGACAACTACCGGAGGGATATATTATATATGTAGCTAGCTTTTTCCTCGACTATAAAAAGAAGTCGAACTTCTTGTAAACCGAAAACCAATCAGTTCCCTCTTCCCTGGGCCTTAACCTTGCCACATTCATCAATTTGCAGCTGGACAGGAACCCAAGACAGACATAGCCACGGCAACCTGCTGAACAAATTTGAATGTGAAAAATGTTTGCACAACTTGAGCGCTGAAATAAATTAGCAAGCTTACGAGGTGCCAGTCGGGGGAGAGGAGCAGGGCGGGGACTCTGGCCAAGACTTGCATATGCAAATGGAAATGCACATGCACTCGCACTCACACTCCCATTACCAGTCCAGTCCCAGTCCGGCCCGGCACTCAATATTCTGGGTTGGTGCGGTTATTAAGCTTGAAATTAAATAAACAACAACGGCTAATTACAAGAGTCGTGTCTGGGGGCTTGATCATGGGCAGCAGCTCCTCGCTCCTAGCTAGATCTTGGCCGGAGGACACTTGTACCCCGGCCTAACAGTCGCTGACACAAAGTATCCAGTAATTGAAGGGTTGCCGAGGGGCATGAAGTTGGGGCTAGAGCTGGATCCATCCATCCATCACAGACACGCAGGGCGAGGGGGAGGCTGGGACATGGACACAGGTGAGATTAAAATAAATGTGCTCCAAATGCGCACAAATGCGAAAAGTAATTGACGCCGTCTGGAGTTGTGGAGCTCCCCGGAGACCGGTTCGGTTCTCAGCTTAGATTTCAAAATGCAAACAGCGGAAAACATTCGAAGATGGGTTTCCTGCCTTCTCTGGCCTTGCCTCAGATGTCTGTGGGCCGGAGATGGGCGCGTGACTGGAACCAATGGCCAAGAAAGTGGGATCCCGTTCAGGATCTCGTCTTGAACGTGTCACGCCTTCATCTCTATGATGAAACCTTTAGAAGGAGCAATGGTTTATTAGCATGCCGCTGACTGATGGCAATTAATAGTTCCCCAGAGTCTCTTTGCATCCTTTGGCAGGGATGTGCGCTTGACTGAAGGCCGCAATTAAGGGCATATCAAGAGCTGGGGGCCACGGATTAGCCCCAGACCGATGGCCGGCCGCATGCGTGGCCAATTCAATCAGTTATTAATAGTCCTGGCCTGGCAGACAATTGATTGAAATAAAAGTCTATAAATTCTCCGTGGCCAAGACCACCACGCACGCTTGTCGGGGCAACCTCGCAGGAGAGGCCACTCCACTCGGATAAGGGCAAGTCCAGGGCTAGCTACTTATCGCCGAAACAATTCCACACAACCGAAATCTAATCAACCTTAATTGAGCGTCACACTGAACCCTATATCTTCAGGGGGACTGAAAACAAATCCAAAGATAAGAACCCAAAAGGAGCGGCCCGCCCTTATTATTAATTAAGATTGTGCCAGGGGAGGTCCCGCTTTCTTTCTCGGGGGTTATCTTCGGGATAACTGCAGCACAGACTCCCCGAGGGATATCTATCGAGCGCTCCTTGTGCTCTCCCTGCTTAAGTGGGCGCCCCACCGATCCGTCTAGACTCTAGACGGAGAACATATATCTGCTTCAACGCTTCGACACTTCATGTGACTCTGGCTGCGACTCTGACTCTGGAAAATTGATTAGAATTAATGTCCGCGTGTGGCGACAAGAAATTGATTGAGTGACTCCCGGGCGCCTGATGGAAATATATGGCAGCATAAATCTATTGATTAACTTTTGGCTGCAGAAACCAGTTGGCTTGCATTCTACACTTTAATCGGTTGGAATGTCTTAAGTAGACTTAAATAAACTCAAATTGATCTGTAATTATGGCTGGGCTGTTGGTTAAGGCCAAGGAGAGAGGCTAAAGCTTGATTTTAAAAGTTTTTCCCAGACTCTACACTTTATTTTAGGTTGAAATCTTATCACCCTGTCTGATGCTATCTAATCGAAGCTACTCAGTACGAAAGCTAAAAATATCTTAAGGGAATCACACATAGATTCCGTGTCACGATGGTGAGCTCATTTGTTTTTGCTAATTTTCAAAAGGAACACGTAAGCACGGGGCTCTAAGCACAGGGAGTTATCACGACATGGCGATATCTCACCTGTGCCATAAACTGGCACATCAAACGGTGTCGGTCTGCCAGGTGATAACGAATGCGAATTGCGGAAATTTCAGCTGCCACAAAATAGGCTCTGAGAGATGCGTTACAGTTTGCCAGGGGAAGATGCAACTGTCAC
Source organism: Drosophila mayri (assembly GCA_008042485.1). Taxonomy (NCBI): domain Eukaryota; kingdom Metazoa; phylum Arthropoda; class Insecta; order Diptera; family Drosophilidae; genus Drosophila; species Drosophila mayri. The sequence continues at coordinate 17,710 of VNJN01009119.1, forward strand.
AGCGGAGAGATAGCTTCAACAGCTGCTGAAATCCTGGCTATCTACTAACCGTTTTGATGTGAATGCGCCGCGAGACGGGCACATCGTAGTCCAGGTCCGCATTGGTGGCGTTGGAGCTGCAGCAGGAGGCTGACATCGAGATGGAGGACGAGCTCTGCTTGTCCAGCATGTCGGCGATGCAATCTGGGTTGATGAGTTGGGGCTGATACTGAGATCTCAGGAGCTGGTCAGCTTAGCTGGGCATGGCGACGGTGGAGCCACTATCGAGACTTTTAGATATATTTAATCCAGGACAATATAAATAAAGTATCTCGACGTGGGTTCGTGCGATGTCTATCTGCCACTTGTATCTTCTCTCACTTCACTCTGTTCACTCTTGTTGTTTATCTCCGCTGAGCTCACATCAGCATATGTATCTGGTATCTTTTTATCTGCTACTTCGCCGAATCAGCAACAATTTCAAGTTTAGCCGCGGGGCAAAAGCCGAAAAGCCAAAAAATCCGCAAAGCCGAAGTTAAAAACAAAAGACGCTACGCGAAAAAACTCCACAAATATACTAGCAAAACTCTCGCACTCGCATTCGTATCTTTCTCTAAGTTTTTTCTGTTTGGCCGTGTATGGAGTACCTCGGGTAGCTCATTCACTCTCGACGTGGTCCGCACCGGAGCAAGCAACTTGGTAGACTGAAACGACGCTCGGAACCCGCTGCGCAGCTCTGCTTCGGTCTGCCTGCGCCAGCTGAGCCAAACGGCTCTCGGCTCTTCGGCGGTGCTCGTATATATGTACATAGTAATGATATAGCGATATTCGGTGCGAAGGGAAGCTATATCGTAGAGGTCTTGGAAAATGGGGATTCCGGAGTAAGCTACATAGCAAATCTAGGTTTTAAAGGGTCTGTGGTGGAGTAGATGGTTCATTTTTATCCCAAAATTATTTATGTTATTGAAGAAGAAAGATATTTACTATCTCTGGGCAATATCATTTGAAATGTAAAAGAATAAATTAAAGATTAATTCTGTAATAAATCATGGAGTATCTTAAATATCTTCCGCGGAAGAGTGAGTTTACGAAGGGAATTATTTTTATTTTTATTATTTTGAGGGAATTAATTCAGCAGTTAATGCTAGATTATCCCCGCCAAAAGTTCTTGCCTTTAAGCATCCCACTTTCAAATTATTAAGGCAATACGAAGGCACTTACTAGCAGAAATTTAAATCCTAGATACTATTTATACATCAAGTTCCACCGAATACCGAAAAAAGATGATGATGAAGCACAATGGCTCAATGCCTCACCCACCGATCCAATGTCCACATATCTGCGACATGTCTATCTATTCCATATTCCGTATTCCGTATTCCGTATTCCGTATCAAGTTCTCCTCAGCTCGAGTTGACTGCCCCCATGTGGTATCTGGCCATATCTGGTTGCAGTTGCTATTTGCCTATGACAAACATTTCGATATGCATCCAACCCAATTCGATTATGAGAGCCCTCGATGCTTGGCATATCAAGTGCAGACGTTCTTCGAGAGTTCTTCCCCTGCCCTGCCCACTGCCTGAAAGCTCAATTAGCCAGAAGATGTGAGACCAAGCTCAAGTTACCCACCTCGGCAATGAATAATATGGAACAGTAGCTATGTTGTCTGCGAGACCCCAGCTGTCCAAACACATTTGTGTACCATCTCCCGAGGGCGTGAAGAGCTCCGAGCCCCGAAAAAGTAAAGGAAGCCAGAAGGAACGCCAGACAAAGCTGAAGCCCTCCTCAACAAGTCAGCGCTGAAGGTCAGGCGGCAACCCGTTCTGTACGAAAAGGAAGGAAGTTGTTGTTGTTATTCAAACCCAAACCCGGACCCAACCCATCCCCTGCAATCTGTGTCTGTGCTGCAGCTGCAGTGTTCTTAGCCGGCTGCCGGCTGAATGTGACATTTGACATGATTTGCGTGCCAAGTGCCACGCCCACATCAGCACGTCAAGAGCCATGTCAAGAGCTGTGACTGCGACTGAGTTGGAGTCGGGACAGGCCAAGGCGACGGGAAAATTGGAGAATCAAACGAAGCCAAACGAGAGGCAGCGACCCCCAGCGAAAACGAACTCATTGAGCTGAGTTTTATTGTCACTTTCCTTTTTGGGGGGGAAGTGGATTTGATTCCATTTAATTTAATTCTCTTTTCTGAGCTGCGTTTTATTTGATTTTCCAAACACTTCGTAGCGGCTTTCCATCGATTTGTGTTCTTATCTAAAATGGTCAAATCGTAAGCAGCCATGGAGCGTCGTGTGCTTCTCGAATTTCATTTATAGCTCAACATGAAAGTTTATCCATTACATTTGCATAGAAATGGGTCTCTTTCAAGATGAGTCTCCCTAGCATGTGTATTATCCTGCTGTACAGTCATTATCATTATCCTTCGTTTGTTTTCGAATCTTTGTCGCAGTCACGCTCGTCCAACCAACCGGTTTTCCAAAAATCCCGAGATGAGTTGAGTCCGCAAAACCCACCCGCATTCCGCACTCTGCATTCCGCATTTAGAATTCCAGAGAATTAGTCGGCAATTTTGGAACAATTTGGTTTCTCTTTGGGTTAGAAAAATATATATTTAGGGGCAAACAAAGGACATGGGGGAGAAGGGAGAGAACACACAAACAAAACCAGATGTAAGTCCACTTAATTGCCTCGTTAGGAGGCTCTGAAATTTTGGGACAATAATGGGAAATGTAAATTTATTATTTTAACAGATTTAAATTTATATTTCATATTTGTATTTATATATTTTCTGCAATTTCCACTATACATATTTAGTAAATATATCTATTTCTGTCAAGTGAAACAATATTGAAACTATAAAGAAACCCGACTAAGAATGACCATAGAGGGCTTTAAAAAATATATAAAACTCTTGATAAATTTGCATTTCGTAGCTCGCTGAACATATGTATTAAAGGCTATATTTTCGGTGAGTGCCATGACTGGCACCCACCTTTTGGCATTCTTTTGGAACAATTTCGATGCGAGAGCCGCTTAAATATGCAAATGGCAGATGACTTGGCTCCAAGCCCAGCTCGATTCATTCATAACACCTCGTAAACATCGTAGCATTGTAACATGGTTTCCATTTGCCATTTAAAGGCTGAATAAATAATGTATGTAAATCAGACCGGGCCACGTACGAATATAATGTATATATACACCCGCGTAAATATATCTATTTATGCCTCGCTATCATAAAATCGCTTGCGTAAATTGGGAAAACGCAAAATTGTAGGCGTCACTCGGCTTCTTTATCTAAACGATTTTGTTTTTCCCTCCAGCAGTTGCCAAGGGCCATGGAAAAATGGATATTTGGTTGGGTTGGTTGGGAATTATGGCACCTGACCCAGCCCCATCTCCACATGTCAGAGCAGTCCGTCTCTGGCAATATTTGTGGACTGCTAATTGAGCCATTTGTCTGAGGGAACAGAGAGAAGTTTATTGCACAGTTTTTCGTACTGAAAGTCACCCCTAATGTCCCCTGGGAGGGGAATTAATGGGATGGGAAAGCAATTGATTTGTCACTTTATCTGGAGGAGAATAGCCAGGCAGATGTGCCAACAAATCCCAGAGTGGACATTAATAATCACAGATCACTTCTCCATCTTTGATTAAACCCGATTGGAAGAGTATCTTGTTAGTCCTGAGTGAATTATGTATCCTTATGCAGATCTCAGATAGTTTCCAGCCTCTGGCCATTAGCCTTAACACATCTTCATTGCATTCCGGACTTTGGCTGGTCACAATGGGCTATCGCTGCTGGCCATGCGTGAGCCATAAATGGCCAGAACGTGCCAGTTTCCATGAAAACAATGCAGAAGCTGCGAACGGAACGGATCGAAGTCGAAATCGGAGAAATCTGAAATCAAGTGCCGGGCAGCAGCGGAAACAAAGGCACATTTCGGGCAGAAATGGAGCACGTCGAGGCGGCTCCGAAAAAAGTGCAGCAGCAGCGATTCCCGGAATTCCCGATCACGTTAACCCAACCATTAGCCCCTGGTGCCCCTTCGTCCAATTAGAAGAACAAGCTAAGCAGCTGAGCACGCGATAAGGGCGGGCGGCAATCAGTAAAAGTGATTGGGCAACTCTTCTGGCAGTCCACCATGACGGGTGGGGGTCATAAATTCATCAATTTACCCAGGGGACACTCCTCACAAAAACAATAGCTAGCTGCCACATGCCCAGTTTATGGGGAGAGAGGAAAAACAGGATCGTCTTCGATGGTAGATCAGCTGCGGGCTCAATTAAGATGTGGATCTCTTAATGAAACTTGGATTTTACAACTCTTCAGCTGGCTCCCTCTCACCATGGTATCTCCCACTCTCCATTTTTTGGGGTTGCCCAGGTCACTGGTATGAAAAAGGAGAAAGGCAGGCTCCCGAACCCACATTGCCTTGGCTTCTGGCTTCGATCTAATATATACTTTTGGGTAACTCCAAGGCAAGTTCTTTGAACTTTGGGCGGCCACTCCTCCTTCACTACAGATCGCCGACCATTAGTGGGTTAATTATCCCATAATAGTAGTCCACATATGTATATTAGTTTCCAAAGAACCATAAAGCATAAAGCAACAGCTTCATCATCGTATTGATACCGTGGACACAACAGAGTATACGCCTGGCTAGCCTCAGAATTATATTCAAACTTCTATACAAAAATTCCAGGGCATCTCTTGCTCCTCCACTTGAAACCAAGATCACTTCCTCACACAAACTTCAAATAGCTTTCTGGAGCAGCAAACCATTTATCATGGCGAGATCATAGATCTCTCACTTACTCGAAACCTCTGTCGGCAATTTCACACATTGTGTAAGGGCGGGAGTGGGAGCAGCCGACGGAGGCCTAAAAATAAGGCATGCAAAATAAATATGTTTCCAAGGAGGACCATGTGGAGCGACCTATGTAAATCTCTGGCAGCTGGCGGCGCGTTTGACGATTTGCCGGCGCGTTTGCGGCGTCTCTTGATCTGTGATCCCTAAGGAACCGCCGATCCGATCCGGATTCTGACACGATCTGCTATCTGCTTTGCCACCCAGCAACCAACGTGAGACCCAGAGGTGTGGAGGGGAGGTGGGGTGCCCCGGGTGGGTGGTGGAACAACCCCCGTGTGAAGTCGAATTGCGGGGAAGTTCAGAGGCAAGGACATTGAAAAATCGAAGCAAAGGAATAAAAAATAAAATCGAAAGCGAGCAGCCACCCCTGCAAAGATACGGGATAAGCCAAGTCAAGACTCTCCCAGGCATAATAAAGCGGAATCTTGGCGTTTGTCGATAAGCCAAAAGCCTGCTCCTTGCTCTTGTCTTTTTTGTCTAGTGGCCAATACATTATGCAGTCCAGAGGGTCCCGGCTCGGCTCCACTTCATCAACTTCAGATAGTTGGATCCATCTCTTGGACCACCCCAGTGGCAGCACTTCTACTCCCGCACCACTTCATTCCATTCCACTCCCAACCTTCCAATTAGCGTCACGTTAGCCTGGACTTGGGTGTGCACTTACCTGCGCACTTTTCACCCGGTGCAGAGTGCCGCCCGTGATGACGCCCGCCGTTGTTGCCTTGGCGTGCATGGCTACCGAATTTATGACGTACTGCGTCGGCTGCTGCTGTTGCTGCTGCTGTTGCGGCTGCAGTGGCTGCTGCATGACCAAAGGCGTTTGGATTTGCGGTTTGGGCAGCGCCTTGCCAGATGCTGCCGGTGGTGTCTGTGTCTGGGCTCTGCTGGCAGTGCTCCTAATTGAGTTTTCTGATACTCGGTTTTCACTTGTTTGGCACTCCATTGAAGGCTCCATAATTACACTGATGTTGCAATTTATGTCATGTCTGAACGACCAGAAAAACACGCATCTAAACTGAACCAAAACAACATCCACGCCAGAGTCAACGGACGCGAGAGAACGAGCTTCGCAGGCGACTGGCGGCTGGGCGGCTGGAGGGTTCAACTGTAACTGATTCGCACTTGCAATGGCAACCTGCGGCAGGGTGCTGCCTGTCCTTCAGGGGGTGGTTCGCATCCCCCTCGCCCAAGTGTTAAGTTTATCTCGCTTTTATCTGGCGAGAGCAGGCGCAGCAAGGAGAAAGAGAGAGCCACAGAGTGGAGAGACGTAGCAGGAGCCGGAGCTACCGTCATAACCAGGGACACGTGCTGCTCCTGATAAGGAGGCGGAAGGGCTGACCATATTTAATTAAAAAATATTAATGCTCTACGCGCCTTTACTTGGCAAATAGTTTGGAATGGCGGTTTGTTAGGAATATGATTTGTCCTCCAAAGCTTAGAGTTTGTTTTCACTTCCTTCCCTCAGCCGAATTTCTTTCTCCGAAATTAAATCTCTAAAGCGATCGAATGGCAGAGAAGACTGCGAGGTGGGGAGATGGGCAGGCGGGGAGGCTTCCCCCGAGATGACAAGGTAACCCGATGCCTGCGATACCTGTATGTATGTAAGCCTGAACGGAACAGAACAGAAAAGGCCGTTTAAATAGTTGTTCAGCTTAGACCAGACCAGCTCCAGCGTGTGTCAACGATGGTGGTCAGCGCGGATAGGGGCCTCGAGGGAGGGCCAGGGTCATTGGTCAGCGGGGTGTTAGGTAACAAATAAACACTTGTGCACACATTAGCAGGAGAAAGAGGAGAATAGAGAGAATATTTATTAAATAACCATAAAGGGAGACTGATCAAAGGTGGCCGTAAGATCAACATCGTGCTACAGTTTCAGTCCTCTTCACGAACGAGAACGAAGGGCCAACAAAGGGCCAACGAAATAAATGTCACAATTCGAGGATCGTAAATAAACAGAGACCACCGCCACTTGAGGGCCGTAAATTACACAGCACATTCCTGGCGTCTCCCGACAGACTCTCGCGAGACCACAAAACAATCCCTAACCGAAGAAGTTTAAGAAGAACCAAAGCACCGCTGGATGTCATCATCAGTGACGCGATCCTTTGGCCAGGCCACCATTAATTGTTGGGAAACAATCTGCGGCCCGTCGTTGATGCCGCATTTAATAAACATTTAATTGCAAATCACATGTGCGCCAAGCAATGTCGTCCCCTGGAGGCGGCGGTGGAAGGGAATTTAAAGTGTTATGGCGACAAGAAGACAAACGAGGCAGCAGAAGCTGCTAAACCTTTAAATGTTTAAAATTAATAGAAGCATATAAAAATACAAAACAAAGACATTTTAATTGTTATGTCGATTGTTGGTAGGTGTTCAAAAAGCATATTTTCCAAAAATCGATCTGCGATACAAAATTATTATAATATCAAGCGTGCTAGCAAATTTAATTAGTGCTTACATATGCAAAACAAACCAAAACCCCTTCTGCTAAAATCCATTAGAGAGGCGATGAGACAAGAAGTTAACAATGTTACTTATTGGCCAGAATCTCAAATTTCATGCCATGTTCGTGCTTTTCTAGTTCGCTTATGAGGCTGGTTTTAGAGAATGCAGCAGCTGGGGCAAGAACGCCGCCATTATTTGGCATTTTGTCGGACTCGCGCAAGATGATTAAGGCCGTCGACAGCAGTGCCACACAGGTGGCTCCATATCCGGGATTCATTCCTGAAACTCTAACCATAAGCGACTTGGTGGGAGGCTGCGTATATTGGTCGGAACTCTCGGCCAAACGATCACCTTTGGGCCAGCCAACGGCCTTGAACGTCATCCGGAAATATGTACGCTCCATAGAGCTCTCACTAGGTCCGGAACGTGAAGCTAGTCCTCCAGAAAATAATCCAGGGTACTTAAGCAGCAGCGTACGACCAATTTGAAATTTTGACATCAGTCCAAATATGCTTGCGAAAAGGATCACAACGCCGGCTGCTATCCAAGAAGAGAATCCAACGTAGGCTTGCATCTGAACCGGCCTTTTCTTATCGTGTTCGTATAGGAACCGCTGTGATCTCATCACCACCGATCGATCGGAGCCAGGGAATGGCAGACACACTTTGTTCACTTCGGTGGAGCGGAAGACCAGTGGTCTAGGCTTGAGAGCGGGAGAAAACTTGGGCAATCTCACTGGAAAGAGCTGCTGCCGAATGCCACGTAACTCGTCCGAGTGAGCCAGGCCATATACGGCGCTCTCCCACGTTCCATAGTTCAAGCCAGCGCTGCCTCCGCCACTGCCGCCTTCCTTCATCCCACTTTCCAAAAAGGTTTCCACAGAGTTGACGGTTCCGTCAAAGTTCTTCTCCGCAAAGATGACGCCCATGTCGGCAGGAATGGAATCAAAGCCACAGGCGCTCACCACATACACTCCCTTCTCCTTGGCCCCCAAGTCGTACTTTAATTGCATTGTCTCCATGTACTGGGGCTCGCCACTGACGTCGACATGGTGGGTGCCAGATTCGATGCAGGCACTTACGACTTTCTCGCCATGGAAACGATAGGGACCTGCGGTGTTCACCACGATCCTAGCCCTGCGCGCCATTTCCAGCAGAGAAGCCTCATCGTTGACATCAGCTATGAAGATGGGCACCTGCGACAGATCCTTCTTAGCCTTGTCACCCATTTGCTTGAGAACCAACTCAAGTTTTTCGCGGTTCCTTCCAGCAATTCCCCATTTTAATCCGTTGAGCACGGTGACAGCTTCGAACACGGTATATTTGCCGGTGAAGCCGCTGGCTCCAAAAATAATCACATCCAGTCGATCGGCAGACATTTCACACCTTATGTTGTGGTTGTCTGCGATTAAACAAATTACAATTATTGTTGTATTAATGCCGTAAACATACTCACACGTACGTCGAAATATTGGCTTCTTGTAAAAAATTCAATCCAAATGGGCAAAGTCGAAGCTGCTATTAACACCACAATTTTCGAGATTTAATCAATTTTACAATCGATATGTTAGGGTTTCGATAGTCGACTTTAGTATTTGTAAAATTATTGTTCTAAAATTTTGGTATATTCAACAGAATAAATAATACTTTTACCATGTACCATCCTTAGATTGAAACAAATGCATAGGTTTTATTTACATTTTACTTTTCTGTACAAAAGGATTACTTAACATAATTGCCTTAAACTTTATAATGTCTAGTAACCAAAATATGACATTTCCATATAAAATGCATTTAATATTTGCTGAATTCAAGTGATTATTATGTACATTGATTAGGATTGAAAACTGAAAAAGTACTTCTTTCTGCTAATATAGAATGTAAATGTAAACAAAAACGTGCTTTTGTTATTCCATAAAGATGAAGGGGCATATTGCTGTTTGATTTTACATTTACACACTCAACTGCGGCCTGGACTGGCATAGATTTCTTAACTACTTTGGCCAAACACAGTTTCGCGGAAATTTTTTATCTTTTGCACAAAGTATGATTCTAACGCCTCAGCACACTTGTAAAAGGATGATTCCTTTGGGTTGTAGTACCGGCAGTTGTCAAAGATTTTTGTCATATCGCCAATAAATTCGGCTAGTTTTGTGTAGGCGTTTGATTCCAGTTTGTTTTCCATTTTCTTGAGATCTGTGAATAAGGTATTTTTTGTTAATATCTTAAATAAATCTTGAAAAGCTTTAAGCCGTACCCATTGGCTCCTTAATTACTTTGTAGTAGTCCGGTGCTTCTTCCGGATCAACCGGTTCCATAAATGGCCAAGCACTTTTGTGTAGCTATGCAAGAGAACAAGCAATGAATTTGTTAAATGAGGCAGTTAGCTTTTGGGTTTTGGGTTACAAATTACAGGAATTTTTGTTTCATACCTGTATTTGCTTGATTAATGTTTTCAACTCCTGAACTTCGTTGGCAGTAAGAGTCTTCATATTAGCAGAGTTGGCATCGGTTTTCCGTTGACACTCAGGGCACACATACTCGTCAATAAACTCGGCTTCACTCTGCAGGATTCCAACGCAACGCCCATGGAACCAGTCCTGGCATTTATCGCAGCATATATAAAACTGCGACTCATCGTACGGTTGACGGCAGCTGCAATAGAGCTGTTGAGTTTCCCTTGCCTTCTTGCAATCAATGCAAATAAATTCCGAAAGTTTTTTGGATGCTTCTTCGGTAATACTGACGCAGTCGCCATGGAACCAATTGCTGCACAAGTCGCAGCCGACGTAAAACCTAAAGGCACATAAATTTATTAAACTGGCGTTTAGGCAATTATATATATATTCTTTTACATACTTTGTGTCATCATACGGAGTACGGCAGACGCAATACAGCTTCTCCCTTCTTTTCGTCAACTTTTTTGGCCGGCCTACACCATGCCTGTTGTTGTGGGAACTTGTCTCGGATCTGAAATATATATCCATTAATATATATCCCTTAATATTGACCGAAACCAATATTAAAATAAGTACCTACCGTTTAAAGTCGCCATCCGATTCCCTACGACGATCTGAATAGCTTCGTTCGTTCTCGCTTTGCTCCTCAGCTGATGCGATACTCATTGGACGTCCATGTCGCTGGACTTTAGTTTGCACCTCTTCTCGTATTTCGTTTTGTAAATTGCGTTCTAGTAAAGAGCGCTTGCGTAAGATACTTTTTTTGAGCAGTTCCTTGTGCCGTTCTAGTTTTGATTGTTTTTCCTCCTCGAGTTCTTCAACGTCTTCATTCGGTCTACGACTTTTTTTGAGGACACGATTAAATTGGCTGCCAGTAGTCATGGCATTTGGGCGTCTCACAGGTGTCCGAGCTTTCCACTCCACATTGTCATTGTTTTGCTGGCGTGACAAAATGTTTCGGCGACTTGGTGTAAGGACTTCGTCGTTTGCACTATCTGAACTGTTTGCGTTTTGATGTTCTTGTTGTTTCTGCATGCTAACCAATTTTTCCTCAAGTTCTGGACTTAGATTACCTTGCCTTAGGGCATTTGAAATGGCTTTAAAAAGAATAATACAATTATTAGTATTTTGTTAATATTTATTATCAACTATATAATACTTACACTCCTGTATATAACCGCTTGTGACAACAAAACTCTCGCTCTGCTTATCATCGACGCCTGCTGTAGGTGACTCAGTATCGGTATGGTTCGCCGGTTCGCCTTGCTCTAGGCCCTCTAATAGGGAAGAAGCACCGACAGAGGGCTTGTTAATTGTAATATTAGTGTTTTCGGTTTGTGCACATTTACTATGCTCCTGCTCATTGCCATTGTTTATGGAATTAATTCTAATAGTTGGACTGGCTTCATAAGTAGTTGTTTGCGCAGTGGCGTCGTTGTCGATGTTGGTCTGCAATGAACATCGTTTAAGGTCTTCACTTTCATATTTTAGGCGATGCTGTTCGTTATTGTCTTGATCTTGAACTAGAACTAGATTTTCAATTTTTAATTTTCTTTGTTTGCTGAATGAGCTTACGACTAATGTTGTTGCAGCAGGGATCACTACTTAACAAAATGCTACCTTGGGTGTCTTCATTTGGGAATCGGGACTTAACTTGATACGGAGGACTGCAGATAACGATAATTTCATCATCTTCGTCCTCGTCTTCGTCTTCTTCTTGTATTTCATACGACAGATAATTTGCATCCGCCACATAGGCATTAAATAACCTGTCAGTTATCTAATGGTTTCCAGAAATTTCGAGATATATTCTTTATAATCAATTATCGTATCGGTATCGGAAAGGCTTCCAAATGCATATGTGTAAACGAACGTAAGCGAAGGAGTCGCAAATTGCTTTTGACAGAAACACCTACCTGACTTTAATCAGAGATCAGTTGTAGTATTTACTCCAGGCAACCTTTTAATGTGTTATTATAGTTGAGTAGTAGTAGTTGTTGGTGGCGAAGAGATTAACACGTAGTTAGGAGTTGTAGTTGTTGACACGCGACATTTAGGCATGGTAAGGCGTTTTTAAGCAGTGAAAGCATGAATTTTATTTTAACGTATTGACAATTTGTATTACAGAGATATGATAGAAATTTAACTGGATTTAAAAATAAAATGTAAATCGTGGCAAATAGGTTAAAAGGCTATGTAAATGATGGTAGGGGAATGCCGGTGAGCTATGTGAGGTGTATATTTTTGGAGTGTTATTGCAAATTTGATTTTGGACAAGTGTACATTTTTATTTCGATTTAGATGAGATGATTATAAAAATGGTTAAGCCTTTGTGTTCATTTCGAAGGATTTCATAAAAACTAATTCAATCGCGACGTTAGCACATGCGTTTGTGGAAGGTCTGAGGTCTTCATTTAATTTGCCATTATTTATTTAATCTTTTCATTTTTAGAGAACGAGAGGTGCCTTTAATTGGTAGAACTTCAAATATGTATGTCAGCCAACTAAAACTCTGTGTGTGGTTAATCTCTGCTGTAATTTTTTATTGGATTTGGAACGGTAAATAGATTTGGCCATGGAGACAATGCCCCATTTTATTTTTGTATTAATCATTTGGTTTGCACTCAAATTCAACTGATTTCTGATTAAAATTCGTGGCCTACACAGTTTTATGCTTGCTATAATTGCACTAATTTACAAGTTTTGTTTGTTTGAAGAGTTTCCTTCATACCTATATAAGAAGCATGCGCTTTTTGTCAACACAAAGGCCAATTTGCAAATAATCATCCAACTAATTCTGAAACAAAAATTCACAAAGACTCACATATTTATGTGTGTTCAAGGGTCATGGAAGTAGGAACATCAATCAAGATGTTTACTTTGCTAGAATGTGTATATTTCTCCAGAACAAGCAACACACCATGTCTTTAAATTTGTAAAATCGAGTAGATCTTACTGTGTGTATATTTGTGTAAGTTCCTGGAATTGTGTAAAGCAAGTGAGAAATGGATTAAGTTTTTACGCACAACTCGTGGGCGATCTTAAAAAAAAAATATGCATATTTGGACGAAACGGAATTTCAAGTGATAGTGAGACAACATTAAAACGTTAAAACGTTAGCTTTAGATCGATTTCTTTCTTGCTTTTAATTCCAGAACTGATGTGTGAGAGTAATATTTTTAAATGGTTTTATAGCATTTACAGGGGGTGGATAGAAAGTTTTTGAGAAAATGTAAGCTATTGAATACTTTTTTAAGTAATGTCTATAAACGGTTATCTTATCTAGCAAAGGGATGTGTTTATTGGTTATTGTTTTTTTTTTTTTTTTGTTTGTACATAAAGAAATAGATCTGGTCCCCAATATTTCTGTTTGCATAATAGGTTTTATTGCAAAAAGCGCTTTACATTTTACAAGTAGTTTAGGTATTACTTAGAAACCAAATGTCTCCAGGCAAGAAAATTTATTCGCATTCGCACATTGTCTAATACTTTTGCCTTGGCTTACAACATTAGGTGAGTCTAGAATATTGTTCAGTAAATTTGCTTAATGTGCTTGTACTCGCTATCTAATAGTTACTTACAATTAAAAAGGTATTCACATTTTTAGTCTAAATACAATGGTGTAGTTTTATTTAAATAATCAAAATAAATATGTCGTTTGTGTACGCAGTTAATGGAAATAATATATTCCTAGGCATTCAGCTCCCTGCACAGGGAATTGACTGTTGAATAATTATTGCAAAACTAAGCCATGTGTATATTTAAATGAAAGTCTTTGTTGCTGTACTTGAAAATATATAAAAGCATATCCAGTTCTTATATAGATAATCGCTTAGGAATGTATGTATACATATTCGGAAACGAAAAGTATTAAAGTAAATTTAATGAGAAGTTATATATTAAAAGAAAACAAACAAACAAATTATATGAACCGAACAAAACGTATAAAAAGTGCAAGTAAAGCAGCAACATGCCTCTCGGGTTTCATGAACAATTAAATATAACTTAAACATAAATATAGAACAAATAAATTGCAATTTAGGTCGAGAATCAGGAATTGCAGCCCTACAAGTCCCGTTATATTCCTTACTGCTTTGCTCCGCATTAAAGTTACAATTAAAAGCTACTCACTTGTTGATGCGTAGCCGATTGGTGAACTGGGGTGAGAGGGGGCGGCTGTGATTGAACTGCTGTTTCCGGCTGTACGGCCAAGTAAATTTTTGTTGGCCCCAAAACTCCAAGTTTTCCGTTTGATTCTTGGGCTAAAATAAAAATGTCCATATTTATTTTTATAACAATTTATATATATAATATAACTCACCCTTCATTAGCTGCTGCTTGACCTGTGTCTGCACTAATTGCAACTGTTGTGCGGTGAAGTCGTTGCCAACCAGGCCTTGCAAGACAATCCGTGGACCATGCTCGGTTTGCAAAACTTGAGCGGTGACACACTTAATAACTGTCCCAGGAGGCTGGTTTTGAAGGAGACTTTCCTCGACACTCATAGGCTGGCCTTGTCCCTGCTGTGTTTGGGATACAATGGCCTGTTGTGCAGGCAATGAGCTCACGGCTCCCTCATAGCTCGTTGATGACTGCTGTTGGATTTGCTGCTGCTGGACAACCACTTGCTGTGGGCTCTGTGACGGGAGGGCCTGCTGCTGTTTGGCTGGTGAGCTCTGTGGACTTCCTTGTGCTACGCCGGTTGATGAATTATTGGTTACGATGTGAGCGTTTCCATCGCCTTGGTGCTTGACATGTGCCACGATTTGCGCCTGATTATTTCCCAATGGTTTCACTATAACTTGTTGGCCATTCACCGTCGCAACCTGTAGTTTGCCCTGGGCCAATTGTTGGGCTAGGGTCGAGTTTGGAACAAGCACTTGTTGTATTCCAGACTCGTTTGACTCGGCGCTAGTGATCTGAGCCTTCTCCTCGGCCGGCTGCTGTGATTGTTGTTGTACTACAAGCTGTTTAACCAACTTCGGCTGAGTACTAGGTGAGGATTGAACAACTTGATTCGTTTGGACAACAAATTGTTGCTGTGGCTGAACGATATGCTGCTGTTGCTGCTGCTGCTGAGTTTGAATCTGTTGCTGCACCATCTGAAGGGCTTGACTCTGCGGGACATTTCGCTGAGTAACTATGGTTTGACCGGGGCTCAAAATGATGCGTTGTCCACCCACTAAAATCTGCTGCTGCACATTGCTTGTGTTTACAATTTGCTGGATCACTTTCTGTGTGGGTTGACTTCCGACCTGGTTCAAGGCAATTTGCTGCGACTGCTGCTGCGGTGCCTGCTGAATTTGTTGTGAAATGACTTGCGATTGTACAAGTTGCTGCTGTTGCACCGGCGAAGTTCCTTGTTGTTGCGCAGACGATGTGGATATTATAACCTTTTGCCCCTGAGCATTTTGGCCAACCACAAATTTGGATCCAGACTGGACGAAGACTTGTTGCACGTTTTGGCCAGACGCAGACGTGTTGACCACCTTTGATACTGTCTTTTGCACGGATGGCGATAATGAAGATGAGGTAGAAGCGGCAGCTTGTTGCTGCTGCTGGGCCAACAACAGTTTATTTTTTATTTGAGCAAGCGGCAAAGCCACACGTTGGGATGATGCCATTGCTTGGGTTCCAGGCGTTTTCGTGACATGCTTAACTGCGATTTGTTTGATCAGAGGAGTTCCAGGCGTTGTGCCAGTTGTGGTGGTTGTTACTGCCGGTGATGACGGAGTCGAGACAGCCTTAATGGGCATTTTAATTTTGTTTCCTACAATAAGATGTTATTTTATTAATGAAAAAAAAATGATATTTTAGAATCTATACGGTTTCAAGTTGAACTGGCATCGTAAAATCGAGTTAATAAATTACAAATAAATTGACTTACCTTGTGTCGATGCATTTGATGTACTTGTGGTAGTTAGAACATGTAGTTTACCATCTGGCATTTGAACAAGCTGCTGGCCAGGGTTTAATCCGCGAACACTCACTTTGCCATCTGGTCCTCTTATGATCTGTACCTTGTGTGGAGTGGGGGTAGACGATGTTGACTGCGTGCTAGATGTGCTGGCTACAGCAGAGGAACCAGCTGCTGACGATGTGTTTCCAGCTGATGTGCGGGCAACCTGTGTCACCGCCTGCTGAATAATTCGAGTTGTGCCATCGGGATTCTTTACAATGACGCGCCTGCTGCCAATAACCTGTCCTTTAACTGTAAAAAAAGATGGCATATGCTTGGCTGATTTTTCATTAATAGAAACTTAATAATTACCTGGGGTTATGGAACGAGTGACCTCGCCTCCGACAAGTTTTCGCTGCTGGTGAACAGCACGCTGCAATTTCAGTTGTTGTTCCATTTTTTCTTTAACATCTTCACTAGACTTTGCAATCAATTGGATTCGGCCGGATCCACCAGCTGTTTCATTGTTTGAAGAGCTTGAACCACTTGCTTCTATTTGGCGGGATGTCACAGACCGTGTCACTGCTGACAGTCGAGCCTTTTCCTGTTTTTCGCCAATGAATTTAATTTCCCATAGTTCTAGTTTATCTTCCTCGACCCATTCCTCGCTAATTTGTGGCTCGGTTGGCTGAGGCGACTCGGCGCGCTTTCGTTTTCGCAGTCCAGACCGTATTGATGTTACCTCTGTGAAATACAAAAGAAAGCCAAATATATATTAATTGCATGAAATTAAATAAACACTCTTGGAAAAGGTAGCACTTACCCCTAATTGTCTTTGGCATTTCAAGTGGGATGACAACTTTTCGCCGCAAATAGCTCGTTTTTTCACCATATCGGCCTTCATGTCGAAGTTTTAGCAATTCCAAGGTGACGATCTCAGTTTCCGTCGTTACCTGATGCTTGCCATCTGCGGACGGTGGTTTCGCTATCATGTCGTCCCAGCGAAGGCATGACCACAATATTCGCAACTGAAGGGCTAGGCTGGACAACGTTGTGGCGTTGGACGTTCGATAGGACCAGCATGTCCGGAATAGGGGACGGGAACATTGGTATTGCCAGATAGTGTTGTTTTTCGCAGCGTGATGGAAACCATTAGCGGCTGATTTACCGCCTAGTCGCGCCAACTTGAGAAGCTCGAAACGCGGCAAGACCAAGAGGCTGCGCTTCTTCTTATTAGTGAGGAAAGTAGAAATGAGAGGGTACTTCGAATACGCTGGCTTCTTAGATGTATTTGCTTTTCCCTCGGTTTTTACAGCTTGCTCATACAGTTTGACTGCGTCACTAAGGAGGTAAACTCGGCCCCGAGGAGAATTTGATGAGTACACGCGTTCCGTTCCATTCTCATAATACTCACGCTCGTACTTCTTTACCAACTCACGCTTTACTGGACGAGAAGTGATCGGAAACCGTCGATTCTGTTTGTTCAGCGGTATATCCTTATCCAACGTTTGATCCAAAACATCTTTTGTACCAATATACGCCTTTTTGGATTTCTGGTTGCGCTTTCGCCGCCATCCGGGAGTCATGTCGACATCTTCAGCGTTTCCGCCAGCACATGCAGACGTTAAGCGAGATACTATGGAATCTTCAGTGCTCTCGATCTCAACATTACTGCAAACGTCCATGCTTTCGATGTAGTCCATTTTGTCGGAGTCTTGAGTGTTGGAATCAGGAGTAGTATTGCTGCCGGAACTGGGATTATCTTCATCCTTGATTTTTATTTTGGCAGAATCGGGTTCCATCAGCAAAAACTCGTTTAAATACTCATCTGTAAATTGCACAGCATGTGTTCTCGCCTGCTCCCAATCGTGGAGTAAATCCAGCGGCGCTTCGGATTCTGGTGATTTTCCTTCTTCCGATTCGTCTGCAGCAACCTGGGCTGAATCCCTTTTACCCTCTGTGAGCTTCTGTTCAAGGATAGAGGGTTTCTTAACAGCTCCCAGTATGGCCGCGACAGTCTCCTTCGAGCCATTCCCAGCAGTGTGAGCCTTTCGCAGCAAAAGTAAGAGTTCCTTCTTAGCCCGCGCTTTCTGGAGGCACAACGGCGAGTAGCAAGTGTTCTGTGTTATTTGGGACACAGCATTTGAATTAGTGTTACATTCTTTTGTGTAGCAACGGAAAGTTTTTGCGAAACGATTCAACTGACTAAACTGTAGGCGCACCGTCTGAATTTGTTTAGCAAGTGAGTTTACAAGCTCAAGGTTTACGTTGGCAGGACCACCTTTGGCCGCGACTTCAGTTAGGCGAAGTAGACGCTTCTCCAGATACGTTTGCTTGCTGTTGGCTGCAGTAGGTGCAGACGAAGATACCAGCGGCTTCATATCAGTGTCGACTTTACCTGCAATTTGCTCCTCGACCTCCGCCAATTTCACACGGCGCTCCAATAGATCGTCTAGCCGACATTTTCGAGCCACTTTAGGATAGTAAATTCGCCCTGGCGCACTAAGGGCCTTGCTCACATCTATATGTCCCTTGACCTTGTCTTTAACATCCTCAATTACTTTTACGTTTGTATATTGCTCTGGCAAATAATGGCAAACCTGACCGTCTACGTTGCTCGACTCACACTGCTGCATAAAACGCTGCGTTCGCGGGTCGACTAATATAATTTCATCAACTGCCTTTTCTTCGCCCATGGTGTAATGTACGTAGACTCTGTTGTGCAGCAATGGTTGAGCTCGTCTGGCACGAACACCGCAGCGTCGGCTGCTTGAGAGCCACAGCCAGCCCCACTGCCCATGCACACGATATTCTTCACCTTTTTGCTTCCAGACTTGGTGCTTGAGACCCAGGGAATACTTGATATAGTTGATAGCCAAACGGTTTCGTTCTTCCTCGTCATCACGTTCCCGTTTCTCTCGTTTCTCCAACTTCTTTCGTTCCTCACGTTCGCCACTGGTAATTCGCTGGAGATTTGTGTGACCCAGTTGCTCGTGCCAAACATTGGCGAAAACAACGCTCTTCAGGGACGCTTGAAACAGCAACAATACAGCCGCAAAATCCGTTGCACGCCGGGCGTTCAGAACAGCATTATTCCAAACCTTCTTGTTAACCACCCAGTTGGGGTTAAGAAAAGCGGTTGCTATATTCGATTCAAAGTTGATCAGAGTTTGTCTTAGTGTTGTAATCATATTCTCGGTTGATCCCATGGTAACGCCAACCCATTTGAAGTCCGAGGCAGTCGTTAGCGAAAACTTATGGGACAGATGACGACGCTTGTCCCGTTCCTCGTTCCGCTGCGGCTTGTTTAGTGCAATGGGATTTGTGGAATACTGATTGACATAGTTTTTGAATCCTTGCTCCATTCCAAGCTTGAAATAAAGCGTGCCGTTGCTCAACTGACTTGACTTCTGACGCGTGACCATTTTGGTTTCTTCCTGCTTCTTTGTACCCTCTGCCGGTTGGCTTTCCGATTTGGCATCACCGTCCTCAGCTACCGCGTCCACTGCCTCTTTTTCAATTTGTTCATTTGTAGCCTCTTGTTCAATCTCAATCAGACTTCGCTTGGTGTGCTTGTGCTCATTAGTTAGCGTTTCTGTCAGTTTCATTTGGCGCTCAATTTCATCCCTGCGCTCCATCAGCTGGGCATGCAGACGAGCTTCCAGTTCTTCAGGGTCCAGTCGATTAAGCAGCAATTTCAACTTACTGGTCGTAGTGTAGTACCAGCAAATGCAGTCCGTTTGATCTTCGATGAAAAGACGGCGTGCGATAAACCAATATCTGCGCCCATGACGATCAACACCCAGACTATCATGTCGGATCAGGACTCCCTGCTTTTCCTGGGGAAGCACGCAGTCAACTACACCGGGGACCTTGTGTGATCGACAAAGTCCGCACTGCCAGTCCTCTGTGGGCACGTCATTCATTGGTGGATCCACACACTCCAAGTGATAGACGGCCGGGCAGGTTTCACAGCATAATAAGTCACCAAGTCGATGGCATACGCGACAGTGATCATCGTAATGAATCGGCCCCTCCTGGAGCATTACGTCGCGTACTGAATTGGCAGTTAAAAATTGGTCTGCCAAAAACTGAAGCACTTCGAGACGGTTGTCAATGACCGTGTAAGGGTATTCTGTTTTACTTAAAATGTGATACACATTCCGATCAAATGTCTTGTCACTTTCTACGTAGCTGCGCAATACTTCTGGCCACGTTATAGTGTCTATCAGATACAGGCTGATGTTAACAGTATCCTTTTGATCCAGCGGCCCAAAATGTGTGCCCTGCGCGTCCTCTTCCCGTAGGATCGCCTTTAGCAGCATTATGTGAATGTCCGTCAACAGAGCACTTTGCTCCTCACACGCAAGCGCTGCGGCAAAGTCTTCAAATCGGAATGGCGACAGACGCACTAAATGGCGAAAACGTCGAAGTACTTCATAAATACTAAGGGCGCGTAAAACGTGGGCATTAGCTATTGACAAATCCTCCGAAGACTCCGGTAGTTCTAGCGCTGCATACTGCCGACCTTCTTGCAGCCATACGGGTTCCGGGCTGGGCGGGCGTGGGGGTCGGCCGCTTCCGTTTTGATTGAAACTACATACCGAGAATTCCGATTCGCTTTCATTGGCTGCGTCGAGGCTTTCATCATCGCTGGGGGTTAGTAACATATCATCCTCATTTTCAGATTTGTCTTCTTCGGAATCTCCAAAGTCCGAACCGTAGTGATATTCCGATTCGTACCCTATAAAACAGGCGTAGAAATTTATTAATATATTTTTATTTTAGCATTTACCTCTCAAGCGATTGCATGAAATATAGCCTGACATTTTTTGACACCTATTTTTTTCTTTATTTGCATTGCTTTATTCTTACGGCAGCATTTAGGAAAACCCCTTTCAGGCTCAGAATCAAAGCAATGCTTCTTTAAACCTTGTTCTCAACAAGAAAGGAAGCCAAATTATGTATAGAATTTAGAGTTTGACATAATTTTTCTGACAGCTATAAAATAAATTAAATCATAAATAAAAAGAGAACAAAATTCTGGGGGTAATTATTATTAATTACTAGCTGCCATAAGGACCAACAATGTGGCAAAAAAAAAGTTAAGGATACAGGAATCTGAGAAAACAGTTCCCGAGCTCCAAGACATTTAAAAACAAGAGAGCCTGCGAAGCCGGCTATATTTATGTCATCTGATCCAAATTTGCAGATATTTCTCACAGAACTGCGGCAGTTTTATTAAATCATTGGCTATCTTCATGCACACTTAAATGCTAAATATGAACAACAATTACCCTTCCTTCCGGCATAACTGCTCGTATTGGCTTGCACAGTTGACTTGCGTCCGCGTCCCCTCTTGGCGGCGCTCCCTCGACTGCTGCGGTTGTGATTGTTATGGCTGCTCCGGCTGCCTTCATCGCTCTGCGGGGAAATGCCCCTGGAGGCTGACGGAGTGCTGGGCTGCGATTTACCTTCGCTTAGATATTTCGGCTTCTTGAGCAATTGGTAACTGAATCGTCCTGACGCCCGCTCGTTCGGCGTCTTTGGCGGCCGACCACGTTTACGGCTACCGCGGCCGCTCATTTCGATTGTGTTTCCTCTGTTTGGGCTGGTAAATGTGATTTGGCTGTCTGTTTCTTATGCGTGGGTGCGGCTATATTCAGAGACGGTTCCGTTGTATCACTCCGGTGCTGCACATTACATCTGGAAGAAGAATTAAAGCCTTTTTAGTGCCAATTGCTTCTGCTTGTGGGCCGCTTCTCACTGCCACCAGCCATTTACGGACACACTCAAACACACATTTACTCGGTGGCACATACAGGGAAAAAATCGATCAAATTCACAATGGCTAATTGCTCGCTATTTACTTTTTCAGCAACTTCACTGCACAAAAACTGCGAGATATTCGTCAAGGCAAAAACCCGCCAAAACAAGCACCGTTCTATTAAGGATGATAGTTCCGATTTAATATATTAAAAGAAGGCTGATTTTGTACAGTACAGAATTGCCTGTATGTATGTGTGCGAGGAAATGAAGCCAACGCACATTGTCCGCCATTTAAAAAACTGTGAAAATTTCTCTGCACGCGAAAACCTTGTTTTCCTTCAAAAACAACACAAGTTGCCACTGCACCAGTTATTACCCTGCATATTGAGAAACAATTGCCGAGTTTTTAACACACCAATATTAAGTATTTTTAACTATGTATCTTCTAGAGCGAGGAGTCTTTTACCTAACATTTTAGATCAGAGATGGAATGGAAATATTATCGATACATCGATGTTTTAAAAATGTTCAATCACTGCTATGCTTTAATTTGGGCCTTGCTCACTCTTTCTATAATTCCTGGGGATTTATAAACAGTATTTGGAACTCAGTTACACTTTAGAGCCGCGATATTTGAAGGAAAATTTACTTAAAAACATTGAAACATTGGAGTCCACAAACGTCCCGGTTTTGCCATCTCTAACGCTGGGCACAACAACTGTGTACAGTCGTCAGCCAATCACAGCGACTTTGCCATTTTTCGATGTTGCAAGCGACATCTAACGGCTTCGGTGGTAATATTGTTATGGTTGCCACGAGATATCGGCATCGTTGCTAACGATATAGCCCTTGGATCGTAATTTGAATATTGGCGCCAAAAATAATAAAACAACAAAATTAAAGTTCATTTATATTGTTTTTTTTTTTTTTTATATTAAATATATTTTATAGGCACTGTCTTAAACTAAATAAAGAACATTACTAATTAAGACCTTTGTATTTATAAAGTCATTAATATTTATCTTAAAAATATTGCATAAGGTTCCTAAACCAAATAAAATTAGGTTTTCGTATTTAACTTTAGTTTATTTTAACACAAAAAATGGTTCACATCATATAAAAAATAACAATAAAATACTTGTAAAACGAACTTGACTGCAGAACCAATAACGGCCACAATTTGAATATTTTCCAAATTGTTAAAAACTAAAAAATAATGTTAATTTTAAATTTGGTTTGCAGTTTGTTAAGGGAAAAAAAAACTAATGTAGTAATGCTTTTAGAATTTAAATTTGTGTATTTTTGGATAATATATGATTTTTCAAATTTACAATTTGCCATTTACAAATCAGAAGATATCAATAACGTTTATCCTATTAATTCTTTATTTTTTGTTAATTATAGGACATTGCCTTGTTTGCAGAGCTGTTCCATACAAATTCCTGATTTTGTAGCCCTGTTCACATTGCTATCTTATCAGCTACACCGACCGATACAATGGCAGAATGCGGACCGTGTATTCGCTAGTATTAATTTATTAATCAACCTCAGCGGTTGCATTTCTAATAAATAAGTTTTACCAGTGAAGTGGCGCATAATTTACATATCTCCAAATGCGTAAACTCCATTCAGCATGTACTCGAGTTTTTTAGCACATAAAAATCCACATTAAAGAGTTTACTTTTGCTCAGCCGTATTTCGTTGGAACTTTAAACGTTTATATTTTTTAATTTAGTCACACACCTATGAGTGGTCCTTTCATACAGACTTTTGCAGGTTCGTGAACCACATATTTCCCAGAAATTGATTCAGTTTAAAGAATGTGGGAAACAACCAGCTACCTGTGCGCTTACACATTAACCTGACGTCATGTGCTTGATATTGATAGAGCCAAAAGAGAGGAAAGCTCTCACCTGCCTGGATTTTTACAGATAAGATAAATGCATATCTCAATATTTTAACGACTGAAGCACACACATAATGGTTGTTTACATACCCGTTTCAGAGAGTATGCAGTACACAATAAGTGAATCAATTTACAGGCTTAAATATTATGCTTTATATATCTATATTTATATTTAATTTATACTAATGGCAGACATTCATCCAGAATTAATTCGTTGTTAGTGTAGATCAATATAAGAAAAATGAATTTATGGCATTGGAGAATCATTTTAACGCTAATAATAATATGGAGCTACTCAGAGGCTGCTGCACAAGCCATCAATGGATCTGTTGAATTGAAGGATTCAGATACTTTAAGGTAAAAATCTTTATAACCAATCTTAGAATAATTTTATGTATTATTCGTGGCATTTTAGTATACAACTGAATGGGACAGAAAATCCCACGTCCAGCGAGATCTTGTATGCCACAATTTCTACCACTATTGTGTATGGAAACTCCACAACAGAGCAGGCTGCGACAACTGCAGCTAATAAGTTTCCAGCCGTTGAAGTATCTTCCCAAAAGGCATCCGAGCCTGCCGATTGCTCGCAACGTGAGAAATATAGGATACAGCCTATCGCAAAGGACTCATCACGTTTGCGAAAATGCTGTCCACATGGAGAAAACTTGGACATTTATCGTGAAAACCAAAGCGATTCAATGTGCGACAGCGGCGTAGTGAACTTTGAACCGACGATAATAACTGCAGTTCTGTTTGACAACTGCATCGAGGATCTGGAAATTCCGACTGCTCTGTCCTATGAGATTGGCAATCCCTGCAACAGGTATGACAAAAACTTGAATTAGAATTTAAAATATTAAAATCTGTGAGGGTATACATACTTTGCGGATCCTTCACTACCTTTAGGACTTTTTTAATATCCGATCAAGTTGATTTCTCCAAGCCAGGATTTACATAAATTTCATTTCAAGTTTAGCTCGCTTCAATATGACAATCAAGAGGACGCCTTCTTCGTGCTGCAGGATGGATCCTTGTTGATCATTGACAAGTTTGGCAATGAATCATATACGGTCGAACAGAATTACTGCCTGGATGTTGATAAGTCGGGAAATATGTTTGCTTTTACGTGCGTTACACAGGTTGAAGAGCAAATTGCATTCGGCAAGGTGATTAGCATGATTTTGCTAAATAACGTTCATCAGCACTTACCCTTTCCGTACTTTCCAAATGAAGGTAGTTTTCGTTGCTGTTTTAATGCTAATCTCGATGCCCTGTCTGCTGCTAGTCAGCTACGTGCACATGACACTTCGACTTTTGCGGAATCTGCATGGCCTTTCACTGAGTTTGATGTCGTTGTGCCTGGCTTCTGGGTACTTTGTGCACTCCGTTGTGCACATCTACGGAATATCAAACACTGGATTCATTGGCTATGTCATACAGTTTTTCATTTTGAGCTACTTCTTTTGGTATTTCTGCATATGCTTCAACGTTCTCCTAAATGTGTGGTATAAGTTGCCTTGTTGCATACAGCTGACAAAGTTCTGGGCAGCTTTTAACTTCACATGCTATTGTATTTTGGCCTTCAGCGGACCGGCCACAATAGTGGCCATGACCGTCCAAAAGGGATTGCCGGGAATGCCGTCATACTTCATACAGGGTCTTACAGAATCTATACGTGACTCTCAGCGCTACTTCATACCTCCAGTTTCCACCGTATTGTTCCTGAGTTTCCTTGTAAGTTTATCTCGACTAACAACGTAAACAAAAGTAATAAGCATATCGTATGTGACCCAGATCAACATTATATCGTTCTTCGGATTCCAACGTATTAACGGATATGTGAAGGCAGGAGGCGAAAATAGTGATCTTTTCAGAAAGAATGGGATGTTCGATCAGCAGAAATACGAAGATGTTAAAAAGGAGTAAGTAAAACGGAAATCTTTCATTCCCCAAACCTTAAAACTGTTTGTTTTCTTTTAAACAGTGCCAAATGCGTCAGTCTCCTTGGAATAATTATGGTCATAAGTTGGCTTCTCGAAATAGTTACTTTTTACTCAGGCTCAAAATCGAATTACCTGCTACTCTGCGACATGGTGAATGGCCTCCAGGGAGTTTGGGTATTGCTAATTTTCCTTGTTGTGCGCAGGCGTCGTACCATTATCCTACGCTGGTGGTATGACAGGGGTTCACATAATATTGGAGACACGGAGTTGCAAACACTAAGCAGAAATAATAACCCTACATAGCTCTAAGATAATATACAGATTAATTTAACCGTTGCCAACGTATTCGTATGCGATTCGTAGACCCTAAGAGGGTGTAGATGAATAAGGAATGTTAACGATAAGATGCCCAAGATATAGATAGCTCACAGAATCCTTTATGCATTCCTAATTTGCTGAATAAAGTGATTTTTAACGTTTGCATGAAAAGATTACTGCCAGATATCGCATAAATATGCATACAAATCGTTTATTTATATTTGTAAATAAATATTAAATGTTTGTTGTCTTATATGGTCATATAAAGTTAAATAGTCCATTTATTGTAAGAATTGTTTACCATCTATGCTACTATGCTATTATTCTTAGAGGAAATGTGCAAATATTTGGCGATCCAAACTGAAATGAGCTTTTTTTTATATTGTGTTAGTCGATTGCGAATGATTTGTTTAGACATGATAGATCGAAAACGGGGTTGCTTACTTTTTCCTTTACGTAGTGGCGATTGTATCATAAGAATAATTGTGTATTTACATATTGTATGCTACGTATATGGGATCCAACTGGTCAGCCAGAAAGCCGTCCCGTAAATGCATCCGTTGCTTTTCGCCACGACTATTAATAGGCACCACACCTGGAAACAAATGGATATTAAAAAAACATTTTCAGGTCTCTGATGCGCGACAATACAAACCTGGATCGACAACGACAACAACGCCTACAATTAGCTGATGATCTTCTAATACTGTGTTTGTAACCAAGGGAACCAAGTCCAAGGCTTCCGATTCATTGCCATCCAACTCGACAACAACCACTAACAAATTAGTCCATGTGAAAACGGCGCTGCAATGGAAAATGTTAAGTCATTATTGGTATTTGTAACAAATGTGTTTCATTCCTTACCACTCAGCAATTTTTTTGTGGCAGCGCATCACGGAATTTTCGATATCAATTGGATGATAATTCATTCCACGTAAAGAGATCACTTCATCCACCGCTCCGACCACATACACTGCATCGTGTAGTTCTTGATCATTTGGATTGCCCGCACCGCCTATCAGGCTCTGCTCTGAGTTTCCGCCCAAGGAAGCATTCGAGAAGTTTAGTTGCAGTTGGCTTATGGAATTCAGGGACTCGGTATCACTGTCGCGACTAGCCACACTTGGTGTGGTCTCGTCCAGTAAGGAGGCCGCTTGTGAGCATTCGGTGCGGCGCAAGAATCCCAAATATCCGGTACGTGCATAAAGCTCAGAAGTAGCCCCAGTCACTAGCTTGGCATTAAAGTGGTCATTGTAGTCGGTTTCGTCCCCATAAATTGTAAAGTATCCGTTTGCATTGTGCGGGGCTTGAACCTGAGAGGAAAAATAGCACATTAGATGTGGCTACAAGTATGAGTCAGTTTCTTGAATGATTACCCAAATTTCACCCAAATGCGAGTCTCCACAGTGACCCTTGGTATCGGGATTAGCAATTATGACCTTTACGCCCGGCAGCAGTTTACCCGATTCGATTACGCACAGCGAATTTGGTGCACCACGCTCCACCAGCGCCACACGATTGTTTCGCAGTGCCCTCATATCCACGTACACCTGGGCACTCTCCGCAGAGCTAGCTCCTTGTACACAAATGGCCGGATTCACCCGACATCCGAATGAAGTGGAGACGCAGCGGGTGTTCAGGCCTAGAGCTTGGAACAGCTTACAGAACTGCTGAGTCAACTGCACTCTGGGGCGCTCCTCCGCCACCACAACACACGTTCGCACGCAACGCAAGTCAATGTTTCGCTGCTTTAGAGAGGGTATGGAGTTGCTAAGCGCTTTGGTGCACAGTTCAATTACTCCGTATGAGCAGAAGGTGTCCCGAACTCGATGCTGTGAGAGCGTTGAAAGCCAAAGGCTGGGGTTAGCTTCAACTTCGTAAGGCGCAATAAGTATGGAGTGGTGGCCACTGTAAACGCCTATCAGAGTCCACATCACGAACCCAAGACCACAGTAGGGATCCAAACATAACGCAACGTGGCGAGAGGGATACAGCTCACAGGCCAATTTTAAACTGGCGCACAGACTAGAGAGAGATCTGTTGGATCAGGAAATGTGTTCATATTAGTTAAGAAATGCATGTTTTTTGTTTAAATCTGTATGTCATTACCGATGCGTTATATTGACACCACTGAGACGTCCACAGGTTGACACGCTGAAGTCCAAATAGGCGCTTGAGTCAAAGGAAACCGTCGCAATGCCGGCATATTTGCGTTTTGGGTTGTCATCTATATCTAAAATAGGTGGCCATGTTTTCGGGTCAATCGAAGTGGCCGCCTCCCGCGATTTTAGTAACTTAATAATCGGCTGTATGGAGAGCACGATCCCGCTCTTTGAGACATCAACAATCATGCGAACAGTGGGTAACGTGGTATTCAAATTTTGCGGATGCGGCGGCCTAATGGTAATTGGTATTGCTCCCAAATACAAGCATCCATAGAACGCACACAATAAGTCAAGACCTGGTGGAAAGATAAGTGCTGCAAAAAAAGAGGAAATTTTAATTTAAAATATACTTTTTTGTAGTCGAATTCGTATTCTTACCAACATGATCTCCGGCCTCAATTCTTCCCCTTTCCTGTAAAAGCGCCGCTATCTTCTCTGCCCGTTTATGCAACTCAGAGCATGTTAGAGTTTTGGCAATGGCACCTAAACGAAAAGACAATTCGCGTATTTGGTGACACATTCGTCGGGAAACACAAGCTTACCCTTGGAATTTAGCAGCGTGAATATTATGTGATCCGGAGAGGTGTTTGCACGCCAACGCAGTACGCCCGTTATGAGTTGAGGCTGTGTTCATAGATCAAGAATTCAATGTTCAAAACGCTGTCTCTCGCGTTATCGAGATATTACCAACCTTACGCTCACAATCTTCGGCCAGTCCAACATCTCTTCCATGGGCTTCAGCCAGACGATTACCCTGCACTAAATTGCCAACCATCACGGAGGCTGGTCCTACACCCGTGTCTGTAATACCACATCCAGATGATGAGCTTAATTTTGCGGCAGTTTGCACACCTTTTTTTTGGTTTTTGGGGATGGTTAGTTAGTAGTAGTTGAATGATTTGTCGATTTTTACAGGGATTCATTACAAAAATGATTAATTTAAGCAATTATTAGTTATGTTGGCATTGTGTTTTGTCGATATTATACAGTGTCGTTATTTATTGTTTTTGCGGTGAGTGTGGTTGTGGTCATAGAAGTAATCGCAGCATTGTTGTAGTGTTGTTGGTGGTTAAAAATAGAGGAAAGCAATATTTGTATTTTAATAAGGTAACGAAAGCATAGAAAGTCCAACAGAGCCAATTATTAAAACACATACAATTCAGTAAAAATCGCGGGAACTCACCTTGATGCAACTCCCGGGGCTTTGGCAGATTTGTAACGCATGTGTGGGGACACATCAGCACATTCGCTGGGTGAAGGGATCCCTCCAGGAACCTGCGCCTCGCCTCACACAGGTGTATGCCTCCGAGCGGAGTCTTGGGCAAATGATTGGGCGGCACTAGTGCCAGACAATAAATGCCAACTTGGTGGATGGAATCGACTGCCTGAAGAACCCGCGACATCCACTGGAAACTCTCCTCCTCAGAGCAGTCGGGACGCTGCTCTGCGATAACACACACGCGCTCGTCGCGGAGTACTTTGATGCTAAACACGGCTATCCGTCCTCGGTATATAAAGCGCATCGGCTCTACCGCTAATACTGTGGCTATGATGTCGTCCGCATTATGCTTTCGACCAGTAACCGTCATGAGGCCATCGCGGGAGCCACA
Organism: Drosophila mayri; assembly: GCA_008042485.1. NCBI lineage: Eukaryota > Metazoa > Arthropoda > Insecta > Diptera > Drosophilidae > Drosophila > Drosophila mayri. Next base: position 47,085 of record VNJN01009119.1, read on the forward strand.
AACGAAGACCAAGCCTCCAGGACCCAGGAATCCAAGAAGCCCCGACCGCACGTAATATTCTTCGCCAATCGGTTTTGAAATGACATTCACCGTGCCATTTCCATCTTTCGGTGGCTCGAATTCCTCAATTAATGGTTGAACTTTGAATGTGGAATTTGTCATGCCATCGAGTCCAAAGTAGCTTGCGCTCGTGGAGCCACTGGTAACGCATATCTCGCCAACTTGGTCGGTCTTGCAAAGCACTGGAGATCCTTCGGACCGCACGACTACCATTTGTGCTGCAGGCATAACCTGCCCGCAGTCCTGCAGAGTCAGCGATGTTAGTGAATCTTCACTATCCACTCTCACAACACCGTGGGAAAGGGCTGCCATGGACAGTACACCGCGTCCTGTGGCAGACGGGCTGAAGCCACAGGATCCGCGACCAGGCCGCCGCAGAGAAACCGTAAAAACTTCAGAGCTGCTTGCACATGGGCAAATTGCGTCTGACCGTAGTCCTTTTGCCTGAAAAACACTTAAGAACTGGTCACAAGATGAAAGCGACCAGGGGTTTGCACCATCGGCCACCAATAGCATTCGAAGTGACGAGAGCGAGATATCCTTATGGTCTTTCGTAGCTAGCAAGCCCCAATGTAAGTCACGGCTCTTAACCAGGCAGCAAGAAGCCCGATGCTTGGTTATTAATTGCATCCAGCTGGAGGGGCGCAACTTCATCAAGGCATAGGGTATGAAAATGACGTGCATACCGTTTAAAACTGAAGTCAAAACAGCATGCCATAGTCCAACTTCGCGCTTAAAATCCAAAACACAGACAATAGTCTCGCCCTCTGTGTAGTGACAGGCCATAGTCAGAGCACGGCAATGGTTAATCATGGACACACGCGTAACAGTGACTCCTAGAAAAAAGAAACCATTTGTACATCTGTTTAGGGCAATAGAAAGCTTTTACCTACCCATAACACTGCCTTCCTTATCGGTTGTATATTCTATATAAGCAGCGGCGGAGTCATCGACTCGTAAATTGCCCACATTAAATTCCTTAGGCGGCTTGGGTAAATGCTCAGTTACAAACCATTGCAATCGCGGCCAACCCTTTAATTTAGCTATTTCCCCGGTAGTCGTGGATTTTGGAAGACCTTTTAGGCACGCCTCCGAAGTTAGTGCCACAGTTATGCCGCAAGAGCTCAACAAGAATCCCACCTGCTGGGGTGGTGTATCCGAGCTGGAAAGCGGCAGCTCTATTGGCAGGGGCACCAAGCCCCGAAACATGCAACCGTACCAGGCTGTAATAAAACTGGAAGCGATTCGGGATTAGTTATTTGTCTGCACTACAAACTCGGCTCGTTTACCAACCTTAAAGGGTCATTGTTAGGATAAACCAACGCCACTCGATCGCCCGGCTTGAGGGTAACTTGCTCCGGACCCTTGCTGAATATTTTTGTGGATAAAGCATATGCGATTTTTTGTGCTCGTGACAGCAGCTTGCCATAGGTCAAGGTGGTTGTAATTTTTCCATTAGGATCAAGGACAGTGGCCATTGGACTCTTAAATGAATTTGTGCCATAGCGTTGAAGTGCGCACTCTAAGGATCGCGGTAGTCCGGCCGGAATGGACAGTTGCTCGCCCTGTACGGGAGTCATTGTGCTTCCCTCTGGCTTCGGAGCATTTGGGTCCTTGGTGTTGGCAGCAATCTCGAGCTCAATATCGTTGTCTTCGTAGAACTCGGGCAGGGGTCTTCGTTTCGGTCTCTTCAGAGTGTTAAGGAGTTGCTGGATTTTAGCCGACACCTTCCACTTTCCATTAGCATCGGTTTCGCTTAGTTCATTCTGAGATACGTTCACATATCGTGTAACCCGGTCTGCGGCACGATGGGCGTTGTTAAACTGTGTTATGTCAGGAGCGTTGTCTGAAGAGAGAGCAATAATTAATGCGTTATATTTGCAGTTTAGCCCCATTCAAAGATATATTGCAGTTAAATATAGTTGATTGTACGAGACCCCACTTCGTACTTTGCACAGGCATTCGTTAACAAGTACAAGCAAAAAACCCATTGCTAATCATCTCCATTTGCGCCGGGACCAGCCGCTGCTTGAATTGTATTGTGTGTTCAATTACTTACAGTGCTTCTGCTTGAACGCTTTGTCCGAAAAGTCATTCTCTCGCTTATATGCAATGGGAGGGGAGTCCGTGCTAGAGGTGTCAGATGTAGGCTGCAGAATATAAAGTACTTTTTAATGGGATAATATGACAAACTCTCTCTTCGAGTACATACTAGAATCCGCATATCGTGAATTCCGCATTGCTTAGTAAATGTTTCTAACAACTGAACATAGGTACTCACAAGTGGCGGCAAGTTTTGCGGTGGTCGTCTCTCTGGGGCACTATTTGATGATGTGTACTTCTGACTTGGCGCTTGGGTCGGTTTTGCATCAAGCCTCGTATGCTGCTGTGAGCTCATCGATGATTCACGAACTGGTGGCTTGATAATAGGCTCGGGCGGAAGAATGTTGTTGCTTATATGGTCACGTGGGTAGTTGTACTCCTTGTCGGGGGAAATGGTTTCCTCGGGTATGGACTCGTCATCTGTCGATGAGTCCAGCTCATCATTGCACCCGGGGCTTCGATTGAGGACAGATGTGCGCTTCGAAGGCATGGGGAGGCTGGGCTTTGGTCGACCTTTGAGGGCTGCGAGGGCCTGCTGTACAGCCTCCTGTCGTACCTCTGCGAATGGAAAGAGAACTTCAGTAAATGATTATTAGGCTCTTATTTGGGTCTTACCCGAATGATAGCGTTTCTCATTGTGCGTTACTTTCCGCTGTGTGCGTCGTTGCCGATGCTGACTATTATTGGCCGATGACAGGGCTTGATTTTGGAAACCACTGGGCTCGCGGGTGTTCTGATATCCGGGATCTCCGACTGCACCGCCTTGTGGGCGCATGTTTTCATAGCCGGGAGTCCCGACATTTCCCCCCTGAGCTGTCGATGAAGAGTTAACGGAGGACGACTGGTGATGGTCAATCTTTTTGGAATGTCTTTGCTGTGAGGATGATAGAGACGGTACTTCGGTCACATAGCTGTAGCCTTCGCTTGAAACTACAACTCCGTCGTTGTTGATGTTTCCGTGACCGTGGCTGTTGCTGTTGTTGGCATCTTTAACGTTGTAATATGGCGGTGGCGGCGCACTCTTCGCCTTCTCGACTGTACATAAAAGTAGCAGAAAATGAGCATTGGGACAAAGAAATTCGAATAGTTAGAAAAGCTCACATACCTTCATGCTTTTTCAGGAAAGGCTGCAAGAGCTTCGCACGCTTCTTTTCATAGCCCTTCTGCGTGATGTCGCCTACAAATAAAGAAATAGTTGGATTTTTAGCAGCCTCATCGCAGTAAATGAATCCAGTGCCAGTGGCAGCAGAGTTTGTTGTTAGAAATTGAATAGCTGCACAATTGAACGCATTTACGATGGCTTGCCCCCACACTTTTCTTTTAATTGGTGTGTGTCTGTGTGAGGAGGCTTTTGCAAAAGAAAAGCTGATAAATGGGCAAAAGTATCTCAGAAATTGTATCTGTGTCTGGCATCAGGCACTTGCAAATAATAAATGAACAAGCATTTCAATTTGTAAGATTTAAGCGCAGGCTAGGCCATCTATCTCTTGGATTCAACTTTTGGAATTTCATTTTAGACAATTTACACAATATTTTGAGAACAGGAAAAAAGGGGTGTACCTTCAGACAGCTCCAAATCCAATTCGGCGAGCTTCTCGCGAATGTAGCCGGGCAACGAGGAAGGGTGCTCCATGACCGAAGAGCGCAAGTGGCTTTCAAATTTGGTTTTTCCTCTTTCCTTATAGGCGTTAAACTTTTTGTTGGGCGCAGCACACACACACTCACACACGGCCGAGCAGAGACACCGCTACTTTCCCACTGGGCTCTCAAAAATCGATCGATTCGCCACTCATGTTAATTCACATTTTGCCGACGCAAACCAATAGTGCTGCAGCTCCCACGGTCCCAGTGCTCCGATTCGAAGCCCAGGTTGCTTTTTCAAGTACCTATTACGAATTTGCACAAGGAAAGTAAACAAAGAAAAAGTAGCCAGTACAAATCGATTTTATGATGTGCCTAGCGAAAATTCTGATGTCTCGACGCAAGGGCGCACTGCGTCCATATCGATAGCCCGCAATCATCGATGGCTACGAAAACACTAATTGTAGCCGCCGCCATCGATAGCTCGACATCTGAGATATTCAAACTCTGCCGCTGGGGTAAAAAATAAACGAAGTTGTTTATTTTGTAAATATTTTGAGAACAGAGGAGGAAACAATCCATTAAAGAGTAATTTAAAAACCTGTTTTCCCCACGCTGCTCTGGTACTTACTCGGCACAAGTGCCATTTGAGATTTTAAACTCCGCTAGACCAGTGAATTGCATGTACTCGGTTTTATAAAAAATTATTTAATTGTATTTACTCAGTAATGCAAAAACAGTTTAGAATAACATAAATCTGCAAATTTAAGAGACATTTTGAGGTTTACACACTTTTCTCGTCGCATTCATTATAATTATTGTTTTTGGGGGAGGACAGGCGCTTTTAAAAGGTCGAAGTGCTGCTAGGTTGTGTCAAATATTTATTTAAAGGATCTAGATCAATATTGAAAAAAAATATAACCCAATAAGTTGGTAATAATTTGCGAGCTGCTTAAAGCATACAAAGTGTACTGTACTGTGATCTTCCATGCCATTGCTCAGATGTATGTATGTTCTCCAATGTGGTATATGCATCATATATATTGGTGTGTATAGATAGAATTAGTAATTTCATATTCTTTAAGTTGTTGCTTCTTGTTATGTATATAAAGGGCGGGTATGTGGCAGACAAACATTTCGGCTAGCAACGCGCTCCACGCCACAGGCCTACTCCTATTGTATAGCCATCTTTTAGCGGAACTCGGGCGCATCATCCTGTGTAATGTCGCCGTACTTCCAGATGGCCAGATGCGCCGCTAGAGCTGCCTCCTGCGCAGCTCTATACTGGTCCACAAGGTCCTTCAGCTTGCGCTCACGACGCTTTTCGGCCAATACAAGGCCCTCGGCGACAAGCTGCTTTCCAAAGTCGACCTTAGTGGTTGGATCATGAAGCGTGGCCAGGTTTGGCGATCCAAACACCTTCAACTCCACGTTGAGCTGAACCTTGTGGTTCAAAACGTCCTCGGAAAAGGCACGCAGAGCCTCCTCCTTGTCTTCGTTGTCCGTGGGCAAGGTGACTAAGGCCAGCGCGTACTCAGTGGCGTACGGCTTCTCGCTGCTAAAGGCTGGGGGCAAGGCGGCCAAGCGGCTGGTGGGCAGAGTCTGAAAGACAAATAGATTACATCAGACTATCTCCAGAATTTAACTTAAAAATTCCATTTGTGTGGCTAGTGTGGGTGTGTTGCAACTCGAGGACATTTGTAAGAGCATGGTTTGGACGCCCCCAGCTACTCTGCGCTCTCTCCTAGCACGCCAGTAAAGCTACTTCTATTGACTTTGGATATCCCAAAAAATATGGGGCGTCCTCTGTACGTTCGAAGGCAATACCCAGCAGTTCGGAAACAGAACACATTTGTCGCAGCTGAAGGGTTTGGACTACGCCCTCACGCTATACATGAAAGTCACACGAGAAGCATATTTTTGGTATGGCAAGCTTATGACTCATGCGTTTCACTTCAAGCCGGAAACGGATCTAAGGAGCTTGCGGAATTCACCAAGTCTACATCTGTGATCTACACTTACCTCCTTGTTGCCATAATCAATGTATAGGACGGTGGCGTTGCTACCCTGGACTCGCTCCACCTTGGCGCGGTACCATTGATTATCAAGAGTAAACTGGGCGGCCACGATGTCGCCGCGCTTGGCCGTGTACGATCCAGCGATGGGTGGGTTAGACTGGAAGTCGGCGTGCAGTTTGCTCATTAGAGTTTCGAGCTTGGATCCGCTCTCCACTGACTGCGCAAAGAATGTTAGAGTTTCGGTAATCTCAGTGACAATCACGTTTTCGTAGTTGACTTTGCGCTCCACTACCACCGTGTCCTCCTTCTCCTCCTCAACAACAGTTTTTTCCTCAGGCACTTGTTCCACATAGTTGGCCCAGATGTTCTTCTTGGCGGCCTTGGCACGGTCTTCGGCGCTCTTCAATACGCGGAAGTACTCAGACTTCTCGGCACTGAAATGGACTTCCGCCAAACCTTCTTCCACAAGGGCCACCGACAGGTTAGCGCCGGTGTCCGTCCATAGCCAACCAATCACTGAAGAGCCAGCCTTGTCGGTGGTATCGATATGGACCGAGACGTCGCGTTGCAAGACACGTTCCCGCGTAAAGGTGAGAGCCTCGTCGCCAAACGGTTCGCCTTCTTGGGCAGGTACTCCATTCAGCGCCGGGCGGGAAGAGCGCGGACACGAAATGCCAGCCAAAAGGAATGTGACCAGGCAACTGTCCTTTGGCACAAACAGACGAAGGCGCGATCCGCTGGCGACAAACTCAACTATGGCTTCAGAGCGCAGGGCACGCTGCCATGAAGGCAAGTATTGGACCTTAATGCGGGAATGGTCAACAGTCAGGTCGTTTACGCGCAGCGTGGCATTATCCTTCTTTGCGTGCAAGCCCTTCAGGCCCTTGATAGCCTGCTGTTCGGCAGCAATGAGTTGATCATAAGCGGAAGATCTCTGATCGTCGTCCTGGCGGTAACGCACACATGTTGCCAAGCCCTTGGCCACCATAGCCTCAGCCACATTCTGACCACCAATCAGCACAGTGTAGCAGTACTTCTCAGGGAAGTTCTCGCGAGGCGGTGAGATGTAATCCAGATTGCACTGAACCTTCTTGTTAATAAGCTTCTTACGCAGAAACTCGCGGGCATCGAACATGTGCGGAATCTCGTAGAGTGGCCGGTAGTTCTTTCCGCGAGGCGGCGCCTTCACAATTTCCTCACCATCGGTTCCAACCACTGCTCTCTGGTCGCGTGGTGGCCTTATGGATGAAAAGAAGACCTTCTTCACTTGACCGTTCGAAAGGCGTACGTTGACAGCGTCGCCGTTGAAGACCTCAACAACGGTGCCGGCAAAGTCCTTCTCCTTCGAGTTGAAAGCTGGTGTTTTTGCTTGATAGTCTTGCCATTGGCGGATGCGTTTCTCCTTGGCAATGCGCTCGGCAGCACGCAGTTTATCGGCGCCTGCAAAGAACAAAGAAATGCATTAGTTAAGTTTAAATGCACTTCTCCATGCCCAATTGTAGAACAGGCAATGTCGACGGGGTGAAATGAACGCAGCAACCATTAATAATGTCGCAACATTCTTGGAGTCCGTCTTTAATTTAGCAACCGATTGCAGACAGTGAACAGCACAACAAAAGGTAATTTACCAAGTCGGTGCTGCGCTGTGCAAACGAACTGCGTGTCTGTTGGCTCACATTACTTCAAACTCACCCGTCTTCATAACTGCCATGGACCAGTCCACACACTTGGCAAGCCCCTCGCGCAAAAGCGATTCCGCAATGTTGCCCTTCGGGTACAAAATGGACCCAATGAAGTTAGAGTTGTTCACCGATTCCAGCCGGATTTCCACATCGCGTTGCAGCAGGCGAGTCTCAACATAGTAACGGGCCTCGTCGGCGAAAGGCACCTTTACACTAAGGTCGGGCTTGCCGTCAGCATCCAGCTTAACACCAGGGCACCGAATGCCCGAAATCATCAGCGTGATGTAGTGGAAGTCGGGCAAAAGGAATGCACGGACGGTGGAACCATCGCGCACGTGCTCGATGATGGCCTTGACGGGCTTTCCTCCGTAGATGTCCACCAGATGGGCAGGATTCTCGTGAGCCCACTTGATGTTGCGTACCTTTTCGGCAGGACTAGTGTTGGATGCCCACTTGCCGCGGCCAGCAGCTCGTGCCTGGTCCTCCAACTCGATCAAGGTTTGCTGTTCAGCGGTCGGTCGACCCTCGCGGCGCACTGACACCAAACCCTCGCGCACAATCGACTCGACCACATTCTCGCCAGACTCCTTGTCCTTGCCGATCCACACAAAGCCGTACTCCCGGTTCGAGTTGGCGGGCTTGTCAAACGTGAAGGTCACTTCAACGCCGATCAGCTTCTTGCGCAGGAACTCACGCGACTCCCAGGCCCAGGGCTCGTCCTTAGTCTCGTCACCGCCAGCGCCGGGACGGCGGGCCAACTTGGGGGCCAAGACATGGGAGAAGGTAATTTGTTTCTCCGGAGGCGGGGCACCCTTGGTTGCGCGGATAACTACCGTGTCGCCGGAGAGAACCTGTAAAGTGCGGGAGGTTATCAATCTGGTGTAGAGTGAGGTTAAAAGAAAGTGCACGTGCGGATTGGCTAGCGATGGCAGAGAAGCGATGTATAGCTATCGCCACTATATCCTCTGTCCCCCTTAAACCTAACAGCACTATCGATTTCTAATTTATGCGTTTAAATTAGAAATTAAAAAAAAACCCGGTCCAAATGAAAAAACGTAGCTATCCATCTAATTAAATAAATTCATTTCCCGGTTACTACACATTCAGCGCCTGCGCTACATTTTATAGAAACGGGATGCATAGATACGTATGTATGTATGTACCGGTCATCCGATTTGTTCGGATAGACAAATGGAATTTGGTAGATATGCGGCCATACTCGAAGAGGCCTACATCCAAACCGGTTTAGGGATCTGTCCCAGCAAGCAAGCCTGCGAGCGTACGTGGGCAATCTGCTTAGATTTATATGTATACCAGTGCGGAGCGCGGGGATGTGTAAATAATGCACTATTTATGTTACAATTCCACCAACAGCAGAACAAGAGGGCGCAGGTGTAGGGCGTCGGCTTTTACCTACGGAAGATCAACAGGTTTTTTGAGGGAGGCGCTAGAGCCATGGCATTCCGAATCTTTGGCCGGGAGTTGGTTTCCAGGCTGCCAACGTCAGCAAGCCGGATTCTGCCAAGACCTGGTGGTCATTTTCCGGCAATTGATAATTGTTATCACAGCCGAACCACCGCGACCAAAAGTCCACCGAGCTGAATGAAAATGGCGACAGCGCCTGGTCAGATGGCAAACGACATGAACAGGGATTGAAGGAGAGGCAGAATTGAGGTTGCCCCAAACAAATTACATTCATAAATAAGAGCAGAGCCCTGAAGATGCCTTTGGAAAGGCGTCTGTGGCGATGAGGTTAGAGACGAACGCCGTTCGGCGCACTAGCAACTCTCGGCACGCCTACTAATGAGTGAAAGGCAGGAATAGGAATGACGAAAAGCCGGCGCCTAGTCCTGATGACGTGCCAGGGGCACACGGTCCACCACCCCCCTCCCCAAGGCCCAAGTCCGAGCAACATAGGCCAAGACACCGTGCCGCGCCGAAGAAAATCTGCCAGCTTGGCACCTTCGATAACTTTCATTTCTTCCGACGAGCGTGTGCAACGTGTCACACACACGCACCGAGTCTATACGCGCGTCTCTTTCGCACTAGTCAGAGTTGCACTCGGCAGCCTGACAGGCCGCCGCGTTTGCCACGCTGATGAAAGATAATACAATTCACTTTCCAATGTCCAAGGGGGCCGCTGCCCACTCGATCCCCCTGTGTTTGTGACCACAATGTACTTACTTGCTTAACAATGCCGGATAAAGACTTGGCTGGGGCTGGCGGCGCCCCGTCTTTCGCTGCTCCGGCAGCTGTCGCGCTGTTTGCGGTTGCCATTTTCTCGTTCAAATGCGGGTGAGGTTACTAGCAGAGGGCCGTTGCACTAGGCTTTAATAGCGGATTAGCTTGCGTTGATTTCGGGCTCCACACCGTTCCAACCTAATTAAGTTTTTCAGCAAAAGATTTTTTGACCAGAAGCTAGAGCTGCGAAGACACCGATGTTACTGTCGCGTATCGATGGCTTTGAAAACACATCGATTTTTATTTCAACATCCACATCCACGGTCACACTGGATCAGACAACGGGCCTTGACATTTGCGCCTCATCGTTTGAATCGCACCGTCTCTAACAGCAACAAACATCAACAATGAGCCGGCCAAACAAATTGTTCGGCGACAAGGCCTTCGAGCTGCTGAAGGAGTTGGAGAGATCTTCGCAAACCATTCCCGCATTCGACGACGACGGCGTGCGCCAGGTGCTCGAGGAGATCAAGGCCATCTTCGAGGAGAACGTGGCCCAGGCCTCCACTTACAACGCCTCGGGGGATCGGAGTCTGTGGCCACTACTGAACTACCGGCACGCGGCCCTGCAGCGGAACAAGCGGTGTCTGCTGGCCTACCTATACGAGCGCGCCAAGCGAATTAAGGCCTTGCGCTGGGAGTTTGGCCCCATCATTCCCGGGGACATCAAGCAAGCCCTGTGCGAGCCGGAGGTGCAGTTCTTCAACAACTACTCCAAGTCCCTGGCGTCGTACATGTGCAGCGCCGGCTACAGCCAAGGACAGGGCATTGATCTGACCAACCACCTGCGTCCCCCCAAGTCCCTGTACATAGAAGTGCGGTGCATGGAGGACTACGGAAAATTCGAGCTGGAGGACGGAGAGGTGATACACCTGAAGAAAAACAGCCAGCATTACTTGCCGCGGGCACAGGTGGAGTCCCTAGTGCGGCAGGGCATTCTGCAGCACATAGCTTAGTAAGATAATAATAAACAAATTACAATTTCTCGTATTTTTGTTCTTGTTACTGAGCTAGGATATCGATATATTGCTGGCGAAACATCGGTTCCAAATAGTCGATTGACTGCCTACAGCTCTCCGCCGGCTCATTACGTGATTTCTTGTTTTGAAAAAATTACACAAATTCGGGGAAAATGAATCAAGCCGATGTAACCAAACTGATGTCCCAGCTGCGTATCGCAGTCCGGCCGAATAAGCGTAATTTAAAGAACCCGGACGGCCCGGAGGGGCGGCTGCTGAAGCTGCGCAAGACCGTCACAGCGTTGGTGAAGCACGAGCGCATTGAACTCTTTTACAATCGAGCGGACGAGGCTCGTGGATACGCCGAATTGGTAAGTCCAAATTAAGACAGTTTCGCCCGATTTCTCATTTATCATTTTCCTTGTTGCCCGTTTCCTGCAGCTCATCTCGAATGCCATACGGTACGGTGACCGGCACAAGGCCACCATGGAACTGGCTGATTATTGGCTGCTGGAGAAACAGCTTGTGCACAAGCTCTTCAAAGTGCTGGTGCCGCGCTATGAAAACTACAATTTGTCCTACACTCGCATGTACAAGGCGCCGAGAGATTATCCCGGCATTTACTACAGACAGTCCGTGCTGGAGCTCAGGGGCAATCCGTACCCCACGCTCGCGACTGACCACTCACAAAATCGGAATCTGCTGCACAATGTGCTCCTCGACGAGGCAAGAAAAGAGTTTAGACGTAACAAACTGGCCGATTTGGTCAACAGCAGTCAATAGTCATTTAAGACTCAAAAACCGTTTTATTATAAATGTTTGTATATACCAAAGTCGAATGGCCAATGTTCCGTTTACTTTACTCAGTCTCAGTCTAGGTGCTAGTATTGTCCGTAGTGACGCTAAAGCCGACCTTCCTGGGGGGCTACAGTTTGTTGACATTGCAATGGCTCAGGTAGTCCGATTTCCAATCTGTTGCACAATATACAAAATAAGGATTGCTCAGCGTTTGAGGCTACTTTTTGTGGCATGTGACTCACCTTTTCCCGTGAGGCAAATGTCTCGCAACATCTCACAGTGGCTATAGAAAAACTGATGCTCATTTGTGGAAGTCGCGCAGATGGGCAAAAATGGATCACAGGTGGAAATAGCCTTGCAAGCCGAGCCGCTGTCAATCACTGGCATGGACGCCGACAGTGTGAGGGACAGCAAGATGTCCCAGATCAAGAACCAGAACATCGTGTGTGATATATCGATCGGCTGCTTATAGTGATTGCGCCATAGCTGGCAGGGACAGGTTAAGGAGCGGCTCTTGCTTCTGTTGTTAATCGCGTGGAGTTTGATAAGAATTTGAATATTTGCATATAGGTTGTCGCTATTCCGAAAAAATGTTAGTATTTCCATATGTGTGTGTGGTGTGTATTGTCCCCTCGGTCACGGATTGTACGGAGCCAAAGTTGCTGCCGACTTGAACGGCTATCCAACAACTGATAACCACTGGGGGACGGGACCTAAGCGCTGATGCATGCTAATTCGCTTCATGTTCCTGAACCCCAAGGGTTGCCATGGAAACGGGCACAGAACACTGGCTCTGGCTCTGACCAAAGAATCAATGATAACTTCTACTTTCCACCGGGTCACCGGGAGCTTTTGTTCCGTTTCGGTATGAATGGGGTTGCTCAACTGACTGGAACACCGAACACCGGCTTTGTTCGTTCACATTTACGTTGAATTCAAGCGGTCCAGATTCGTCGATATGCTGCCTGCAGCTCGCGGCAAACTGTGGATTCGCCTAAGCATTCAGATGACTGTTTAATGACTCACGCGGCTGGTCTTCACTGAACGTAAAATCCATAAACATAGCTTATATAGCCTATTAAGTGCGAAAAATACTTTAAGTGTGAGAGTCTAAAATCTTATGACCCAGTATTTTTATTAAATTTATATTTAATTTAAATTTCCTACTTCCGGTTCCAGAACAAAACATATTTTGTACCCAGCTTTAAATTTTAATGTCGTCTAATTTAATGTTTCTGTTAACCCATGTACATACCTATGTACATATATGTAGGTCAAGTGAATGAAACAAGAACAATCTGCAAAGACTGTAAGACTCAAATAATGAGATCTGAATTATTTAGTTTATTTCCAACTGCAGATAATATATGCTAACAATATGAAGCCATTCTACATAATTGTAAGGATTTTTAGGGCCTTCCCTCTCTCATAAAAAAGTGGATGTGTACGTCATCAATTTGCTTGTTTAAGGTGCGGTTGCAGAACAGACCGACTGCCACTCCGTCAAACCGACAGCCCGAACCAGAGCATGTACGGCTCAGGCTCAGGTCAGGTGACTTAATTACATTTGCATTATTAAATTTTATGACAGCTGTTGGACCCAATAACGCCTACATACTGACCCCAGGTTGTTGGTTGTTACGACGCCTCGTAGTTCGGAGTGCAAATCAAGCAGGAGGGCAGCCGGCAACCGCAGTACCCATTGTCCTTATTGCACGGCGTACAATGTTACGCTTTATTTGTCACCTATTGCCAGCCCACCAGCCAAGCCACTTTTTATTCCATCAGTTCTTGTTGACAGGAACAGGAGTTGGAGTTGGAGTTGGAGTTGAGAAAATCTGTATTCGCTGAGATTGTTTGTAACAACAGGTGATTGATTGGATTGGTAATGGCAAATCAGTCCAGGCATCTTGGACAAGTCCTTATAATTATAGCGAACTAAGATGAATTTGAACCGTAACGTTGACGGCATCGGTGTGTCAGCAGAAACGGCTAGGCCCACCCATCGACCACAAATTGCATGTAACTTTGGGTGGGGCTGGGGCTTGCATTACGCCATTATGGAGTCGCGTCACTAAATTGAGCAAGAGACCTGCTTCAGGGCCAAAATTGGAAGAGGGCATAGGGCAGAGAGCAAAGGGGAGCATTGTCCAGCAATTATCTAACTTAGCAGGATACTGCGAGGACAAGCCGTGTGCCTTTAACAGTGGCCACAGAGATTGCCTGAAAATCTTGCCTTTGATTTATCCGTCTCTGGATAAATTCTTGTTTATTTTTTCCCCAGATTGTTGCCACCTACAGACACAGGCACGGGAGAGGAGCTAGCTAGGCAACGCAGCATTCAGGATAAAAATAGAATGTTAAATATTTATTTGTAGAACATGCGCAGCTCATTGATAAAAGTCCTGGCGCTGCTGCGCACTCTCTCAGTACACACGACCGTCGAGATGCGAGAGAAGGGAGCATAGAATCCTGTAGGATACTATACATGCCGTGGCCTTTTATGCTGATGTCCTTATATCTTTCCGTTCAGTTTCGAAGAGTCGTGCAACGAGAGCAGTTAATACAGACCGTCTAGAAAAGCTTTTTTGCGCCGTGTCTGAGTCTGGAGTTCTTTTGTGTGTATAACTAACGGTTGGTTCTCATTTTGATCGGTTAAGTGCCAGTAAAAAATATATATTTCAAAAATATATGAGCTAAACTTAGATTTTAACCAGTGCCCCAAAGTCTGCCTCCGAAAGGGAGAGCATACTTCAAATTTATTCATATCTCCTGTGCAAAAAATAATCGGGCAGGGCAATTGCGTTTCCTTTTTCTCACGGATACGACACGGAAGACGGAGCGGGGCTCTCCTCCCGATTTAAGGATACATATTAGTTATAAGTATTTTAAGTTGAAGCTAAACTCATTTTCTCCGTTTATATTTGGTTGAATGTATCCACTAGCTTTTCTCTGTTAAGGTAGAGGTTTTCTCTTTTTGCTATCCGCAGTGGGCAGCAGCAGAAGTCACACCATGAGACATAATTATAACGCGCTTTTGCTGGCAACGTTTGTGACATGGTCGGGGGTGTTGTGCAGCATGGCTTGGGGAACCACAGAGGGCCAAGAGACTCCGCTTGCGCTCCCCGTGGCAGAGCAGACCCAGCCCACAACGGCAATTCAAGGAGAAGTATGGGAGGAGGATGACCACGAAGTCCTAATAAGGAACGAGCGCGGCACCAAGAGCGATGGTGAGTCGAGGATTTGTGGATTTATGGAGAGTGTTTTCTGAGACCTGTCTGGTGAACTTTGTGTGCTTTTCATTCCTAAAGGTTTGTCATGCCGATATGGCAAGAATCCTTGGACTGAATGCGATACGAAAACGAACACTCGCTCTCGAACCTTGACCCTAAAGAAGGGCGATCCGGCCTGCGACCAAACCCGAACCATTCAGAAGAAATGCAAAAAAGGTAAAAACGGGCAATACGTCCTAAACACACAGTAAACCTAAAACTTTGTCCCACAGCCTGCCGATATGAAAAGGGCTCCTGGTCGGAATGCTCAACCGGACAAATGACTCGGGCTGACAAATTGAAGACGAGCAGTGATCCCTCCTGTGAAGCAACGCGTGTGATCAAGAAGAACTGCAAGCCTGGCAAGTCCAAGGATAAGAGTGCCAAAGAGCAGCGCAAGAACAAGGATAAAGGTCAGTTGGCAAGCTCCGAGTTTTAGGCTACACAGAACCATGTCATTGCTGCATTCGAAAGAACTTTCAAAATATCAATAAATTACTAAAATAGCATGGCTACAGTATTTAAAGGTGTCCGTTGCTACCCACTGAGACTCACCACAATGATATCCCCGTTCTCTGTTTCTTGTCATTTCCATGCAGCCGCTCGCAAAGGACGCGTTTAAGTGATTTCGAAAACCAATAATTTTGAAAATCGATTATTTCAAATGCCCCAGCCCCCTGTCGGTTTGCGTCTCTCGTTTGTGAGGCGACTACTTTAAGTTGAACCTGCCCACTTTTTAATATATTTATAACAATGAGAAACAGAAGAATTGCGATTTGCGATGGCTCCAATTGCCATGCCATGTCTGCTATGTATACCCGAAAGGCATGGGCATATTGATTAAATGTTGTAGTTTGGTTCTCAGCAAACGATACACTTACACTTAATATTTAACGACAGTACGTTCAATTGTAAAACATAATAGCAACTTTGCGGAATTTAACGTATTTATGCAACGCAGAATAAAGGATATTCATACAATACCATTACCATTACCACTACCATACCTACATAAATACCTATTTATTTAGTTTATTCAAGAAACTGGAACAAAAACGAAAACATACATAAATCGAACCCCAGTACATAGAGCATTCTCTGAAATTACAAAACTGGAAGGGCAGTTGCCTTATCGGAATCAATATTAATTCTTAAACGCAGCCTCCAAAAGTGTGTGACTGTTCAAGCCCTTTCCATATATTTAGAGTTGTTCTCCATTGAATTTTACATAATAATAACCGTAAACCGTAAACCGTAAATCTAAAAAGTAAAACCAAACATTTAATCTGATTATTGATGTGACATTTTGGCAAGTATCAGCTTCTGTATCAGATCTCAAGTAAACAGAACGGTACTGGATGGATGGATGGACGGTATCAAATTTGTCATTCGCAGATAATAAATTTAACACTTAGTGTAAATATTGTAAAAATAAAAATAAAAGAAAAACCTACTATAGAAGGATGAGAGACAAGGAAGTGGACATTGTAGGCGATTGGCATTTTAAAGTAGTTTACAGCTCACTTTCACTGAATACTGATTAATTAAAGTAAACCAAATTTGGGAACGGGAAAATACAGCTTCCCGCAAATTAATATACAGTCGTACCGACATACACATACATATTCTGATCAAAAATTGTACCATTTCGAAGACATGGTTTATCTTTTTAATAAACACATATAAACTTAGAACGTTAACTACGACTTGATGTAATTGTCTGTAAGCAGTTTTA
Organism: Drosophila mayri; assembly: GCA_008042485.1. Lineage (NCBI taxonomy): Eukaryota > Metazoa > Arthropoda > Insecta > Diptera > Drosophilidae > Drosophila > Drosophila mayri. The sequence continues at coordinate 63,534 of VNJN01009119.1, forward strand.
CAACCATACCCATACCCAAACCATTCACATTTGCACTCACAGCATGCTATTCATAAAGAACACATCATCGTTAGGGGCAGAATTCGGCGAGTCTCTTTATTCCACAAGGAATCCGAGCACATCAGCAACTGCCCCGAAGTAAAGTGAAATTTGTTTACGTACGTATACATGCAGACGCATACAATATAAGAAAAAGAAGTAACTGAACTTTAATAAATACAAATATTACGGAATAACTACTTGAATAATCATTAAAACGCTGAATATATGAGCCTTGGGGCGGCGCATAAAGGTGGGTATCATGAAGCATCCCAGTTTGGGAGATGAATATCGAACACCGGGCAAGGGATGCTATTAAAATAGATAAGATATTAAAAAATACAGATTTTTACATTTAGTCCATAGCATGCACTTATTTCTCGCTGTTTATTTTCCTTGTCTGTTTGTTTCTTTACCAAACTGAATCTCTCTCGCAGGGAAATCACTCAAAACATGTTTTGGCTGAGGTCTCGGAAACGAAATGGAACTGGGAACTTGGAAGAGAGATGTATACTGAAACTTGCTCAAAACTGTATCTACTTGCATTTTGATATACATAAACTGCTCGAAGAACTCCAATCTGTTACACAACGCCTGGTCATTGTTTACATTCAGTTTGCCTCGCTTCAGATATGAATGCGAGTCCCATGCATTTCCTCTGTACGTGTACATATGTATTTACATACATAATCGATCATAATAAAGAAGAGAAACATGACCTGTGTGGTGGAGTGTCCCGACTTTCTGATACCCGGAGCAATCTGCAGGGTTCCATATAACGTATGTACATTTAGATCTCGACCTAGCTAGAGCTGATTATCTGATTGAATACTTCCGAGGGCCTTCAGTGATACCTTATCAAATGCATCTGCAAGAGTTCAATATACTCGAACATACTCAGAGTACCGGGTTTGTAACTGATAAGAATGCATTCAATGTTTATTAATAAAGTTTCGAATCTCATTATAGAGTGACAGAAGAATGCATTTATTCAATGCCATTAGCCGTGTAATTGTATTATTGGGGGATAAAAGATAAACAACCGCAGCACTATTTCAGCGCCTCCAGGTAGCACTGGGACTTTTTCATCACCGTGTATATACGATTTTCGGTGGTACAAGAAAGCATGTCTCAATGGTGCTTCTGCCTTATGCGCTCTCTCCTGGAATTGAGCAGTTCCCGAGCCTCTCGGCTCCGGCGAGCTCCGGCACATAGCCACTCAGTTTGACCAGAGAGCATCTATGTATATACAGGCCCAATTTTTCCTGCCTCTCACGGTTGCTTCCAACTAGGGTAGTCAACCATTCAAGCATGTTTGACGAATAACAGACTTTGTGTACGATTTAGCATTGCATATTACCCAGGAACCGTAAATAATGATTATATTTATTTAAAAAATATATATAAAAATAATAAAAAATATAATTAAAAAAAAAATTTAAAGCCAACTTTCATATAAAACAATTTAATTTGAAGCTCTAACATAAATGTATCACAGCAGAAAATGCAATTAGCTGATCAGCTGATTGGCACTGACCTACATCAAATACTTGTCCACTCAACAACCTTGGTACAGCTGATCGACTTTTTTTGTTGACGTAAACATAAACAACTTCCCTTCAAAACAAAAATAGTCGATCAGCTGTTCACTCATCCGAAGTCGTTGACCGCTGAGAGAAGGATCAGTTGTTTGATTGTCTGAAGTTCATTTTTTCTTTAAGATACTGTAATCTCTCGATTATCCTAACTTGATTTTTATATTTATTAAAAATAAAAATAATCATAAAAATATTAAATATATTAACGGTTTTTAATATTAACAGGACTTTGTGTATGAAATCACCACTTTGCAGACTTTGTTTGTTGAAGCGTTAACAGGCTTGATGCCACATCGAACATTTGATCGTCGACGTCGGCAGAGAAATGGTTCGACAGCAGAAATTGTGCCTCTATATAATGTTACTCTATGCTCTCGGTCGCGAGCCGCAAGCCACCAGTCTTCCAGTAGAGTCAGCGTTTCTTAAAGAAGGCATTTCCTCGCCTTGTAGTCAGTGAACCCTGCCTGAGCTAAAACATAAACGCACATCGCATATGCCCGGACATTCCCTCTCTGAGATTTGAGTGAGTTTTACGGTGTCGGTTACTGCCAGTGCGCGCGCATAAATAAAAGACGGACACCCCTTCCTGTTGAGGAACTGCGTCGAGCGATAGCCATATAAGAGTTTCTGAGCCACCGATTCCAGAGGGTAGGGTGGCAAGTGTTCATTTTACATTTTAGATAAAGATAAATGACAAAACGATATCAAAACAATTGAGAAAACAGTTTGGTATAAGTTTAATCAAATCGGAATGCCTGCTGTCGGTGTACTTTTCGAAACCAACATATCGGACATATGTCCGCCAGATGTACTTGAATGAATAATAAACCTGATAATTTCTGTATTCTTCCCTAAATGATATTCACATCTGAGATTTGTATATGTAGTTTAGGGGAATTGTATTAAAATAGGGAAAACAAATATTTAAATCAATTAAATACATTTCAATATTTTCCAATACAGGTTTTTATGATAGAGTCTAGGTTTTTCCAAGCCCATTTAAAAAAAAAATATAATATAATATTGTAATACTTATAGCATTTCTTTGGTATCAGATCCCCCGAACGGAGCTATGAATCTATTTCTAATATTGACGACGGTTTCGCAATTGGTGCTAGTGATACTGGCATCATCGATTGACAGCGAGGATGGGGTTTCTGGGATCCAGCTGGTAATGAAGACAGAAGAGGGTGGGGTCGTACACCTGCGTCCGGTTCGAGGGGCTGTGGAGGAGGAGGCAGCCGCCACACCCGTCGTCAACGGGAACGGGGAGAAACACCGCCTAAGGAACAACCGAAAGGGGAATAAGCCTCAAGATCACAAAGCGGGCAACAAGAAGCCTCTTGCTGCGGATAATGCTAGTGCTCCGCCTCCGCACTCGCATCCTAAGCACAAGCAAGGACACAAGAATGCGGACAAGCCACCTCGACAGGCAAGCAAGCAGCAACAGCAGCAGCAGCAGCAGCACGGACATCAGCATCAGCTGCACCATGGCCCTGGCAAGAGATCAGGACCCAAACCCAGAACGCAAAATAATGGTGAGAAAGTACACTGCACAACCCAAGGTGGCTCTATAATTTCCGTTTCATTTATTGCAGCGTCCACTTGTCGCTACGCCAAGAGCGCTTGGTCCAACTGTGACGCCAAGACCAACATTCGGACGCGAGTCCTGTCCCTGAAGAAGGGAGAGCAGAACTGCTTGCCCACACGCACCATACAGAAGAAGTGCAAGAAAGGTGGGTGTTGGTGGTGTGGTGGCGTTGCATAATCATCGAAAGGCGCTCCGTAGATGCCTTGGCCTGTGCGAATGCCGTCTAATTAGGCCCAACGGCTCCGGCTCCACTTAATCATTCTCGTTGACCTATATACGCGCAGTGTCTGTAAAATCGAAGTGCGCCTTTTGCCGCAGCGTGTGTCCTCCAATTAGTGGCAGACTCTTTTATGTGGCTCCTGCTCCCCCCTCCTGTTCGGTACCCCCTGTTTTCCCGCATTTCCTGAACTGCACAACAGAATAGAATGAAATATAATGATACCCACGGAACCGTTTTAATGAGTGTATAGAGTGCATAGCTGATGTTTATTTTCCACTCTTAATTTCGGATAGGCTGCCGCTACGAGAAGGGCACTTGGTCGCCATGCAGCGACGGACAAATGACCAGGGAGGACAAGCTGCAGGCAGAGGCTGTCGGCGGCAGTGACCAGAACTGCGATCCTGTGCGCACTGTCAACAAGAAGTGCAAGGCAAATGGCAACGCTGGAGCCGGAAAACAACACGGACGGAACGGTTCCACAAAGGAAAGGAAGCAAAAAGAGAAAGGTGAGGCTGTGTAAAATCTATTATTATTAAATATTTCATTAAGTGTTCTTTTCTTACAGCTGCCCGTCGCATTTCGTCTCACGATTAAATAACATTGTAATTAAGCATTTTTTGCGCTGACAGCAGATGCATTGCATTTTATAAGTGGTTTTAGAAGTTAAATCCTACATTTTTGTAAAAACAATCCAATTCAAACATGGTTTCATTCAAAGCTTTTTAAAAAGGGTATTTTTTATTAATTCATCCAAAATTTAATTGAGGTTTTGTCTAACGATAGAGAGAGAGGTACCAGATAGGCAGGGTAACACCCCACATATCCCCCATAATTATGGAGAAATTGGCCAAGTTATATCGAGAGGACAGTTTCAGTCAAACTGGGAAACTAGTTTTCCGATAAGCAGAAAATATTTATTCTAAATGGGATTGGAAATGTCTCGTCAACGCGCAGCAACGGGTATATATCGGGCACAGGTGCCAGGACTGTATCAGACTAATGGTGTTCCGACTTACTGCCGAAATGGCCTCTGTTGCCACTACCAAGGTTTGAGGTGGTTGCCGCGCTTGAAAATGCTCCTCCTCTATTGCTTGAGTTGACATTGGAGACGAAACTTCTTCCCGCGGCATGTGAACTGTTCCCGAATCCCGAATTATTGAATCCTCCCGATCTGCCTCCGAATCTTTCGGCATTGTTACTGTTAAAACTGTTAAAGCCGCTCGGTCTTCCGCTGCTATTGTTATATCTTCCCGAGGAGCCGCCGCCGCTTCCACTATTTCGCATAGAACCTCGGCCTCCACGATGGCGGTCGCGGCCTCCCGAGTCGCGAGCCAAGCTCTCCAGTTCCGGATTAACATTTTGATTGGCTTCGCGGAGTATATCGATGAGGGCACGAGCGCATTTGGCGTTCTTTCGAGTAAAAAATGCGTACGAAGTGCCCGTTGAATGCTTTCGTCCAGTTCGTCCGATGCGGTGCACATAATCCTCGGAGGACTGCGGGAAATCAAAGTTAATCACGTACTTAATGCCGTCAACATCGAGGCCGCGGGCAGCCACATCGGTGGCCACCAGAATATTTGCTCGTCCGCTGCGAAAGTCATTCAATACGCTGTCTCGGTCGACTTGCGACTTGTCGCCATGGATGGAGCCGACGCCAACACCAAAGGCATTGATGAAGCGGGCCAGTTCGTCGACCTTCTTTTTGGTGGCAACGAAGATGATAATCTTTCCGGGCGCGCTCGGCTGGTCATAGATGTGGGAGAGCAGCTCCTTTAGTTTTGATCCCTTCTCGTGCTCTGCACACACGTCCACGTACTGGCGTATGTTGTGGTTGGCCGACAGTTCCAATGATCCGATATTGATCTGCTCGAAATGGTTTGATATTACTATTGCTCAGTAGGGAGACTGCCTTGCTTACCTGTATGTAGCTACCAAGAAAGTCTTCGGCCAACTGACGCACCTCCTTGGGCCAAGTGGCACTCCACATGAGTATCTGTCGGTCTGGTCGTATCTGACCCAGTATCTTGCGAATCTGCTGCTCGAATCCCATGTCCAGCATGCGGTCAGCCTCGTCCAGTACCAGGTAGGTGCAGCGTCGCAGGTTGGTGGCTCCGGCCTGCAGGAAATCGAGCAATCTGCCCGGCGTTGCAATGACTATCTCCACACCGCGCTCCAGGTCATTGGCCTGCCTGGAGCGTGGCGCTCCGCCAAAGACACAGGTGTTGCGTACGTAGGCAGTCGAACCGAAATCGTTGGCGACCGCCTGGATCTGCTGAGCGAGCTCCCGCGTTGGTGCAAGCACCAGGGCGATGGGGCCTTCACCCCGTTGCAGCCGCTGTTGTCCATTTATGTGCAAAATGGCGGGCAGAATGAAAGCCAGCGTCTTTCCGGAGCCAGTCTTGGCAATTCCCACCAGGTTGTGGCCCGACATGGCAATGGGCCAGGCCTGGGCCTGTATGGGCGTGGGCTCCGAGTAGCGCTGGCGCCGGATCTCGCTCATGCAGTAGTCGGGGAAGCATACTTCGTCAAAGTGCTGTATCGGATTGGGCGCCTCTCCGCGCACCGTAATCTCATGCTGGGCCCGGTAGCGTTCCACTTCCTGGGCAGGACGATTGCCAGTCGTTGGGTGCTCTCGATAAAAATGCTTTTCGAAGGGAGCCAGCTGCACATTGCTCCAGTTAACACCTCGCAAATCTGTGGCAAAACAAAGACAGCATTATTGTGAGTATACATGGGCTACCTCACGCCAGTACATACCAGAAAACTCGCCATTGGATGACCCAGAGGCCCCACCGCGATTAAATCCGCCGCTCCTTCGCCGAGGACTGCTTCGTCTGCCATGTCTATCTACGCGGCCGGCATGCACTGAATGTAACCGAAATACGATAAATGAGTTCGTCCTCACAGATAACGCCGGCGTACGCACCTCCACCACCGCCACCGCCACCGAATCCCCGATTGAAGCTACGTGGTGGCGACATTGTTGGTGTCTCCACTAGACGCCTGCCGGTAAAAATAGCTTTTTCCCTTTTGGTGGTAGCCTTTAGAAATCGCACCCAATGGATCCACAGGCTGGTAAGCTGGTATATTCAGATTGCCAGGAAGTCCTCTGCTCTCATCTCCGTCACCTGTGCAGGCTGTGCAGTCTCGAAATCTCGAGCAGAAGCTACTTATTTGGGGCTAAATGCAACTCGCTTCCTATCAACACAAGAAAACTGCACCTGCACTGTATTTGTGTTGGTCGATACCAGGTTTTGTGGCATCCACAAATGCGATAAATCGGGGCGTATACGATATGCCGTCGCGCTCAGGATTGCGCCAACATGGCGGACCCGCAATATTTGCAAATTTTTAAATGCTGCCCGAACATTTGGTCTCACAGATGCCAGATCCCCAAGCAACATGGGAGCTGTGGGGCTTTTTGTTCGAATTGAGTTTGAATTTTGTTGAAGTTCAGAAGGCAACCAACTGCTCAATCGTGTGCTGCGACAAAATTAAATCAGAAAATTTCACACTGAAACACAGATTGTATCGCTCTCGGCTGACACAAGAATGTCAAATTTAATAGTGGATAGTTCCGGAAACTGAAACCCTATAGAACCTTTATTGCATGACTTAAAAGATGACTTTAAAACGGATCGCGTGGCTGTTGTGTCGGTGCCCGCGGCTTGGCCGCCAGCTCATCGCTAGGCGGGCGCTTGCCTTGGGCTTGTGGCGCCCCGTGATCAATGCACTTCGTGCGATGCCGGCCAACAGTGCGGAGGCGGGAAGGACGCGAGCTGCAGAATTCAGTTTATGCTTTTGTAGATTCTTTAGACACTCATGTAACTCGTCTTGGGCTTATGTGGCGCAACGACACTACTCGACGCATCAGAAGACCTCAACGCAGATACTGTCAAAGCTCTTTCCACAGACAAGCGTGGAGTTCAGCGAGGAGGCGAGTTGCGAGCAGCGGCAGCGCGAGGAGGAGGAGGAGGTAAGGGAAATGGAGCGTGCCTGGAAGCGGATGCAGCATAGCTTCGGACTCTTTAGCGTGGGGGGTATACTGTTCTCCCTCTGGGCCATATATTACTTTGGAAAGCCGGCTCTCGACGAACAGGGAAACGAGGTATATGACGAGTTCAGCAGATTGCCGCTGATGCAACAATATTTGGCGCGAAGCTGGAAGTCTGCGAACCAACTCCAGCGATTTATCCAGGAGCCATCGAGTCGGAAGCTGCTTCCGGACCCCTTACAGCCCCCCTATATCCAGCCAGCCTATACCCTGGTCCTAGAGATTAAGGACCTTTTGGTGCACCCGGACTGGACGTACGAAACTGGCTGGCGCTTCAAAAAGCGACCCGGCGTTGACCTTTTCCTAGAGGAGTGCGCCAAGCATTTTGAAATCGTTGTTTACACGGCAGAGCAAGGGACTACAGTGTTTCCGATACTCGAAGCCCTTGATCCCAAGGGCTACATTATGTATCGCCTGGTTCGGGACTCGACGCACTTCGTTGAAGGGCATCATGTAAAGAATCTGGACAACCTCAACCGAGACCTTAAGCGTGTGGTGGTCGTGGACTGGGATAGAAACGCCACCAAGCTGCATCCCACAAATTGTTTTGCTATTCCGCGCTGGGCAGGAAATGATGACGACACGACCCTGTTTGATCTGGTCGCGTTCCTCCGTGTCCTGAGCACCAACGGGGTCGATGACGTCCGCGAGGTGCTGCAGTACTACGGCCAGTTCAGAGATCCCTTATGCCAGTTTCGGGAGAACCAGCGAAAGCTCGAAGAGCAAATGCAGGCAGAGGAGCTGGAGAAGAGCTGCAAAGCAAGGCCGGTCGTCAAGAATTGGGCCCGCGGCTTCAAAGGGAATTAAAGCGTATAGCGTTTTGTGTAAACTTCAATAAAGAGCAATTTAATGGGAAAATATGTTTATAAATCATGGGAATTGTTTAAATCGCTGGTTGATAATAATAGCAAATAATGGGCAATATCATTACCATTTTATATTCTAATATAGAAGCAAAAATTTGTATAAATTCGGATAAAATTAATTTCCTGATGCAACCAGTATTACATTATCGTTGCGTTACTTAGACCAATCTACTGCCCACTTTTGGCAAAGTAAATCTAATGTTTGAGTAATCATTACAGTCCCACATTATTTATTATTCTCAAAAAATGTAACACCAAGTCATTTATGACACTTTTTGTTTTTGGACCAAATTCTAGATTGGTTAAATTGAGAGTTGCGGCCATTGGCTGGTGAAGGGTGAAACAAGCTCAATTATCATGGCGCTGGCAAGCTGAACATTTCGCACATGTTTGCTGCGATGCCTGTGGATTGATGTATCGCAGTCCTGGCATACGCCCCCCTTGTGTTCCAGACTCGGAATTGGTTTGCAGTATCCTCTTCGTGTTCAAGTGTCGGTGTCTCTATCTGCTGGTGACAGTGACAGATTTGAGTTACATGCAAAGCCCCCAGCCCCAGCAGCGGCAGTCCTTCCATTAATTCTCTCCCGCTGGTTCGGTAAGCAGTTTTGTAATGTTTCTGGCCTGACATTTGGCACGTAAAACCAGCTTGGCCCTCTAATCGTTACACAAACATAACAAATAGAAAAGATATTTAAAAACAAGAGATGTTTGGAGTAACCAAAATAGAAGAACATCGTATGATTGTGTCTGGCTCCGTTTGTGTTTGGGAGCCTTGGCGTTGTAGTCACAGGATGTGGTGCTAATGTGCTATGTAAATACAGGACGACAGGACTAAAACGAATACGAACAAATACGCAAGCTCAGCAACATGTTGCTGCCCTGCAACGGTGTGTGTGAACACGTGCCAAAATAAAGGACGGCGGAGACGGGTGGGTGGGTTGTCATTTGCGGAAGTCCTCCACATACTACAGATGGCCAAATGGGTATTTCCACAATCAACAATTACGCACTCCACTTCACCAGTGGGTGAGTCATGCGCAGTGCCGTCAGGGGAACCGTGCAGCATTCGGCAGCCCCAAATGAGAGATATTCGGCGAGTCAATCAAGTCGGAGGAGCTGTGCTTGCCTGGCGGTGCACCTACCTGAGTCGCAACTCAACAAGTAAGGGACCCTTTCGTGGTGGGTACTTTAGAGTCCCGACTGCGGGCAGTGAAAGTATAGCTGCGGATGAGCGTGTAACTGTCAAAAGGTGGCTAATCAGAGCGCAGGCGTCAAGTGTGTGTTGCCACGCTGTCCGGCACTGAGGCTCTCCTCGGCACTAGGACTCTGCGTATGTCAAATCAGCATCCTTGCCAGGAAGGCGACTCATTCACGAGGACTCGCAAGCTGTAGGAATCGCGAACGCGGACAAATTCAGTTTGGTTTTGACGTAACGGGCGGAACGAACGTTTGGGCGTCGCGTCTCAGTTGTGCGGATGGATAAGCATTGCACACAATAGGACACTTCGAGGATACTACAAAACGCATGACAGTGTGTGTATATGTACAAGGATAAATGAGTTTGCCAGTGTATTAGTTACAAAATGCGAGAAATATATGATGTATATAGAAAATCGTGCTGATGATTGATGATTAACAATGGCTTTTAGCTCTAGCTTCACTCCCACTTGATCTCTTTAATGTTCATTTACTGCCTGTCTGAATTCCCTTCTCTGCATTTCGATAGCCGAGTCTCCTTCTCTCGGAAACATTTAAAACACAATAACAAATGCTGCCCCACCCCAAGGTGCACATACATTCCTGCCAATTGGATTCACATCTGTCTGCACTCGCAGTGTGTGCCCCACAATATCCTGTGTGGCCAAGAGGAGTGATTAGACTTGACTTGCATTAGCCACACATCCTTCACAGCCACACCCTAAAATGGTTTGCCTCGCCTCGAATAATTGAGGAAGCTCCTTCGTAGAAGTTACTGAGAGTACGATAAACATTTCGAATGTTTAAGCAGTCAGTGGTCTCAACTCAAAACCAAGCTAAAAAGAAAGCTATCTCCGCAAAGCCGAACTCTGCATACCCTTTGCAGTTTGCCAATGGGTCATAAGAACAAATAGGAAATCGATTATGACTAAACAATTGTATTTGGTTTACAAACCAGCATATGGATTTAAAATTAAAAATTCAAATTCACTTAACGTAAAACATTTTAATTAAATTTATGGTATAAATACCAAAAATTTATATTTAGTGACTTTAAAATATGATTTCTTCCACGAGAGTCATAAACAATTAAATAATTTTAGCATATTTGAATTCAGACGAGTGTGAAAATAAAATTTAGAGAGGCTTCTCTAAAAACACTTCGATCCTTAATAATTTATTGACCTTGGCAGTAGGTGTACATAGTTTCCTAAACAAGTTTGTCCATCCATCACAGGCGATAACCATCGTTTTGTGCGTAGTCTGAAGGATGACAACCGAGACCTATTTGGACTTGACGTACGAGAGAGGCAAGGGGTCAAAACGTTCATTGAGACCAAAGCTGTTAAAATTGACAGATGTGACGATACCGCACCGCAGTCGGAAAAAGAACAAAGTCAAGGTGCGCCCTGGTAGCTTCCCTTCGGCATTTAGCTGATAATTGTTCTTTTCAGACGAAGGATCGCTCATCCACTTCGGTGCGCGAACGGATTTATGATGATCCGGCCTATACTGAGGACATAAGCCACTTGGCGAACCCAATGCGTCGCAGCAGCGTCTCAGGCAAACCCTTATCAGAGCACAAGTCGCGATCCGATGCCTCATCTAGCAGCCTGTTGGCCAGGCACCAGCTAACCAAGGAGCTGCACCAGTATGTGACGGGGAAACAGGACAAAAGCAAGAGTCCCCAGTCGGCCGCTGCAGCGTCCGGTAGTACAGCCGCCAATTTGAACTACGAATGTGATTCAAGCAGCACCGACAATGAGCCGCTTGATCCAGTCAAGGGTGGCAGTATGACTCGCCGGGTGCGAAGTCTGGAACGCAGTCTGGCCATCACGACAGCAGAAAGGGCACCGTATGAGAAGAAGGTCGCCCAGAAGCGCAGCTCCAAGCAGAAGAGAAATCTCAGCCTCGACAACAGTCGCCACCTGGCCGCAGTGCATCCCCATACACCGCGGGAGGCAGTTGGGGCAGTGGGCAAGAGCCACGACAGTGAAAGCCGTCCCCGCAAGGAACGGAACCGCAAGTACTACAGCGAGGGCGTCTCGGAAGTTGCCCAGGCGGAAGTCAGTGAACTAGACGACGTGTACTCCGCCCGCAGCTCGGCGCAGGGCTCCGCAGCTACAGCACCCGCTGAGGCAGTCGGCGAGGCAACGAAGATCGCGATTGGCAAACGCTTCTTGCGTGGCGAAATCGGAATCAAAAGCTTTAATTACTATCTCCTCAAGGAGGGCTTGAAGAGCTCGAAGAAGATGGACAAGCCCCGGACAACCGCTGGTGGCGGCGGGCCAGCAGTTCAATCAGGCAAGGCGGAGAAGCGGCACTCCCGCAGTGAGGAGAACATCTACGAGGAGATCTTCTTTAAGGATACTCCCAGCACTGTAGCCTCCTCGGTCACAGGCCCAGTAAGTGGCGTGGCAATGTCCGTCGCCTCTGCCCTATCCGACAAGGACTCCCAGCCACCACATAGCATTGGCACGAGCAGCGAGGCAGGGGCTGCAGATACCTTTGCGGAGTGCGAGATCTGCATGGAACAGTGCAGCAAGGACAACTGTGAGTTTTGCCTGACACAACAAGGGGGCCCGCTGGTAGCAAGTGGCAAGATGAAGGGCCCCCAGCCGCAGCAGCCAGAGCCGTACAACACCCACAGGACTCAGGAGGATAATAGCGAGGCGCGGGCATCCTCGACTGCGCCGGCTGCGCATATCCTGGAATTTCAGTCATACAACCCTAACAATCCGGGCGTGTACAAAATTGAAACAACGCCTGTGGCCATAACCGGTGACTATAATCCGATACTTCAGTTCCAACAATCCTCAGCGACTACGTCCACCTCGGCGACCACAACGCCCAGCGAGCAGCAACAGCTCCAGCATCAGATTTACGGCGGTTACTACCTCCCGCATCCGCACCCGCACGCTCACGTCCACCAAGGGCCTTTCCAGACGCCCATAGTGGGCACTCCGATGTCGAGTCACTACGCTGTGGGTGGTAGCCTGCTTTTGGCCCAAGTGGCCGGGGCTGGGGCCCCACACGGATCTGCCACGCCACCCCGCAAGTTGCAGCAGCAACACTACATTGTGGGCTACCAAAACGGAGGCCCTGGCTCAGGCGTGGCCTCCTTGCAGCGGCTCAACACTAAATCCTCCTCCTCCAGCGACTCGCTGCCCTATCACAAATATAATACAATGGCGCGCCTGGAGGCCAATGTGTTTGCCGCTCCGGACACTGGTGACCTTTACTACGCCGTCAGTGGGGCACCACCGCTTCACCCGCTGATGTATGCCGCCAGCCGTCCCATCGGCGGATCCCAGATCCTAGTCGACCCCTACGACCCCCAGATGTACAAGAGCGACTCCAAAGCTTCCATTCTTAGCGAGTTCTCGCTCCGCAGCAGCGATAATTCCCAGCGCTACGCCCGCCATCCTCACCGGCGACACGGTGGACGAGTCAGTGACTCTAGTCTCTTTTCGATGTACTCGAACTCCGCCCAAAGGCGCTACTACGGGAGCTCTGAGAGCAGATTCGGCTACGATTGCAGGCGCTGCAGCTTGGACGGGGTCATCGGAATGGGCTCGGGAGCAGGAAACGGAGTGCCCCTAACAGGGTCAGCTGACAAGTGCAGCTACTCGGACAACTGCCGGTACGAGTGTCGGAATTGTGACTGCTCGTCCAACTACTTCAGTTCCGATTTTGATGACATGTATGGGTCCATTGCACGTGGCGGTAGCAGCGGCATTCCCCGCAAGACTGCAGCTGGGACCCTGCCATCGAGTACCCAGGATGAGCTCATGGAGCCCAAGGAAAATTCTGCACCACCGATGCAGCAGCAGCAGCCATATAGCGCACCGCTGGATCTTAAACAAAACAAATACGCGCAGGATTTTTTCAAACACGTGAACGACGTCAAACGCAGCATTTATCAGTCGGAAATGCAGAGGAACAATAGCTTAGAGTCATCGCGACGAGCCCCAAGGCCCGGTGGCAGTGGCACAACCAACAGCAATCCGAAATCGAGTCCCAAAAGAGCCTCTTCCCAGGAGCCCAGGCCAGAGCCCGTAGTGACAACACTTCCACTGAGCAGGGGACGCCCGGCTGGCGGAACGAAGCCTACGCCTGCACCCAGAACCAGTCTACAATCGCAGACAGCATTGCCAACGGCTTCCGCACCAAGTAAGTGATACAACTGAATATTGTACATAAGGACATGTGCCAACTGATATTTTTTGCAGGAGATCCTACGCCGAGTAAACGCAAGAGCCAACCTAGTGGCCGGAGGGAGTATCCCTCATTGGATCGACTCGTTGCGTCTTCAACGGGCACAATTCCCAAAAGACACAGCAGAACAGGGGCGGAGACGGAGGCATTTAGTCCTAAAATAGTACCGAAGCCGAGGGTCCCCGATGCTGGAGAAACCGGAGATCGCGGGGCCAAGCTCTTGAATGTTGCTGTGGAAGAACAGGTGCCGACAAAACGGCATCATCGCACTAGCGGGTCAAAGGCGCATCAGAATGTGCCCGGTCCCAGCCTCCGCCGAAAGGATATTCCCGCTCCGCCGCCGCCTTCTCCAGCTACCTATTCGGACCTCCAAGAGTTAAAGGCAAATATGGAGGGCCTTCAAGACGATACCAAATCGCGAAGTATGGAAGCAGAAGCCAGCGATCAATCTGCCAAGAAATTGGCTTCCGTGCAGCCAAAGCCAATTGTAGATGCAGCTTCAACGCCGCGCAAACTATCAGAAAATCCAGCTGAAAAGGTCACGGCGAACCTTACGGATGGCAGCATGAGTGCAGCAGAGATGGATGACAACGATGTGTTCTACGACGCCCGCAGCGAGGACTCTGGCGGTGGCATCTTGCCCTCAGACGCCAGTGATCGTCGGAATAAGGTATGCAATTTATTTTCCCCCTTCTCAATTAATTGAGGAAATGGGACTTGCTTTAATATTCAATACTTTTGGTGTTAAATGAAAATCTTGAATATTGAAAAAATGCTATGGATGTACAGACTTACCCATGTATGTTGTATGTGTGCGTATGTTTAATGGCGTCGCCGTCTGATCTAGTTCTGGTCTTTGGGGTTGTAATAATCTGCACGTGGAGCAGGGGGAGCGGTTAGATGATGTCCTGACAGTGCAAGCCAACAATCTTGCTTTGTCTATGAATTCCAATTTTCCAATTTAGCAAGTTATAAAATTCTAATTCGGCAAATTTATAAGTACACAATTCTTAGTTTTAGTCGATTTCGGAAGCTGATCGTAGTTTGAATCGATTTATCGGAAGCTGATCGTTTCTCCCCTCTTGGAATAGAGGTGCCCAATTGTCGTTGCTTCGATTATCAATCCTTTTTCGTCTCCAAACTGATATAAGTGATATCCTAGTCGTACAAAGATTATTATTAGCTTGCAGTGCAGAAAATATAGGTTCTAAATCGCTATGAACGTGCACTACAGGATATACATCCTGCACTTGTTTTAATCACGAAGAGAAGCTACCAGATCGGTGACGAGTTTTTAGTTCATATTTAGTTCATAAATATCGGTTTAATGTGTATCGATAAAGGACACCAGGCTCCTCTGAAAGCACATGCCGAAATAAGCGTCGCAAAAACCAGTTTTCTTTGACAAAATGGACGCGATTGAAAGTGACGCCAGGGAATCTTCTCCAGAAGTGAGTGCTACACAACCGTTGCACATTGAGCTGATTGTGTATGCGACATCCACGACCCGACTGTTTTACATCAGCGACGCTTCCGCCTGGCAAGAGTGGTCAACTGAAGACCCACGCGGCAAAGATCTTGGCGCCCACGAAGTGTGCCACATGTTCCTGAGAGAAGTTCTACCTCTTATTGACACCTACCAGCTGCCGGAGATGGTCAGGAAGCGCTGCAAGCTTTTTGATCTGCATCCCTTGTTCCGACGCGTCGCCCAAGGTTATCAGTACAGTGCTCAGGGCAGCGGACTAGCCGCACGCTTCGTAGTGCAGCCCGAACGGGATTATCGTCTAATTAGAGGAGTTCTCGGGGTAAATATACATTAGTTTGACACGACCATTAGTTATGGTCGGTAATAGCCTTGGGGATCTTTGCAGAGTGGACCCGCTTCAGGATCCCATACTGTGCTTTTAGACGACGAGGGTTATGAACCGCGAACATGCGTTGGGTATAATTACAAGATGGACCCCGAAGTGGCCGCTCTGCTCTCAATCATGGTATCCACGGATCAGGAGCTAGCCATTTTCCAGCTGCACGATTTGGAGGAGATTCATCGCCGCTTACGTCGTGCCAAGCAATCATTTGAGGACACTGGATCCCTTGCCCCTTTCCGTGAAAATGTTGATCACCTTGTGTACAATTTGGATGTTTCCATTAACATTAGAGAGAAGCTTTGCCGCGTAATGAGTAATTGCAAAAAATATTAGAAACTAAGGGTGCCGCCGTCTTTAAAATGAATCCATTTTATAACCTAATTTCGTCAATTTTACTTCGTTTATTATATATTATTAACTATAAATTCCGTATCAACGTCTACTTGCTCCTATAAATGAATATTTGTATCAATCTTTAATTTTTAATATGGATATTTGTAATAGCAAAAGAGAGAAGCTTTGCCGCTTAATGAGAAATTGCAAAAAATATTAGAAACTGCTAAAGGCCTTTTGAATCAATTTAAAATTTAATTTTGCGAATATTACTTTGTTTATTATGTAACCATAAATCCAGTATCAAAGCCTACTTACTCAAACTCAAGAATACTTTAATCCACCTATAAATGAATAACTATATCAATCTTATATTTTTATAAACATTACAGAGAAGCTTTGTTCTAAACTTGCAACTTATTACATCCACCTATAAATGAATCGTCATATTAATCTTGATTTTGTTTTTAATACAAATACACTAAAGGGGAAATAAACCAATAAACATAATAATTAAGTTTATTCCATAGAGCTATACTATATATGTATGGGCATACATCAGGTGAAAATGAAGACAAACAAGATTTTAATTAAATGATACTTTTACAGGGCCCGTCCGACATGGCGACAGTAACACAGGCGCTGGCGGAGACCATTGCTAACGAGAATCAAGGCAAGGCCGCCACTGACAGCGAAATGGCGCACTCTGCTGAGGATGTTGGGTCCCCTCCTCCTGCTGAGCCTGCGCCTGAGAGACGGGAGCACGAGTCAGCCACCGTAGGCAGACCGGAAGGGAATGTTATCAATATTGGCAGCGACGAAGCTGAGTCCACAAAGAAGCATCGAAGCCCAGCTGAGGAGGACAGGCCACCCTCGCCAACACTGTGCCCTGCGGCAGAGAGCCAACTGGGTCTGAACTCCCGGTCCCGGCACTCGCCGCCCTCTCCGCCTGCCCATAAGGCGCTTGAATCCACGGGCCCGACTTTGAAAGAGGACTACGAAAAAAGAAGCAAAACAAAACACGACAAAAAGGCCCCGAGTCAACATGTTGCTCCAACATGTTCGGAGGGGCAGACAGCAACACTCGGAATCGGGCTCCCCACAGGCAACAACACCAACGCTGGCAACACGAGCTTCACCAACATCGCCAGCAACAGCGCAGCCGAGCTCAAATTCAGTTGCAAGACGGTTGGCAACACGGACAGCGACAACGCAGCGCCAGCGGTATCGCACAGGTATTTGCTCCCAGCCAACCTATAATGTGTAGCTAAATAGTCAAGAACTTGAACTTTATTCCGTACGAAAGCGGAAACGGAAACGGAGGTGCAAATTCGAGTGTCAACAGTAGTGACAGAGGAACACTTGTTGTTCCATCTCTCCTTCATGTGCATCCGCGACGGCCAGTCAGATGGCCGTAAAAAAATACACATTTGCTTCACTTTTCTTGTGTGCTCCGCGAATCCAAAGTGTTCCGAGTCAAAAATGCTCCCATTAGCAGTGAAGTCGTAAGCCCAAACATATTCAAGGGCTGTACGTAAACTCAACTTTCAGTTTTAGAGTGCGTTAATTAGGCTAGTGAATTTATTTGCATTCCACGAGAGTGAAATTGAGTGCGCAGCAGCTCCTGAGAGTGCTGCTTTGCGCCACATTTGGTGCTACCTTGTGTTAGCCTCTCCTCGGAATTGAAATCGGAACTTCAAACTTTAATGCGACTGGCGTGGACCGGAGGTGGGCCGGGGAAGCACACCAGCTGCTTTCTCTTCCACTTACAAACGGCAAGGAATCGGACCCCAGGACTCCTTTGATCAGTGAGCATATCAGTTTCATAAAGTCCCTGCATCACTGTTTATATATATATTTTGTTATGTCAACCAAGAACTGAGCACTCGCTGCAGTACTCCGATTAGGAAAGGGACTATAATTAGGCGCTAGGCTCCACACAGTCTATTAGAGGACTGGGAACTCATTAAATACCTCCTGCCTTAGGCGAGGACTTGGCTCCCGGCGCCCTGAATGCCTTCTGATTAATCGAGGAGTGCGATTCTGGGGAAATGTGGCCTTAGGATGTGGACTGTCACCAGCTGGTGGAACTTAAACAATTTGATTACCAAAAGGCAATGAGTTGTTTTTGACAAGGGTAAACAAGGGGAATAACCTCTTTATGACAGACGCGACTGTATATGAAGGAAGAGTAAATATCCTGCGTGACAGAAGCTTGTGCTTGCGTCCTTAAGGATGCTGCGAGGAGAAGCCAATCAATCGATGAGCATTTTTATACATTTTGATAAAAGAACGATTGTCCGGGGTCAGTTTAATTGAATCATTAATATTGGGCGCACAACAACAGGAGTATCCTGTGTGACACACGAGCTTGCATTACACTTATTAGATTGTAATAATAGGCTGCTTGCTCCCCCTCATATCCTGCGGCCTACTTCAATAAAAAATTTGGCAATCAATATTTTTCGCAAAGAGCAGTCCCCGGTTCCTGGCTGAGCCCTCAATACGAGACCGGCCTACATAAATCAATTTCGTCCTTTGTTTCCCCCGCATTGTGTTGGTATTCAATCATTTACCTATACACTTATGTGTGTTCCACGCATTCATCTCTCCATTCAGCATACAACGCACAACCGCACTCCGGCTGAATTGTTTGCAACTGGAAAACAAGGAAAAAATAATAATTTCATGTCATCCTTGTTGAACGGCCCTCGATGTGTGTGCGTTACAAAACATTTGTTAAGTACACACAGCGTTCCGCCCGAGAAATGCTTTTCTTCGAGTCGGCTTAGGTGCCCTAGTGTGGTGTAGATATGTAGCTTAGCATTAGCTTTTCAATTAAACGAGTGTACTTCAAGCACGGCTAATTGAAAACAAGTTCAGCTTGTGGCGCTCTGCAAGAGCTCAGACAGGTGAGAAATCGAAATCGAAACCAGGCCCAACGACAAATCAAATCAGAAACCTATTCACCGAGTTCGAGTGCGTTCGGCTAAATTTCGGAAAAATATTTTGCGAAATTGGGGACGACCTTCAAAACCTTTGGGCCGACAAACAATAAAAGTTAACTGGCATTTTGCAATTGAAGCAGTGCAAATTGCATGCAGCCAGCCAGTCGATAATTATGAGGCCTGATCATTACGGACACGATGTGCTGCTGCTGACTGCGCTGTGCGCTTGCAAATATGGTATGGAAAATGTGAAACTTGTTTCCTATGGCCACAACTTCATTTGGTCATTGGCTTTTAGTCAATGCCGCTGCAGTTTACCCAACGTTACCACATCGCGCAGCCCGAAGAAGCGGCTCAGCTTCTGCTGGCTTGGCTAGTAAAATGGCTAGCTGGTTGGCTGGCTGGCTGGCTCTGACTCTGACTCTGACTCTGGCCCCAGTCGAAAGTGCAAGTTGACTAACAGGTATGCGAGATAATGCAATCGATTTGCTAGTACCCGTCCTCAGCATCGTCCTGCGCTCTGGTCTGCTCCCGGCAAAGACAAGTGCGGCCCAAAGTGATTGAAAACCAGTTTTATGAGCCATGCATGCCACAGATGCGAGCGCAATGTGCTGTGGAGGCTCAGTGCATTTTTATTTTTATTTACGATATCCAAACCGGCAATCACAGCCGCTCAATAGACAGAAAAATAGACAAAAAATGCGCAAACATTTTTTAATGGAAACTTTCGTCCTCTCGGATGTTACCTACGTACTATATACTATACGTGCTTCAACAAAGATCGAAACATCAGTTTGTACCAGTGAGCTAAAGCGTTAGAAGGGGAATAGCTTTCATCTGAGGCTGCGTACGGATAATTCAAATCGGAGTAAGGGGAAAATTCCTTGTTGAATAGCCACATTGTTCATTTACCTAACTTTCACTGTCGAGGCTTGGTACGTTGCACTTACAATCAATAGTTATTTAAAGTATATTATTTAGTTATACCTTAAAGGTTTTGGTTATAGTATCGACATTGCATCCTCATAAACTCTGGGACTTAAGAAGGGTAAAGCAGGTCGCACATTCTAACTTGCTGTTTTCTTTCATTTTACTTTAATAATTACATTAAATTGTAATTAAGAGGCTGATCAACTTTTGATCACTCGGCAATGAAAGCATGGCCATTAAACTAATTTGAATTAAAGACGCAGTCCCAGGCATGCCTCTATGAATATTTAATGGCAAAATTACGAGTGCAAATACGCAGAAATTATCCGAGAGCTTGCAGAAGTAAAAACTCGCCCCGCGACCATGTGTGTGCCTGGGTATGCGGTGTGTAATTAGCGCTTTATTGCGAGAGAGTGGCTCACACTTCCTGTTTATTCCAGTGGTGGCCATGTCCTTTTACTCGAACACTCCGGTATTCGTGTTTGCCGGGAACTTCCTAGCCGTGCTTTTCTGTTTTCATTTCAAATAAAACATTAACAGAAGTCGGATTGGCTTGAAAGTGTAATATTTCGATGAGTATTACCTAGACAGACCCACATGTGAGGAATTCAAATATGTTCGTAGGCTGTCGAGAATCTTGGCTGCTCCCACGTACTCCAAGATTTCTGAACATAACCAAATAAGTTACTTACTTTATTATGTGCTTTCTGCCATAGGGTTAAACAAATGGGGAAGTATCAAAGACCCTTTAAAAGTGCAGCTATTGCCATTGTGGAACCTAGGCGTTGGTATCCAAAAAGAAACTTTAAACTCCGAGACATAAACTCAATGCTGAAGCGACTCTCTTAAGATTCTGCGTGGTCCATATTCAATAAATGCCATCGCTTCCCAATTTGGACTAAAAGTTGCGACGCCCACACAGGCAACAGCATTCGAGAGGCCGAGGCAACGAACCGAAATATAAACTCTGTTTGTTGTTGTCCGTTGACCATTTTGGAATGACAAGTTTCAAGTTTTTTAGGTGATTATATTCGCATGCCAAAGGCGGCAGCATGGGGCGGCTGAAGCTGAAGAGCTTTCTTTGGATTTACGTTCTGAGCCTCTCCAGTCGTGGCACCGTCGCTTCATTTATTATATTCCGGCCTATGAGGCGTCACTTAAAAATTCGAACTCAACATCAAAGATACATGCGTTGTCACGAGACAGGAGGCAGCTATTTAGAATAGCATCGGGCTGGAGACCACTTCCGGAAATGCCCCTCTGGAACGGCCTGTGTCCACAAGTATTAGCTGACATGTAACGTGGATAGAGATGCTGCAGCAGCCGACGGTTATTGTCCCTTTTAGAAAAGCTGTCACTGACACTTTTTCGCCCATGTATTGACCAGACTAGTTACCCTAATTTAAAGTCAAGCTGTGGCGCTTATCGTCCCTGATGACACCCACCTCGTACCCTGCAATCCGAGCATGGGCTGCATGCTCGTAAAAATATATATATTTGTGCATTTGTATCTCGTTCTCCGACTTGTTCAGCAACATTTTTTCCCCACACACACGCTCACGCACTGCGCACCGCATTTTCTAGCCACTTTACCCACTGTACGTTTCAGGGTCAAGTTTAGATGGGTTTTGGCAGCCTTCGGGTCGATCGTGGCTAGTGTGAGTAGCGCCAGAGTAGCCAGGCCAGAGAAGTCAGAGGGTCCACAAACTGTGGGTTTTGGCGGATGAATATTGTATCAGCAGCATACTCTGCCATTACTTGGCCACATCTCCGCCATCTTCCCGCTGTCAGTTAGCAGCGGTGGCAGCAACAAGGCAAAGCACTTACATTTGGCGGAGCGCCGCAGACTGCACTGCCGGCGTTAGCGGCTGCATTTGTGCAGATGTCAACGAGTTCAGGCGAGTGCTGAACCATGTTCCCGGACATTGAACCGTTGTTCGAGCACCGGCACGGCACTCTGTGTCGATTATCCTAGCCATTAGGGCCGCCAGAAGAGCAGGCATTTACTGTGTAGCATTAGGGCTCAATCAGATAAGGGGCTCTCCTAGCCAAGTCACTTTGAGCCTCTAGTCGCCTCGAAACTGGGGCGGGCAGACCAGTGCTCAAAGTAGAGATACATTAGCTTTAAGATATATTCCCTGTATGATTGAATTCTTGTTTTAAAAACTACTTAACAGCCGATTAAAAAATCTAATCTGGATTCAAAATTTCGTGTACCTTTATGTAACTATTTTTGATTTCCGGTCGACGTTGTGTCATGATCCAAAACCAAATAGGGAAAAGGCTATGTGTGACTTGAAAAGCTCTACAGAAAATTGCTCATCTCTTGCAGTAAACCGACACCCGACACCGATGCACCCGTATCGGCGGCAGCCTCGGGGAATCCAGTGCAGCTCAGAACACTGACACGTCAGGACTACTCCTGCCTCGACTCTAGCGAGGCACAATCGGACGACAGTCACCTGACACGCGACTCCATCACCCGGGAGTCCCAGAACGACGAGCTCTCGTCCTCGACACTCGAAAAACTAGACGTTAGCACTCTCCCGCTGCCTGCTCTCCCAAAGCGCCGCCGCACCCGCTCCCGCACCAGTCCCTCGAAGCATCTTCAGCAGCGCCAGCAGCAGCAGCGTCATGAAGCCGTTGAAGATGTCACTGAGTCGCCAGAAGCAGCAGTCCAGCAGCAACTCAAGCCCCGACAGCGAGCAGTCACTCCAGAGACCCAAAAGCAAGCATCAGAGATAAACACGCCGAAAAAGAACACATCGGCCCAGAAGCAGCAACGTCAGCAGCCAGCAACGCCACAGGCGCCGCCGCACCTCTCCGCTTTCCAGCAATACGTCGCAAAGAGGCGTGAGAGTCTCGAGGCGTCGAATCGCTGTTTCAACGAGAAGCTGGAGGCGCGCAGGATGCACTATCACCACATGGGTGGCGGCAGTGCCAATGGGAACCCTGCGGCCTCCCATCTGACGGCTGGCTCTAACGGAGTTCCCACATATTTGTTCGGCGAACACTTCCATGGGCGAAACTCCAAGTCGCCAGCCACAAACAAGGAGGAGATATTCCTGAACAAGTCCGGCTGGGTGCAGGTCAATACGAAGCGTGGCACTAGCAAGGATGACAACTGCGAGGGCTATCGCCGGCTGAACTACGGCCAGCAGAATGGCGGCGGCCGCAATGCAATTCGCGCTATTCCTATGGACCACGGACGCCGCTCAGACCTGGCCCGCCAATCGTTCATTCAGCAACACCAACACCAGCAGCAAGCATCCGGCATCGGCATTTCCGAGCCAAAATTTGTCGGCTCGAAGGTAGAAGAGCTAATCCAGCGAAACGAGGCGCGATTGGGCGGCTACTCATCGCGGGAATCTGCCCTTCGTCCAGGCTACCGGATCATCGACCCCCAACTGGCCAATATTCTTAATGAGAGGCCCGGCTTTCTCCCGGTCAAAAGTCCCAATGACCTGGACTCGCCCATCACGCCGATTTTGTCGCCGCCCCCAGCTTTCCAGGACAACAGCCGCAGTATGCGTCATCCGGAGCGTCAGAAGCCAATGCGCTCCCAAGGTCCGCTACCACTGCCAGTGCCCCTCCAGTCTCAGACCCAGTTGGTCAGTCAACATCCGGCCAACGTGTCCGCCAAGGGCATGGTCTTCTCGCGCAGCTTCGAGTACGACACGCGTCGACCCCAGCCACCCGACAACTATGTGGAGACCTTCTCGCGCAGCTTCGATGGCAACCTCTCGGAGCGTCCCCTTAACCTGGCCGTGCTGGCAGGGCAGCGGGAGAGGTCGCCCAACTTTAGCACTCTGACTGGAAACTCACCCAACTACCTAACAAAGAGGGAGAGCGGCGGCGGCAGCAGTGGTTCCTTGCGCAGCCGGGATAACTCGCCCAAGTATCTGAATCCGCACACGGCGCAGACGACAGCCTATTTGAATGCTGCTGTCAAGGAGGCGCCGCCTGTGTACAGCGTTGCCGCAGTCGGCAGTCAGGCGAAATACTCGCCCCGCTCCCGCCACGAACGAACTGCTGAGCGTGCCAAATCCCACGCCCTTGGTCGTTCTCGCAAGTCCCAATTCAGTCGGGTGGGCAGCGCAGGGCCCCTGGCGCCGCATCCTTCCGCCCCCAACGTGGGAGTGTCGCGCTTTCGCAGCTTCGATACATCCAAGAGCCAGCGCCTCAACTCCTGCGACAGCGGAGCGAGATCAGGTAAGTCGTTGCCCTGCAAATGACAAATTTCTCCATCTGCCTCTGCGCGTATATATATATATATATTACATATGTACATATATATTACTAGAGTCCACTTTTTGCGGGGCTGACTAATGTCCCATGATTTGGCAAATTGCAATGTCCCATCAGGAGGCAGGCCACAGTTGTTAAATGCGAAATGAATGCGAGCCGATTTTCATTTAGATTTGTGACCGCCACTTCCATTTAGTAGTTTGTGTTCAAAACAGTGGGCAACCGGACTGACTTCCATCTAAATTACACTCTATTTGACAGATCTCTCCAATGATGAGCTGGACAACGAGGATGGCGGCTTAAGCGAGTTCCTGTCTGCCAGCACACACAAGTTTCCCAAGGCTGGTGCCACTACTGTCAGCATCTCGCCGTTCAAGATGCAGCGCCAGCGCTCCCTTACCCCCGACAGGAACGAGTCGCACAGTTCATCCACCAGTTTGCGGAAGCAACGCTCCCTGACCCCTGAATCCAGATCCCTGACGCCCGAGGAGCGACGCAAGAAGGGCTCGCAGCTCTCGTTGAGTGCAGGCTCCCGCCAGAACTCCGGCTCCAGAAGCAATACGTTGGAGACCCGCAAGGATAGAACGCCTCCCAACATATCACGCAGCTCCTCGAGCTCTAGTTACAGTGGCGGGGATTCCCATGAGCCTCTGAACGCCAGCACCAGCTCAACTGTCACAGCCTCGGCCGCCGGTCCCGCAAGCAGCTCGAGCAGTCACCGGCGGGCAATGGCCCACAATGCCGCCAAGCAGGCCGAACAGGAGCATCGCATTCGCCGCTCCAGGTAGGTTTACACCATTGCCCATTTGGGTGTTAATGCTCTTGCAGACATATGTAGACCATGGACCACACACTTTTTGCAGATCTTTGCAGCTAAGCGAGCGCTCTCCGAATCGCAGCCATAAGTCGATCGTCAATGTGGGTGCAGTGTCCGTCCAGCAGCAGCAACAACAGCAGCAGGCATCAGCCCCGACTTATCAGCAGTCAAGGTTGCCGGTTGGTGGGGGCGTCTTCCCGCCCACCATTCGAGCTTCTCCAGCTGGATCTAAGACGCATGCCAATCCTTCGGCTTCAGCCAGTACTTCTGTGAGGGCGCGGCAGAGCGAGGCAGACAAGGCACGCTCCTTCGACTTCGATTACAACAACTACAACCGCACTGGCGGCCATAAGGGAGCAGCGCGCTCCGCCCACACGAGCGGCAGCGGTGGCGACAGCGGGAGCAACCAGAACTTGCGCGTGGAGAGGGAGTCCCGCTCCTTCGACGACGACTATCGTGAGGCAGTGCTCAATAACAACAACGGCTGCAGTGGAAGCGGCAGCGTAAGTGGACTGCGTTACCTTCAGCCTGCTCCTGACTCCGGCCACGGGTCATCCTCTCGTCTGCGCAAATCCAACTCTCCCGTAAACGCATCTGGCGTGGAGCACGGCGCGTCGCGTTCGCCGCAGTCTTCAGGATCCTCGTCAAATAATCTCCACCAGCCACCGCGACAGTCCGGCAGCCCTCAGAGCTATGGGACGCGGCTGTGTGACCACGAGCTGACGTACGACATGCTACGCAAGTCGCCGATCATGAACTTTAGGCGGGGCGATAGCAGCGACTATGAGCTGCCTGTGATGCTTCGCAATCGGGAGACCATCAACTCCGGCGGCAACAGTGAGCTCAACTTTATGAGCAACGAGACGCGCATCTACGAGCACCCAACTACGGTGCTAAAGCCACAGCGCTCCCTCCGCCAGAGTCCGGGATCGCGGGACGACCTGACCCTGGAGATGGCAGTAGGCGTGGGAGGCGACTACATTTACCGACAGGCAGCAACCCAGCCGCGCAGCAGCAGGTACTAGCTCCGACGCCTTTACAGCTGTCAGCACTCACACGGGAGTGTGATTCTCGATGAGAATCAGAATCCCTGCTAACTTTGTATTAACCTATTCCTCGAACTAACATGCACAAGGGCCCACGCTCGCTCCTCCTCGAACCAAGTTTAGCAGCGCCCAAGGTACTACTAACCCGACCAGAGCCAGCACCCGTGCGTAAAGACTGCTTATGCATACCAACTAATCTATGAACTAACCGAATTTATTAACCCTGCGGTGGAGGCGGCCTTACTCCCTTTTCCTAGTATTTATTTTGAGCGCCGGGCCATGCTGGTCCGTGCCAGAAAGCACGTACCAACATAAATCAACAGTAGAAGCAATAGCAGGAATGGTATATAGGATATCCAGAACAAACGCTCCCACCACGAATGTCCTGTGTCGCCGAACAGCCCCTACATTAGACCCTCTGGTTAAAGGAGATTACTAAAACCTGTAACATAAAAGCCTGTGCTGTGCTGTGTGTGGCTTACGCATTTTGTGTGGTTTTTTAGTAACACGACAGAGTTCCCACCAACGGCCACCACGAAGAGCTGCTCCAAAACCTTAGATACCTGCGACTATTGGCCCCGATGCGCAGCTTGCCAGGAAGGAAGTGCACCCGTCCCGGCCAAAGGAGACCGGTCGAAGGCGGCTGTATCTATTATCGAGCTGCAGCCTCCTTCACAGCCCCACCTCGTTTCAGTGGCTGTTAACAAAAGCCCAAAAGAGTGTGTCCAACGAATTGTCGAGGCGAGAGTTTCCAATCCGTCGTGGACCTTCTTGTGCAGCGGCATGGCCAGCACTCGTCATCCTTCACAGCCGGCGGGGCGAGAGAAGGACAAGTCCCAAAAGGTTGCGGCACAGGAGGATATTGCGCTCAGGTGAGTTTTGCTTTTTAACTTCCGAAGAGACAGATTGCTCCTAGGATCCCCGGCTCCTCCTCGTAATGGTTTCAACTGGCCAAGCCATTAGCGATTGACAAGCTCCGGCGGTGGCAGGCTCGCAGCTGGGGCTTTCCAAGTGCCATTAAACATGACAGATAACAATGAAAATGAGTGGCGACAGCGGAATGAGATTGGATACTGTCAATAATGGATAATAGTCATCAATATGATATTTTCCCTTTTCAGGAGCAGCCAGAGCGAGGACCAGCCAGCCCAAGTCAGAGGAGACGATGGAAACAAGTGCGGCAAATGGAGCAGGAGAGTCAAAAGGGGACGCAGTCGGTCGCTGCCAAGTCTGACGCCACGGAGATATAGGACTGACGGGTGAGACTTTTTCGTTCGCTTTGTGTATTTTATTTTTGGATATTTCAATTAGCGCAGGGAGCCCGCTAAATGCGGAAGTAAGAGAATGCTGTGGCTGTCCCTGTTCATTAGCCTTTAATAGATCGATGTTCAATTATGTTCCTAGCCCTTCGCAGGTGACCCAATGCCGGCCAGGCGTTGGTATACAATTGTGTTTATATCGACCGCCACCACTTCCTGGCAGCAGCAGCAGCAGCAGGACAAGCACTGGCACAGTCAAAGGGACCCAGGAAAGTCTGCGCCTCCTCCTCGTTATTGTCAAACAAATAAACAGCCGGTGGAACTAGCCCCAGCTTCCCCTTCCTCCTCCTTCCATGTCCTGCCGTCGAGTTCAGCGACCCACTGCTCGACTCGTCTATAGACACAGATTTGAACATCGTATTACTCTCGCCCCCTTCCCTTCTCTATGTCCGTCCCCCTGCCTGGCTCCATAAATAAGCAATGAAGCTGCCTGCCTGCCTGTGGGCGCGACGCGAGCTTGTGTGTGCGAGAGCGTGCTTTCGTGCCGCCGGCAGGCATCCTCCAGAAGCAATAGCTACATAAGTAAAACCGGCGAGCAGTATTGACAGAGATTGCTTTTGTCACGAAACGCCTGTAAATTAGTCTCTTTGAAAAGCTTCTTTAAGACTAGTCCCTCTTCGTGTACTTGCCACAGGTTGATATATATTTTAGTAATTTGGGAATCTTAAGGATAGGTGATGGAGAATAAGGATGGAATAAAAAGGAGAGTAAGCGTCTTTAATATAGGTTTTTATATAAAATATATCCTGCCCTTGCAGCAGAAAATCCAAATAGGGGAAGCTAAGTTTCTATAAAAAATGTGAACATTGAAAAGAAAATGGGATATTCTAAATATCCATAAAGCATTTTTTTAAATGTTGTGATATATTTATAAATATTTATCCTTCTTTTCGATTATTTTCTGTAACTAAAAAAGGTTATATCATAAATATTTCCCGTCTTCTTATTCAAGTATTATTATTAGAAAAACAACAAATATATTTATGCTTCGTTCCAATTATTTTCTTAGTAACTGCAGGAAGTCTTATTAATATTTAATACAGCCATAAATAATATGATTAAGGAAACAGATTTATAGGTATTTTGGAAACTGTTGCATACTTTCAGGCTTTCATTAAAACCCCGGATTTAAAGGTATTAAAAAAGTCAAGAAAACATTATGTGGTGTTTCAGAAATGAAATAATTATTCACATAACATCCATATAATTATTATTTTCAATAATTTAATTTGATAGTTTTGTAAAATATGCAAAGATGGATAGTTTTATGGGGAAGTTTTAAGGTTTTAAGGTGAAGTTTTCGTTTTCAAAAAGCCCGCGCAAAGGTGGATTTCTCTTTTCGTATACATATAGCCAATACACACATATAGCCGCACTCTTCTGTGGCACGACTCGCTTATGGGAACCACCACCTCTTGCCTTTTCAACACAACAGCTGTTCAAACTTACCACGGTGCAATAAGTTGTGCTATATCTCTGAAAAACAAGACTCCTATGTATAGCTCTCTGAAAAACAAGAAAAAACGCTCGACCGAAGCAGACGCGCTGCTCGGAAAGCTGGAAAATGCATTTGTAGCAAAGGTGCGCGCGCCGTTCCACCCCCGTGAATGAATCGTGTGTTGCCTCAGCTGTTTGGCATCGTTTTTGCATCTATTGGCCAGCGATTACACAAATCCTGGGCTACGAAACCGCGATAATAGCGTCAAAGGTGCCCATAGTGTCGTCAGCTATTAGCCCTGCCGTCGAGATCCGTGCAATTGGACGAGAACAAAGCAAAAGTACCCAAAGAAGACTTGCGGCTGCCGGTGCCTTGGCCAGTGGGCGTCCGTCCGTGCGTGTGGTGTGTATCTGTGTGAGGTGCGGTGTGTAGGTGTTGCTGGCATTCTCGCGAACGCTTGGGCAGAAGCCAAAATGTGTGAACGCTTGGGCAGCCGCGCAAATAGCGCATCTAAATAAGAAGAACCATAAGCGAAAATCAATAACGCCGACCCGCGGCACAGTTTATTACGCAAAGCAGCGAAAATGTCTACAACGACAATGGGTTTGCCCAGGAGCGCGCAGGCTGCACTGCAGCAGGAGGCGAGGCAGCGGGGCGACGATGAGTTCGGCGCCGGAGACGAAGCCGTTGCTGGGGAGACGGCGGCAGGCGGTGGCGTCGCCGGATCCGACAGTGGGCGTGCTTCGGCCACGGAATTCGATGGCGTGGCCGAGGAGGCGCCGGCCCCAGCTACTGCGCAATTAAGGGACAGCGGCGGCGGAGATGTTTACGCCAGCCGTGGCTCCCACACGAAATGGTACCTCCTGCCCGAGGAGGACGCGCCGTTAGCAGCGGCAGCAGCAGCACCTTTGGGGGAGTGCAATGGAGCGGCAGAGGACATCTGCGAAGGGGATGCTTTGGAGATGTAAGTTGATGAGAATCAAATTATTTTGTGTGTATATTTCCCTCCCGCCTCCATCAGGATTAACGCAGTTAATTTCGCGGTCCATTGACCAGGTTCCCCTGCTCCTTGACCGAGTGTCCGTTGACTTTTCTCACTTCCTCTCGGCCTGTTTGCCGACTAATCAGCCGTGCATAATTTCCCGTGACCTGTTGAGGCGTCACAGGACTCACAGATGCCGCCTGGTCCTGCTTAGCGATTTCCATCACGTTCAGCCCCGCCCCCTGTTGTCTCAGTCCTGATTCTTTGGCTTTTTCCGATTTATTTCTGGGGTAAACGTTCGGCGAGTTCCCTACAATCTGCGGCAGGGGGCTATTTTTAGAAGTGTATGCAAAAACTTGCTCTGTTGAATATTGTGATGGCAACGAGCATTTTGGGTTGGTTCTTGTGGCTTTTTACCCTGTACTTGTAGAGTCCAAGGGTATGCTGAGTCCATGTCATCCGTTTAAGTTACTCTCTAGGACTTAATCCACGAAGTGGTAGCTTTTATTTCTCATTTTGCATTCAGATTAGAGGCGAATCTATATTTTTTGAGGAATTCTATGTTTCTATTATTGTTTATTATTATTTATTATTTCTTTTCAATCTTTGTTTAAATATATGTTAGTCCTCAATGTTTTATCGGGTAGTTCTGGGACCAGGCACTCGATTTCCCGTTTATATCTTTATCTTGTGTTGGAACGCAAATAAATGTGTAGATAACAGTTTCGTCGAAAGATTGGGGAAATACCAGGTTATGATTATATATAGAAGAGAACAGCGACTCCATTGCGTCACCATCAAGGCTCCTCAGCCTGGACGTCATTCCGATCCAACTTGTCGTGGCAATGCACCATTTATGGACGTCGGTTGTCAACAACTAAATCTTTCACTGTCACATAATAAGTGGTCAGTCAGTAGTCAGTCGAGCCAATTTATGCTGGGAGACCTCTGCTTATGCAATGACCAAAACAAGTTGATGAAAACCCAAGGGACCTGAGCTGGATGTTATGTGTTTATATACCAAGATATAGCGTAGATTTTGATAAAGTACTTTTATTGGGGGTTTACCTATAGACTCTTGTATATCTCAACACCCTGAAGCAGCCCTCAGTGTGCAATCAGGTCAGATTCGTTAAATTTTCCCCGTGTTTGTTTGGTTTGTGACCCTATTTACTCATACAGAACTCTACCGACTTCTAAGTGTGAACGAAGGCAGGATAAAACCTCGAACTGTCTCTGCCACAAACATTTTTAAAAATACAAAAATACATATCTGCAGATTTGTAAAAGTTCTAGCTTTTGAAGCTACTCCACAGGGTTGTCCATGCTATTATTCAGTCCCACACAGACCTCGCAATGATGACAACGGTTAAATTTTAAAGCAAATTGCGGAAGATTGGCTTATCAACCAGAAAGTGTACCCTCAATTCTGTAGAAGTACGTGACTAGTCCTCGGCTTGTCACTTCGTATCCCCAAGATAAACTCCTCAGCAAGCAACAAAAAAGTAATTATAGTGTTGAGCAATGTTTCGAGATCGAAATCAGTTACCGAATTGGATGATTTTTAATATTATGAAATGGTCTATGAGAGCAGCAAACTATTTAATATCTAGTGTTCTTGTAATGCGAAGAAACACCCATTCGGGTTTAAAATTGTACGTCAGATGCAACGACAGCTCCGCATTTTCTCCTTAGCGCAGTTGTGAAAATCTCAGAAATTGTGCATAATGACTGCACCAGGGCAGGGTGTAATTAAGCGCATTTCCCATCCGATATCATTGTCGAGTGCATATGCTTGTGCGTTAAATAATAAACCCCCCAGCCACCGGCTACATCCAGCTAACTCTTTTCCCAAACCCGTTGCGTAAATCTCTCTGTATTTGCACAGGAGCAACAGCCTCGTGAATGGGTACGTAGAGTACGTAGAAGGAGGGCCCACTGCCACTCCCTGGGTTGTTGTAGCCTAGATTAACACATATTACCACTCATTTCCACGGTGTTCATGCAGCCAGGTTTCACAATTGAGTGAAATGTTTGGCGCTCGTAAAATATATTGACAGCGGCAGCGGCAACGGCAGCTCGCAGTGGAAAGTCGTATTTTTGGGCACGAAAGCATTTGGATAAAATAATGTTTAATTATGTTACATATAAGATTCCCCAAGCAGCGCCAGACTGGGGAAAGTTATAGCGCTAAGGCAACCGCCACATCTGCTGACCATGCGTTGTTCGGCGCTGGTGCTGGGCTTCCAGTTCATTTTCATTCCCATTTCCATTTCACTGGCAGTGGCAGTGGCAGCCGGCAAATCAAAACAAGTGCAGCAGGGCAGGGCAGCCAGCCCGCAAACAATAAAGTTTTGCAGCCCAAGTTCTCCAAGTTGTGTAAATAAGACATTAAGGCTAAAAATGCAATGATGCCCGAAAGGGGCGGGGCGCAGAGCTCGTTCTGTTCCCTGGCAGTTGGAGAACTTGTCACTGGAGGAAAGCAGCTCTGACAGCTGACGGCGTGGCGTATCTGGCTGTTAGTTAGAAGTCAGATGCTCCGCGAAACAGGATTTGCAGAAGGGAGAAGGGAGGGCAGGGCGTCCGTGGTAGCTCCTTGACATTTTCAGGCCAAAAATGCATTTACAATGCGTTGGCGTAAGCGTTTAGGGCAGGAACTGGGTACGAGGCTCCTCCGACTAATGGGATATTAATTAATATTATTCAGGGCCCAAGGGTGGGTGGTGGGTTGGTGGTCCTCCCCCTCCCTGGCCGGTCATTAAGCACCTCTCCTTGGTTAATTAGTTACCTTCGTGTCTGTCATTAATCAGCGGCAAAACTGGATTCATGCTTTTCATTATTATTTTTCCCCACCCCAGCAGAAATGTCACAAGTCTTTCGATGGAATCTGGCAGGGCTGGGTGTTAGGGTATCCAATGCTTCGACTATTTTGCTTCAGCCACCACAGCCGCAGCCATGTTTTGGGCCGGTAATTAGTTGCTTTGTTTAGCGAAATGGAATTTTTGTCGAGCGACACCTTATCCCAGTTTACGGAAATTAAAAATAACACAAAACTGAAAACTGAAAACTGAAACACGGGAGGGCGGCACGAAGACAGTGTAGAAACGTTTCAGCTGCAAAACCTCGGCCGGAATAGAAAATAATCAGATGACTTCAGTTTCGTTCAGCCGTTGACTAAAAGCCGGTGCTGTTCGTGCTCTCCAACCAGTTCTCCCGAGTCCGAGTCGGAGTTGGAATCTAAAAAGAATCATTAAAAAATCAAAGTAAAGCCAAACCACTTTAATTGCCCGTCATTAGTAATTCTTGCTATTAAGTTGGTCTTTTAGATGTTTTTCATGGAGCTGCAGCTCACGGCAAGCGTCCAAGCTCCAAGTATCTTTACAGTTTCCTTAGCATTGCTTACTATATATCCTTAAGCCTTAAGATTTGATTGTAGAGCAACGATAATGCACCAAGTGCGAGTTGAGGGATGTCTGCAGTGCCGTTTGAGCTATAAATCAAGTCATACCAACAATTAACCACGTATTTACGACACAAAAAAGATTTAAAGTGTACAAAGAAAAGACTTTCGCTTTCGAATCAGAAATCGTTGCTGCAGTTTTCCTTGGTATTTCCGTGTGCCCCCCGTACACACCACAGCCACATGAAGCAATGTCTGAGTCATTGCCACATCACGCATGCCGTTATCCGAAAGTCATTTCTAATTTGACCCCAGCAACTCGTGAAGATTAGGAAAAACATCAAAATCCACCTATATCGTATGTTTGGTCGTATAAATATTGTACATTTTTAGACACACCTGCTCTCTATGCTCGAAAATTATTCAGTTTTAACTCTTGCAGCCTGAAAATCACACACTCAAGCCCGGGGAAGAGGCCCCGATTACTTCTATGTTCTGATCTAGGGGGAGTCCATCAATGTCCGGAGCATCTATCAACCCAAAACCAGATCCTATTCCTATTTCTGGCCTTCCGCAGTAAACAAACAAGTTGCCCAGCTGCCGCGCGTGCCCCCTGCCCCGTCCCCGTCCCCAGCCGGTGTGCATCTGCCATCACTTATTGTTTCTGGCTGCCGCAGCCATTGTATTTACGAAGCGATCATTACCATTGGCTCCGAACTCCTATTTCGGGCGCTCGGGCGCTTGTCTGCCTGTGGTTTACAATCCAAGAATTTGTAGCTTGTTGCGCTTGCGTTCTCCGGAAAAGGTTAGGCGTGTCTTCTATGCCCCTTCCCCCTCTTAAGTGGATACATTTGGAATTAGTAGTCTGAGCATGGTTTTTGGTACGCAGGTGAATGCACTTTCAGTTTACCCAGTCTGGCGCATGTCGTCACTCCCTTGGATTGAATACCTCGAGGCTTAGAGCGAAGTCTGGCGAGATTACTTACGTAACTAAGCTGGCTTTACTGCGTGGAATTTGGTCTTGGTTCTCGGCGGAGATAACAAAGCTTCCCTGGCTTTGAAATTTACATTTTTTCGAAGCGACAAATCCTCTCCGGCTGTTCACTATCTGTCCGTAATCAGCCGCCAATGCCACACACATTGAGTCCCCTTATCAGTAGCTGCCTGGAACTGGCTGAGCTTTCTTTTAGCATTTGCGGGCATAATGAGTTCCGAGGGGACCGAGGAGAGACATACTAGAGTCATTAGTAAATGAATTAAGTTTTTAATTGTGCGTTTTATTTTATTTCAGACCAACGGGCGCGGTGTGAGTTCATCAAGTTCGTTGCGCCGGCGCTGTGTCAGGTCCGGTCTGGTAGGGAATCATTCGAAAGTTGAGTTGCGCGACAAATGTGCGCCTACTTTTGCATAATTACCGACTCTCTCCCTCGGTCTCTGTTAATCCAGATGCAATATAATATGCTTCAGATGCATAAATTGTAACAATTACGGAAATGGTGAGCTGCCACCGACGCACATATCGTCGTTCCCTTTTTGTCAGTGTAAAACTTATTGAGTTACCGCACTTTGAATCGAATGAAAGCTTAGTTAGTCGGATAACCACATAGACCAGTAACTGCCGGTTCGGATACGGTTTTCCAAACAGTAAATCGTGCAACTCACTCGCCTAATATGTATACAATAAAATATAATAATTAATAGAAGCCAGCGACTGGGGCACAGAAAGTCTCCGGTTCTGGGCCGAACCCGCGTCAACTCCTTGGCAATCAGGGCATGGCGGAGCTGGGAATTGCATGCGCACCTCGTCGGTTCTCAACCACTTGCGTGCTTGCGTCGGATCTCTGTATTCTTTTCCGCACTTCCTCTATCTCCGCCGGCCTCTTCCTGTCTGGTCCCCAGTTCCTCTTCATCTTCGGCCTTTCTTAATTATACAGTCAAATTTGTAACAAAAACCCACTTTAAAGTCACCATCACCCTCGTTGCCTGGCCAGAATTAATGCCTCTTCGGGTTCGGGCCCTGCTTATTCTCTATTCTTAATGACAACTACAAGGGGGAAACCTGAATTAGGTCATTAAATGCTGAGAATAATTTGAAATTACCAGCCGTAGGTTGTTGTTTTAGTGACGAAATATCATCAGGCGACGAATTGTGGTTGCGGAAAGTAATTCCATGAGTCATTTCTATATTTGCGAGGCACTGCGTAGCCGTAGCAATCCAGATGTGACTGCCTCTCATCCATTCATTATTATTTCTGCATTATTTCACCGAGAGCGCAGGGGAGTCAGCTTGGCTTCAATTGAAGCGGCAGCCACGTTTCCTCCCACTGCCTGTGCCGAGTTTTATAAATATGCGCAAACGCAGATGCCCTTCCTACTTGCATCCGTAATGCACTTCACTCGTGCTCCCCCTGGTCTCTGGAATGAGGCCCCTATGAGATGCATCGCGGGGTTGATGGCTTCATGGAAGCAGTGTCTTGATGTTTTACCAAGACATTATTGCATTTTTTCTTGCCATAAATTGACCGATTTCGTTTTTATGCCAATAAACCTGATTCTTCCAGGCCAGGAACATAACGCCCTTCTTGTTCCTGAGGGTTCCTCCGAATTCGAATTCATTTTCCCGCTGTGCAGCTGACAGCCGGACCAGTCATTCCGTACTTGGGTCCGTGATTATTTCTGGATAAAACTGTGCCGCTCCTCCTTTTCATTGTCGCTGCTTGTCGGCGGCTTGTTTATAGTTTGGTTAGCTGAAAAATTCTTGTTGTCCCAATAATTACAGGGGACACGACGTGTGCGTTCTGCCTTTTGTGTTCCGAATGTCGTAGACCCAAATCAGTGATCACACTTGCCGATTGAGGCAATTCCCAAGTGTTTCCAAGCCTGATCCCCACAGATCATAGAAGCCTCACCTGCTTAGACGAGCATTTCCAAGCTTCCCGCGTTCATTTTTTTTAGTCTCAATCAATATTAGGAAGACGATGCTATGCGCCTTGTTTGTTCAATAATAATTTTATGCCCCTCAATTCGGTTCGGTGATAAATTAAGCCAATTTGCACTCGCCTTGGCCATGCAGGCGGACCGGCGCAACGTGACTATTTAGTGGAATTCCGTAGCCACGCTCACCATGTGGGTTCTCTAAAAAGTGTAAGTGCCGAGGGTACAGCTCTTGTTCTTATTGCGAATAGCATTTTGCGCCTTTCCTGCCCAGGTAGTGGTTTCTGCCGGTGAATGGTGGCGACTCATCGCGTTGCAACTACCTGTCCGAGTGGCAGGAACCGGTTTTTGCATTCCAGTTGCAGTTCCAGTTGCTGCCTCTGCTGCTGCTTCTGCACCTTGCCAAGTTGAGCTTCCAGGTCCCAGTCTATATGCAGATTACTGGGTGAAATTGTTTCAATATCACGGCGCAACCTTGGGACGCTGCCATGGGGGAGATAAGGTCAAAGCCGGCTGTCCCCATTTTGGTCTGTTTTTTCCTGTTGTTGCCACAAATCTCAGCACCTGCGCCAGCTGATCCTAAAATATTTCAAGTGCCCACACATCCTGTGCCCCATTTTTCCCGCATTGCGTACGAGCTCCTTCTAAGAGGCGCCGCTTGTGTTTCCGCATTTCCGGCTGCATATCAGCTTTCAATGTTTGCTGGTTTCCGCAATCCAAAGTGGTGGAAAATCCCAGCCGAATGGAAATTGTCATACGCTGGAGAGAGTACTTGTCACGACTGCTGCGCACCACTAACCCCTTGCACGACGAAGATTCTTATTTAAAGAACATGACGGGGCTTTGCGAATTATTTTATATTATTTTTGGCCACACGCCAGCAGTGTGGAGAGCTGGCTGGCAGGATTCGAAACCGGTTTAATGCCAGGAGCGGCAGATGTTTCCTTGTCCCCCCTCCACCGACTCATTGTTATCCTTGTTGAGTCGACCTGCCGTTTTTTGAGCTCATTTCTGATCTTGAGCCACGCCAGCAGCAGCTGGATCAATGCGACGCTCAACTAGGCAGATGCCGCTAAACACAGCCTCTACCGACTGGTCCTTTACAACCACCATAGCAACACTCTCACTCAAAGTCCTTCCCCTATTTTGCGGCAATTGAGTGCAATGAGCAGCTGAGCTCAGCGAACGAACCCCCGACCGACTCGGTGAGGATCAGTCTGCCTTGAACCGCGAACGGAACGCACGCACGCACGCACGCACTCGGCGGAAGTCTTTCGAAGCTATTTCGGGATAATATGCAACGCTGTTAGTTGGGCGGAGAAACAGTTCGATTATGGTCACATACCACATACGCTCCGAGCTAACCCAGTTTAGTGTACCTACTTTCGTGGCAAAAGTAGAAACAAAACCAAATATGAACAAGAATAAAACGATTAAAAGTTATGGCATTAAGTCAGCACCAGAGTCCCGGCGCAATACGCCCAGGAAGACACGCTCTTCCGGCGTGGAGGGTCGCCGCTTCAGGACCTTGCAACGGTGAGCGAATCTAGAGCGGGAGGAAGAATGGAACCTGAGAACTAGAGCATTGCAGATGCTGCTCAACCGGGTCCAAGCCGCTCCATTGCAGCATCTCAATCAGACCTCCCATCAATCATCCTCAACTGTACATCAAAGGAAATGTCTAGCATTGAGGCCTTACCAGCCACCCCAAAGAAGTACCTTTGGGGCTCATTTGAGCCTAGAACCAGAACCTTCCATAACTGCATTCCTTCACGCATACCAGATTTAATCCGTTTTTTGTTGCAAGCACCGAAACTACCCCTCGTCCCGGTCCTTTTGTGGCCTGCTGCTGCTGCTCAGTCACCGCAGGCGCAAACTATGCGCTCCTTGCGTCTTTCTCTGTCTCTGGGCCTTCGCCTCACTACGACTGTGAGTGCGTCCTGTTGATTCCTAAGGCCATACCCCGCACATCCCCGGGTCTTTCCCGGTCTTTAAGGGTCGTTTGATGGGCTGTTTGTTTTCCTTGTGTGCCTGAAATTCCCAGAATTTATGGTGTTTGCTTACAATAAGCATACGGAAATGGAATTGGCCAAGTTTGCTTTAGATTCGGTTTGCGCAGTTTGCTTTCGGCTAACCTTCTCCGGCAGTAAGAAAATCCTTTTCCAGCATTTTCCAAGTCATTTACCTGCCTCAGCTACCAAGCCAGCACCTTGGCCGCCACATTTTCACACGCAAACTCAGTGTCAGTGCCCAGCCAATAGCTACAAAAACTAGACTTCTTTGAATTCGCTAAATTGCACCCCTTCGCCAGTGCCGCCTAATGAGCGAACGCCGAGATTATGAAACATTTCGCGAGGTCAGCCAACCTACCTGATCGGCGGCGCTAAATTTCACGTAATTCTCAGTGGGAAGCGCGGTGGCTGCCGCTACCGTGCTACCGTGAGGGCTGTCAACACAAAGAGATCTTTCACTAAACAGAATTTCGTATATTTTGTCTATTTTCAGAATGCCAAATAGCGGAAATCAAGGAGTAAGGAGCGGCTTGGTAAGTAACACGAAAACTGCTGCGATGCCTGCCCAGCATTCGGGTTAATTTTGAAGACAAGTTCTCGAGAAATGGAAAATTAACGAGCCACTAATATTGACATACGGGCGAGGTTTCTCTCCAAGTGTATCGCCATATATCTATCCCCAGATGCACGATGATAGTGACAATCAGGAGGTCTTGAGCTGGATAGGATCGCGTTACCCGGACAGCTGTCGTTTCCCTGCCCGCCCGATATGTTGGGTGCTCAGAATTTAAATTGATTTATTTCGGTCGGGCGGCTGCGACAGCTGCGATTCGTATACAAATGTTTAGATTTTGTCACACGCTCCTCTTGAACATTTGTGTGCTTTCAGAAGGCTGAGGTCACGGCCAAGCAGCCCGGGAACATGATGCACTCCGAATGCTTTTAGGGTGGCAACATTTTAACTGCAGTTCTGTTTATCGCCCCACCCTCGCTGCCTGCCAGTTCCTCTGCCATTCCTGCTCTTGAGTAGCGCCAGAGCCGTAAAGGTCTCCCATAAAACGTACGCAGTCTTTTTTTCTTGAAATCTTCATCTGCCAAACTCTTCGAATCCCTTAAAGTTTTACAGCCTTAGCTTCGCTAATTAAACCGAATTTTACGATTGGAATAAAGCTTACCCCAGGGCCGCCACTTTCCCTGAAATGCACTTGGGAGGCGGCAACTGCCGCAAGGTGGCAAGAGTTCAATAATCTCAAAACTGAAGCAGTCTAAGATGTTTCTATGATTTTATATAAGAAATGGTACAGTGACGCATATCCGATTACTAGCCATCAACACGGCAACCGCATGGCATACCATTAATATGGACTTTCTCGCTACTCCCCACTCATGCCCCATCCATTGTGCTCCATTGTGGCTCTCGCAGGGCAACCGCAGCTGAAAAGGGAGTTGGAAGTCATGGCTGATTTGGCCGCTGCTGAAGCCCGTAAGGGCTCATCCACACAGTCGCTGTGGATGAACCCGAAATGTGATCTCTTCAAGGAGAAGAAGTGGTGTGGGGTGGGCCTTGGTGCCAATTTAATTTTCTGGCCACCAAATCGAAGGGTTCCTGCTAAAGCGGTAATGGAGGCTTAAGGACGACGAACGACGGCACTATGTACTCTGACAGCTCATTAAATTCATGGGACACTCGATGTCTAGGGCCTGTCCATGAAGAACACATGTTTCCGGCGGCGTCTGTTCCCCGTTTTCCCGTTCCTAGTTCCTTGTTTTTAGGAACCATTAGGTCCTGTACGCTCAAGTCCCTAATGCTTTCCCTATGCAAATCCTGCTGTCGAAATGTGTTTTTAAATCACTTGAGGCCGAAGCCGAAGCCGTATTATGGGCTTATCCCGCCGCTTCCACATTTTCTGTTTACATTGCCGTAGTCCGTAGTCCGGGTTCATTGAGCCCATAAATAAAACTTTAAATGTTCTTCCCGTTAAACAACAGGAGGTGAGGTTGAAGTTACTCTGTGCGTGACATTAGATTCACTCTTGAATCGCTCACCTAAGGCCAAGCGATTTTATGTGCTGCAGTTGATCTTCTGCTGTTCTGTTTTTATTTTAAGATCCGGTGCCTAAAAGTGGCTGCATCTCTGCCAAACCAAGAGCAGGGAGGAAGGGCATTAACTCAGGGGAGGGGAACTGCACAATCGATTAATTGAATCCTTTCTGCTGATGGCTAAATCCCATATTAATAGGTTACAGGCTGGGGAGTCCAGTGATAAGCCGCTCAGAGTCCTGCCATTATTCCAAAAGGAGCCATTGTCGCCCGTATGTGACGTCAGTTGAATTCTAATCACGCAAGACAAAGCCAGCAGGTT
The DNA here is from genome assembly GCA_008042485.1 of Drosophila mayri. Classification (NCBI taxonomy): domain Eukaryota; kingdom Metazoa; phylum Arthropoda; class Insecta; order Diptera; family Drosophilidae; genus Drosophila; species Drosophila mayri. The sequence goes on from VNJN01009119.1 coordinate 103,954, forward strand.
GACATTGGCCAAGGCACCAACATACAGCGGTGGCAATGCTGAGGTCGCAGACAATAGCTTGACCTAGCCCAGTCGCAGCGAACAAAAGCGAGCAACAGATGGGCCAAGTGGCAGTGGCTCGTGCTGCTGCTGCTGCTAGTGGATCTTTCTTGCGCTAATCTAATCAAGCCACTTCAATCCAGACGCCCGACAATGGCACTCGCATATGGATTCGATCTCGAGGCCTTTATGTCCCTTAATGCAATATCTCCACTACAATGGGCCGGCAGTCCACTCACGACCGGGGCGACGACACCGGCCCCGGCACACTCGTCAGTGCTCGCGGTTCGCATTTGCAAGTCTCTCAGCGGCAATCAGTTATTACTTATCGCTTCGCTCGGTTACACCTGCCGGTGCTGCCCGTGCTGAATGTGGTCCGAAGCTGGCCGTCGAGCCGCAGAGGAGCTATGAAGAAGCTGATTATACCCACGCTCATGGACACCTATGGCCTGATTAAGTTCTGGGACTTTGATGCCGGCCCCGGCAGTGTGTCGCAATCCGCCAGGGGACGGGTGGACTTCAGCATGCCCGCCGACGACTCGATGCCCGGCGAGCGCTACAAGTGGAGACCTCGCCGGCTCCAGGTCAGCCCTGTACAGCAAAAGCATATAGCATGCTCCCCATTATCGGTGTGATACGTTGCTGGCTCCTCCCCTCCTCCCATACCGAACCCAGTCCCGGTCCCGACTGAGTACATTTGCTGCTCATATCAATTTGATTGTCAAACGAAAAGTAAAGCCCGATAAAAATTGGAGAAATCATACCACAACTTATATACCATTGCCATCGCTCACGTGTGTGTCTGTAGCTGTGTGTGTGCCATTTCAGTTTCGATTTTGCAGATTTCCAAGCAGATTTCCTTCTTGCCACCCCCCCTGCAACCACATCTCACCTCCCTTTGTGTCCAAGTTCTCCCTTCCCCCGGCCGCACCCATTCCCCGCCAAAGAATAGCGCAATAAACCATATTTCGTCATAAACACAATCATGATCGCAGACCCCCCGACAGTCACTATCGCTCTCCGGTGAAATTAAAATTCTTGCGACAAATTCTACTCGGAGGCATAGCCACAGCTACAGACACACTCACAATCACAGTCACAGTCACAGGTATCACTGCTGTTAATAATATAATTCAAAACCCGGCCAATACGGGCATAAACAAGCTGTGCAATGATAAGGTATTTGTGGTTTCTCGTGAGAAGGAGCCGCATAGGGTCGCCACCGAAGCAGTTCGTAAGCATCAGTTGCAGTCAGGGCAAGGCCAGGGGCATCCATTCCAGGTGCCAGCCGGGGGTAGATGATAGACAAGGCTGTGCGGTGTTGCGGAACAGTAGTAATGGTGTAACTTCTTTCTTACAGGCGCAGCAGATGCGGGCCGTCTCCAGTCCCACGCTGACAGAACCACTCTCGGTGCCGCCGCAGCAGCAGAAGCCAGATGAAGGCGCCGTGGATATGGCGGCCACTGCTGTCACAGGCCACAGCAGCAGCGGAAGTGGAGGTGGCAGTATTGCCGGCGGTGGCCTGGGCGTACTACAGATGTTCAAACGCACCCTGAACAACTTTAATAACAAGAACCAACTTCAGATCACTCCGCTGCCGGCGGCGGGGATCGCGAACAGCAATGTGCCAAAGCCCAAATCGTCACCAACGACGCCGACCGTATCCATCACAACCCCTGCCGGGACGGCGGCGCCGACAGCCAGCAGCGAATCTGGTCCGGAGGGAGGCGATGCGAGCTCTGGCAAGTACAGATTTGGGCCCCTCATTTGGCGTAGCTCCAAGGAGCGCCGCAAGACCAAATTCAACCGCCGTGACAAGTGCAACTCGGGCGACTCTGGCATTCAAATCGAGCTAGAGCAGGATGAGCAGTACTCCCGAGCCCTGGTCAGTGGCCAAGGAGGAGCTGTTACTTCCGTTTCCGTTAACGGGACGTCAACTGGCGCCGAGTCCAAGATCAGAGCAATACGCCGCACCAACTCGGCAAAGGCGAGCAGCCTCCTCGGCCCCCTTGCCCTGAAATCCAAGAACGCGAAGCAACTAAACATTGAGGTGCCGGGCAGAGGGGAACGCGAGGCACCCGAGTCCCTGCCCACACGATCTCTGAGCCAACCTAACGGCCTGGAATCATACGGCATGGGGCGCCCGGATCTTGAGGACAGCGACAGCGACAGTGTCACATCGCACGATGAAGGTATGTAGGAGGCTGTGGACTGTGCGCGTGTGCAGACTGCTCAATTACGTTCAATTGATCGGCCAGACACCAGACTAATGTGCTACTTTTTTGCTCCCCAGCTGTCAGCTACTACCCGACCATCTATGCGGAAGTTCTGTACAACTTCACGGCCGCAGGGCCGCAGGAACTGGGCTTGGAGCGGGGAATGCTCATCGAAATATTGCGCAAGGAAGTCGGACCCTGGTGGTTCGGTCGCATAAAGAAGGAAGACACGAATCTTGTGGAGGATATACTGGATCCCGAGCTGGGCTGGTTCCCCAAGGAATTTGTGCGCATTATTCACTGTCCTGAGACGGACATGTTTTTCAACGAGCACAGAGCAGCGGCGGCCGATGCAGAAATTGAGGATAACGCGGATGCGGAGGCGGTGGCAGGCGAAGAAGCGTGTGGCGGTGGTGAACCGACTATTCCTGTGACTGTTGATGCGTTTACTGAGGATGCAGATGTCACCGTAACAACAGACAAGAGTAACGTCACCTTGATTGTCATTGAATCGCCTCCAACTCCATTGAGTGCCCCCAGTGCCGACATCCAGTCGAGTCAAAACACAATCCTGCGCCGAAGTGCTGTACGCGAACTGCTTGAAACGGAGGCCAATTATGTCAAGCTGCTGGCTGCCATTTGTGATGGGTAAGAGATACATATAAACTCCGGAAATCAAAGGGGGCAGCAAGCTTAACTCCCTTTTTTCTCCCACTTTAGATATTTGCCAGCCATGAGCAAGCGCATCGACATATTCTCGCCAAACAGTATTCAGCTGATATTCTCCAACATAACGGCTATCTACAAGTTCCAGCAAAAGTTTCTCGAGGCCCTGAGGCAAGGAATAGAGCAAAACCAGATAGCTAAGGTGTTTCTCAAAATGGTAAGGACCGCGCACACTGCTATAAAGCTTAAAATAATAACAACGATGTTCTTTTACCAACCAGCACAAAGGTTTTCTCTGTTATTCCACCTATTGCAATGCCTATCCCCGGGCCCTGATCGAACTCGAGTCCTACGATCGCGTCAAGGACGCTCGCACCATCTTGGAGAAGTAAGTTGAATCTGGGCCGGACCTTGCTTTATGATCGTACTCTAACCGCGAACTTTTACTTACAGCTGCCGCGAGGCTGAGAACCTGGCAGAACTTCCGCTATCCGCCCATCTCCTGGCACCCGTGCAGCGCATCTGTCGCTACCCCCTGCACCTCAACGAGATCATCAAGACCGCACTGGAGGGAGCCGGTCAAGAGTCTGGAGACGAGGTAGACGGTGTGAAGCCGCTTGCCACCGATCACGAGCAGCTGAACATCAGTGAACTGGACATACCCGACTCTCGTGCCATTGTTAACCAGGCTCTGGAAGCGATGCGCGGCATTACAGAGGCGGTCAATGAGGGAAAACGCCATAGCGAGACGATTGCTAGGCACCAAGCCAGTTTCCAGAACTTCAAGGGACCGCCGCTGCACTTGCATAGCGCTCGCTTTTTCCTGCAGGTCGATGCCACGCGACAAAAGCAGAATCTGTGGAACAGCAGCTGCACATTGTTCCTGTTCGATAACCAGCTGGTCTACTGCAAGCGGGACATCATTAAGCGCAGCCACTTCATATACAAGGGTCGCATTTTCCTGGATCGCTGTCGCGTTGTAAACGTTAGAGACGGAAAGATGTTCGGGCACACCATCAAGAATTCCCTGCGCATCTACTGCGAAGCACGCCAAAAGTGGTACGACTTTAGCTTCCGGTCGGCAAACCGGAAGCATCGCTTTCTAAGCACCCTCGCCCTGGAGCGTCAATTCGGAGGGAAGCCCCTGTACGTACAGGAAATGACTGGCTTCGAGTACAACTACGAGGAGCGATCAGGGGACTTCTCCGACCAGTCCGATTACGAGGCACAAGACTTTGAAGCCACTGCTGGGGCTACCTCCGCCAGTGGGGAGAGCTCTGTGCCGGAATCACCGGCCAAATCAACTTCCCGCTTGTGCGAGACTCTCCCCAAAAAGTCACTGTCCCGGGACGGCATATCCAGTGCGGACAACTCGCAAATGCTGTCAACCACGTCGACGACGGGTTCGCTGGGAAGGCGTCCCTTCGGCAAGTGGTTCCGCAAGCCAAAGAGCACCAACTGCACCCCGAGCCAGTCACCGACTCACAAGCCCAGCTTCGATGCTGACGCGACTCTCACAGAGGCCCGAGTAGCTGCCATGGAACTGGCTGCAGCCGACGCCGATGCCGTCGCCTTGCTGGTGCCAACGGACAGCTCATCCGCCTAAACAAGCACTTGATGCGGCTGGGGTTAAGGAAAGATATGACCTATACGCAGCACAGCATACATGTATAAAATATTTGTTACAATAATATTAAATTGCCTTTAATCGTACAGCAGGTAGTCGAAAGGGTGTTACATTCAGTTTGAGTTAACGTTTACCTTTACGTTAGTGTTATCTTTTCGTTCAATATAAATTGATTTCGTTTTTGTTTTTAAATCCGTCTGCGGTAATAAGAATTTTAGATTTACGACGATTTTACGAATATCAGAAAAATGAATATTGTATACTTCTGGCATTTCAATGCGGTTATATGAAAACGTTGCCGACTGCTAGTCTAAAAACCCTATTACCTGTCCATACTTGTAATTCTAGGTTACGTGATAAGTCGATAATAAACATCCGCCAAGCACTTGAAGATTTCTGTTTGTGTTCCCTTTACCCCTTACCCCAGCTGCTCCCCGCTCACCATCCCCTCTGTATCACGCTGAATAGAAAACTACCCACAGAAACGATATTGATACGCGTTTAGAAAACGTTTGTAGTTAATTTGAATATGACACACTTTAAGTAGAATGAAACGGTTCTCTTTGTATTAACGTGTATTGGAAATAGGGTGCCACGGAGCCACGAGCCATGGCATTTGTTACTGTTTTTGTTTGGCCAATTCCCTATGGCATATATTCACAGTTAAATTGAATAAATCGAAAGCGGATGGAAGCAGTAACATATTAGGAAATATGAAAAGTAGCACACTATCAATAAAGGAACAGAAAATATTATAACTATATTGTACCATACGGAATTTTGTTGAATGTCAATTTGAACACAAATCGAAAAAACGAAAAATCTAAAGAGTAGCAAATGTTAACATTCTCATACACAAGCAACAAATGCGACAGAATAATTGAGCGAATTTAATTTTTCTAAAGAGAAACTCGTATGTACCCATTAGCATTTAAATTATTGCCTAAGCTGTTGGCAAGGATTAGTTAAACGTTTTAAAGAGCCAGTATAAGTTAATCGTAATACATACATATATACATATACAAATGTATGAATTCATAAAGCAATTTACTATTTAATAGATTTTGCCGAAAGGAAAAACTGATTGGTTTTTGAAAACAAACAAATATGCTCCATATGCCAAATAAATAAAATATATGTATATTTATCCAAGTCAAGATCTGCGTATTCATTAAAAACAAACTTTTCGTTGGATTTCTAGCTTAATTTAAGTTTAAATAACATGAAATCCCAGAATTAAGGAATTTGTACTGAAAATATTAAGTTTTTAGCTTCTGACAGTAAAGGAATACATTAGATTTAAAGGATTTTAAGCCGATTTAGGAATTAAATGGGAAAATAGTAAAATACCGGAAAATCAAAGTTTGAAGAATCATAACTCAGTCAAAAAGGCATTAAATTCAAATCGGAAAGCTGTTCTATATTAGATTTGATTAGCTTAATTAATCTGCATACTAGGTTTGACCATTTTTTTAGATTAAAATTTTTTCAATTTTTGCAAATTTTAATGATGTAACCCCTTGTATTTTTTTTTGAAAAATTGACAAATTTTTTTTTTCTCCCGGAGGTGACTAGTTTTATTCAGCGTTTTGTGCTGATCAAGAATATATATGATTTATGGGGTCGGAAATGCCTCCTTCCATGAGTTTTCTGCGTCGGACTGTAAAAGGATACCCCAGATTCTAGGGGATTTTAGTCCGATATATAAATAAATAAGGAAATAGTAAAATGCCTGAAAATCAAAGAATATATTTGGTTTATGGGGTCGGGAATACCTCTTTTACTGGTTAAACATATTTTGAAAGATTCGTAAGAACGAAAACGCCATGAAGCGGCCAGAATTTGAACTACAGGTTGTGGGCGAGCGGAAAAAGTGTGTACTAAAATTTCCAATCATTCTAGCAATGAGTGGAAGTAAACAAATGTAAACAATGCTTTCTGAAACGAAATTATTGCTATTTTAGCCAAGTTATGATATTTCAATTAAAACAAATTGAAACTGCGACTTCTGGAACCCGCCGTTAGACACACCTTTTGTATGGGGTATTCCCTCCATATATGTAGTTCAACTTGAACAACCGAAATATCGATATACATCGATGCACGAGTAATAACATCAGTGCTGTCTTTAACTAGTTCCAAAACATAAACATTTAATTTATCCCGAAGCTTGGCTTGTTTTCACAAAGCGGACTGGCTTGCATCCACTCAACTGACTGCCGTAATGCTATCTGGAGCCTCGAGCAGCCGCTGAAAGTGTTCGCTCGCCAAGATGCACAGCCACAGCAGTGCTAGCAAAGTCGTGGCCACTCTCCGCGCGGACGGAAATGTGTATCCCATGGAGCACTCCAAAGCACACCTGATGCACTATGAGATTGTAAGTAGGATCGTTGCTTTGAAGCCCAACTTAAGCGCGGTCGTCTTTCAGCGCACGGAAGGAGAGGTGCAGCAGAAGAAGGGCAACCTACTGAACGCCGCTACATGCGTGGACCTGGGCAAGCAACTGCTCCAGTACGCCAGGGACAGCGATGTGGCTGGCGTGAAGACGGCACTGGCCCACGGAGCTCCGTTCGCCTCTGACTGGCTGGGCATGTCGGCGCTCCACTTCGCCGCCATGAACAATCAGTTGGAGATCTGCGAGATCCTACTGCAGGGAGGCATTAACATGGACGCCAAGACGAAGGTGGACAGGACGCCGCTCCATCTGGCCTGTTATTATGGCCACGAGCGGGTGGTCAGCTTGCTGCTGGCGCTGAAGTGCAGTGTGAACTCCCGCGACATGGTAAGAGGATGTCTCTCGATGTGTGTATCTCAAGGAGTAACCCGACCGTCTCTTCCTGTCAGCTCCGCATGACGCCGCTCCACTGGGCCGTTGAGAAGAGGCACAAGAGCATTGTGCGCATGCTGCTTAAAAGCCAGGCGGACGTTACGTGTGTGTCGAAGTTCGGCAAGACGGCTATCGGACTAGCCGTGTACACAGAGCAGGCGGATGTGCTGGCGGAGTTAGAGATGGCGCGGCAGGCACAGGCCTCTAAAAAGTTCAGCGACGAGACGGAGGTAAGGGCTGCATATGGCATTTCCTGCCATGGGATTTAGTTAGTCGCTCCATAGTTTCTGCGTCTGTGTTCTTATGTGTAATAATAAACTAATTCCTGTTCGCTTTTTGTCTACGGCTGCCCTGCGCTTATCGAACTCCAGATAAAATCGCAAAATAGCAGAGTATGTACCTCAGTTTTATCACCCCTGAAAGAACTATTAGGAAACCATCCTCCTCTGAATTTTGGCACGTTGACTAATTGCTACCACGAAATTCCTGCAAGTGCAGAATGTCCCTTCTTTTATAATATAGAACTCACCAAACTCTCCATATATAACTAAAATATACCAACGATTCGCAGAAGGAAACCAGCGATGCTGTCAACTCTATAATGGATGATCCGGAAACCACAAAATCCAACGACGACAGCGAAATGTCTGTGGAGGAACGAATGGATGTCCTGGAGACACTGCGAGGGCGTAAGCTGAATTGTTAGGGGCCATGGGAGACATGGGGATTCATTTATTGTATCTTGCAGACACCAATGTGCTGGGAAATTCGGCGCTAAACATGCTGAAGACACACGGAATCGCGGATATGATGCAGGAAAACGATGATCAGGCCTCGAAGGAAATGCTGAACACTGCCTTGCAAAACGGACGCCAACTCATTCTCTCCGAAGGTGGACGCATGCTACTGCACGAAACGAAGCCCGGCCTTGGCGGCAAGCGTGAATACGTGAACGGCGGTGCCAGGAAGGCTCCGGGCGTGACTCTGCGGCCAAATGTCAGCAACTCGCCCCCCCAGAAAATTCGAATGAATGTCATCAAGCAGAAAGAGTCGCCATCGTCGAGTCCGTCGGGTGTATCCAAAAACAAGGTAGGACTCTGCTCTCCACATTCCATTCGCACATATTTCAGAATCTCTTTTCGAGCAGAATATACGCATAATCTCGTTGACTGATTTTAAGAAGCTCTGTGGAACGGACAGTCAGCCAAAGTCACTCCAGAAAATACCCGCATCAATGACAAGGTAAATATTTCCCAGTTTGTACGTGATTATTTATCCTCTTAAATTATACTCTCGTCACTGCAGCTCTGGAATGGTACGCCAGCTTCCTGATGGCACCAAGCTGCTTAATATGCGCCCACTGCAGTCTCGGCAGGTTGGTTGGATTGTGTTTCGTTTGCCAAAAGGATTAATTTTGCCTTACAAATCTCTTTGCCGTCAACTTCCAGCTGAAACTCCCGTCTCTTCAGAAACACATGGAGCCCACAAACGCCTTAGATGAGCCGCAGCACGTTAATGAAACCGCTGTCCCACCTACACTGCCAGTAAACAGTCCCGCGTCCGCGGGTCTGAGGGGACAAGTGGGGACCGTGCAGACTATACAGCTGCGACCCTCGCCCACAACAACTTCGGGACAGAGTCACACGAACAACGGAGTGCCAGCCATAAAAACGGTCGCTGGCAGCACCCTAAAGTTGCCCTCGACAAAAGCGCCGAACGTGATGCCGCTGCTGACGTCGTCGGAGATTTGCAGACAGCTGCATGAACTGCGGCGCCAGAATGAAGATCTGCGCCGGCGGGTGGACTCTTTTCAGCGGGAAAAGGAGGAGATGCTGAGGCGCATTGATAGGCTGGAGCAGCTGGTGCTGATTCGGGATTCGGAGGCAGAGATGGAGTACGCGGACGACCTGTAGCCAGAGCTAAGTTATGTTTACTGTAAATACACCTTGGACCTAGGGACCGAAGGCGTCCGCACCTTGGCCTATACATCGCTAATGGGAACACAGTTCAAGAATAGATTAAGCTAGGCGCTAAGCTAAAAAAGTTAATAATTTACAAATAAGTGCATTTGTTAACTTCATAACATTTTGTAACAATACCGTATTAATTTAATTGTTTAACCCTTAAATTAACAGGAAAAAGTTGAAGCCTTTAACTGCGGAAGTAGATAGTAAGTTTTCTACCTTCAAAGGCATTTTAAGTAGCCCACCACGGGCACAAGATTGCGACTTATTTCATAAGAAAAGCTATATTACATTTTAATTAAAAATACGGCGACTTTAAAGTATTTATTTTTATTTACAGGGCTTAGGATGTTTTTATCAACCGCGCGTCATTTGAAAGAGTCCTTCGCAACTTCCGCGGCGAACTATTTGAATATCTAGAAATATTGGGAATTGAAGGGACAGGCCAAGGCGAGTCTCAGGTCGTCTCAAAACTTACCAGCCCCGCAGAAGCGGGCGCAATTGAATTTCTGCTCATTGAGGTAGAGCTGCATATTGCTGCCGCAAATGGGTCTATACTCTGGAGTCGTGGGACAACGACCGAAGCAGTCCAGGAATGCCTGCGTCGGCGGTGGTGCGGTCACGAAAGGCGTAAGTCCTCCTGGCACCCTTACATTATTAACCAGCACCCAGTTTGAGCTGCTGGTCGACGGGCTCGGAGGTGATGCGGTGGAGGGAAGAGGTGTCGTTGTTTGGAATACGAGAGCTTCTTGGGCAGAACCTGAATGTTTTGTGCAGGCCAATAGCAAGACTAACAGCCAGTAGCCAGACATCTTCTAAGGGAAGCGTTTAACTTGGACCGATGCTCGATTGGAACTAAAGGCGCAAACCTATTTTTTGCAAATCAGCTGCGTTTAAGACGACAATATAATACAGGTTTCAGAAAAAGCAGTCTCTGGAAATTCCAGTTTATGATGACGGTCATCGGTTTTGGTTTATTGTTTACGATAAGCATAGGTGGAGCCGCCAGAAATCCCCGCTGCTCTTGAGTCAGCCGGCTGGGTAATGCCACAACAGGCATCTCCCCGGCTTACGTATAGAAGATTAGCCGATAATGATATTGTTGTAGGGCACCGCTGTGATGCGGGGCCCTGTCATGGAGTAGGCCGGCGAAACGTACTGCATAGATCGCTCCAGCTTTCTGTAGTTCGTCCCGAATGCCAGGAAGCCGATGCTAGCTGTAAGTGGCTTTATTAATATTGGACACTCCTGCCTAATCAGAGATTTAACTTACAGTTCGAGGTACGCGGCACATTCTGCTCTGTTGGTGACCCATCATCGCCACCTTGCTGATCCGCGTCCTTTTGGGTTTTGCCGTAGGTCGCGGTTCGCGTGTAGTCCGGGCTTAGAGTTCTCTGCAGGCACTTTCCCATGTGAGCGCCCTGCCGAAATCTGCCGCATCGACAAACAGCCAGGAGACATTTGTGCATCTCCGGTGACACGAATCGCGATTCGCCTTCATTGTTGTGCCGAATGGGACACAAGCCTTAAAGAAACCGTGTTTTTAGTAGGAGGAATTTAAGAAGAGACGCAGGAACTCGTACCTTGAAGCTTTAGCTGGTCCTCCAAATGGGAATCTATCTCGTCTTGGTGGTAAAAACTGTTGGTGCCCTTGTCCGCAATCTGAGCCCACACCTTTGGATAGCTGCGTCGTGCCTTGTGCTCCATGCGCACCTGCTCCTTGCTAAAAGGTTCATCAGTAGTGGGGAGAATCCGGCACAATATCCATTGATTGAACTCACAGTTTTGCAATTACTTTCGCTGGATCCATCTCTCGCTGAGCCAAGGGCACACCTTTCACTGCGTATGCTTTATCGATGGAAGGATGTGGCTTCCCGTTGCCATGACAACTACAAAGGCCTTTTTGCTGTATATCAATATGTTCATTTATTTTCTGTTTACTTAATAAAGGTGTAGAAATATGCATTTACATTTTCAAATACTTGTAGCTAATGTTTGCGTGCAACCTAACTTACATGTGTATATATGTAAGGTAATCCTTCAGTGCGCCCTTTTTACAAACTTGAAATTGTTCACTTTCAGTGCCTAGCTATTTGTTTATCTGTTTTAGTACTGTTTCGTATGCTTTGATTTGCTCCGCCTCCTCTGCCGCAATAGCTTACAAGTATAAGTGTAATAAGTTGGAAAATGATTAGGTTTAGTTATGGGGTTCCCTTTACTATATAACTGGTTAGATAGGCAAATATACAAATAAATTTGACGGCGATTTGAACGTTTCTTGAATGTTTCGTATGTACTGGTAGCGTAATCTGGTTAAAATGACGTAAATTTGTATAATCAAATGGTTCTGCCTAACGATTATATTGCTGTAGTAAAAATGTAAGCTGCAGCAACGCTTAACATTATGCTTACGGCTAAATAGTGGAATTAGATGCTTTAATAATTATAATAATTAGTAGACTGAATAGTTAAATTACAAAGCGCCAGAGTATAAAATTTAGATAGAAATATTTAATAGCTAATCGCTAAGCATAGCAAACGAACGTATTGTATCGAAATGTGTGTGGGCCTGGTTATTGTTATATTTACAAGCAGATGATGACGTTCGAAATGGAATAGCAGACCGACGACACTCGTGGCTCTCTCACTCAGACAATCTAAAATTATATGCAAAACATTTACACGTTGCTCCTTAGAATCTAGACAACATACATACAATACGCTAATTTAACAATGCAAACGCATACAACGAACGATTTAAGCTACGATAACAGATTTGGGTTTGGTACAATTTCATTCTTTTTGTTTTTTGTTTTTCGTTTTTCTGTCGCTGATAATTACACAAATATTATATAATATACAATAATTCCTTTACAAAAGTCAGTCCATAGTTTTGGCTACCAGCATCTGCCCTTTACACACGGGGTACCCCTTATATCTTCATAAAAAACCGCTCTCACAATATGCCATTCGTGTAGTACTGGTAACCATCGTACAGTTTCGTTGACAGACTCTTCAGGGAGTCCTGCACAAGCTGCTCTACCTTCCGCTCCATTTCCTGCTCGGTTAAATTCATATGAAAGCGTTTGCGGAGATTCTGCACGGTTCCGGAGCATCCATTCTTAAAGCACGGCAAGTGAGCATCTGCGAATGAGCAATAAAAAATGAGTGTTAATGACCGGAACTTATAAAACGAGACCAGAATCTTACTGCTGCGCATGATCTCCACAAAGTTGATTATACGATCCATATGCTTTCGGGCCGACATCATCCCGACCAGCAAGAGCCTGTTGAACTCCCGCCAGTGCTCCGAGCTCGTGCCTCCCATGACTTCGACGAACTCCGGAGTAAGCTTGAACGGCGACTGCTCGAAACCTGCAAGAAGCCATTCGTGAGTTTGCGGAACGATGAGATCCGAGAGGATGTACCTACCCAGGTTCTTTGGAGATATGCTCAGGATGAAGCCAAAGTCAATGTGTATGATGTGCCCGTCCGAATGGAAGAGTATGTTGCCATTATGCCTGAATATATACACATAAAGGGGGGTCAGCACACATCCATTGCCATAATATGGCTTTGCTATACTCTTACCTGTCCTTCACTTGCAGCAAATACGAAATGAGGCAGTAGGCCGCACAGCTCTGAACAAAGTTCTTTTGCGCACGGCGGAAACTCTCGCCCGTTGGTGTGCCGTACTCGTCGATGAAGTAATCCCTCAAAGACTTGTTGGAGTTCTTCTTGATTTGATGCAGGGACACCGTGTTAAGGATGGGCTCAATGAGTCCACTGTCGTTCGACAGACAGACGATTTTGTAGGGTCGCACCCACAGGTCCACTTGCTCCTCCTGCCAGATGATCTTAAACATCTGAAATTTAAAAGATAAATATTATTTAAAGGGTAAATAATTTTTAAATAGGCACAAACTCGATTTGGGGCTACAATTACGAGACCTACCTGCAGTAACTGGGTAGCCATTAGCTCCTGGCGCAGGTCATCGCCACACTTCACGATGGCGGACAGCAGCCGCCAGTTCGACAGATGACCATAGGGCGAGGACTCCCGGATGAGTTTCTCCTTTTCGTGCCACGGTTCCTGCAGAATGTAAAGAAAGATAAAGGGTTAGAGCCGAGTTCAGCAGCGCCAAAGAGGAGTACAAACCTTTAGTGCTGCCGCCGAGGGATCTTCTGGATCGTTGCTGAACGACTTGGTGTTCTCACAGCTCAGGTTGCTGCAGTGTCGAGAACGCACGTCACCAATGTTAAAGACAACTGGTGGTCCTAAAATAATAATTTTAAGCAAATTGTTAGCTTTCTATCCAACTTGCAGTCCCCCAGCTAGCCTTGGACTCACCTTGGTCCCGCGAATCGCATGAGTCCAGCGACATCTGCGAAATGGTGTCCCGCTCGCTCAGCTTGCGCATGTTTAGGTACTGCGCTGTTATCTCGTCATCCTCCTGTGACCACACATCATCCTCGTGGACCTGAAGTCCTCCCAGAGAAAGTGCGTTGCCGCAACAGTTGTGGGCGGCCGTATCGCCACATCCGCCAGGGTCCGCGCCTTCCGTTGCCTTTTTCCGCCTGCAACTGGAGCCCTGCTGGCTACTGCTGCAGCTGGAGGTACGGCTGCAGCTAAGGTGCTGGTGCGAGTTCAGGCAGGATCCCTCCAGATGCTCCTCGCTCTTAGTGTGCCTCAGCGACGGCATCATTTTGGGTATCAGCGGGGACGTGTAGATGTCAGACACCTCCACCACCTCCACATATATGATGTAGGGCGTTTTGTCCTTCGAGTTGAGCACAGCGGTCTTCTCCTCCGTAATGCGAACGACGTGGTGGGGTATGTCCGAGTAGAGCGGCAGCCAGACTCTGGCGGGTAGATTCTTGTTGATCAGGTTGAGGAACATCCGGAGCGCCGAAGTCTTTTCCGTTTTGGACGGCAATGAAGTGAGGTTCTTCCCAACGTTCATTAGCGCCCGCATGAACTCCTTCTGGGGCGCCGTCTTCGGTGCGCCGCAGCTGCACAGTGTCCTCTGGCCAAGCAGACCGTTCACCTGGCCGCGCACCGTCTCGAAACAGGTGCAGCCGTTGTCGAAGGCATGGCCCGAGGTTAGATCCCCGAGGCACAGTTTGGCGGGAGTGGTGGGCAGGGTCTGGGTGGTATACGGCGGCTGCTGGTACATACGGTGAGATATACTGAGTGTGTGCGGGGAACGCGAGTCTGCTAGCAGCACAGTGGCGTCGGACTGGGAGCGATGATGAGTCTTCTTGGCGAAGGCGACTACCGATCTCGGCTCGCCGGCGCCGGATGTCTTGAGCTCGTTCTGCGCCTGCTTCTGCTCCCTTTTCGAAAAGATTTCCTTCATCAGAGCCAGCTTGGACTTGCGGGAGCCGTTGTGCGAGTTCCCCAACGAGTCCACCTGATAGTTGTAGGCTTCAAGGAGCCACAGACACTTGAGCGAGAAGTCCACGGATTTGCGGCAGCGGATGGTCAAGTACGGGTCCAGCACCTCGGCCAGTTCGTCCATCTGAATGTACATGACAATCAGCTGTGGTATATACAGGTCGACCTCCTGGTCGGGAAAGCTGAAGATCTTGTTGCCAATGAAGCTGAGCACTCCCGGCTCCTTCGAATAGAACAAGTAATGCACGGCGAAGTGTATGTTGAAGACCGGCGACTCAAAGAACCGCAAAAGCCCGCTCTGGCCCTTTTCCGGCTTCTGGAGCAGGTCCGACGACATTGGCGTTCGCTCGCTGATGAAGTACTTGACGACACCCGGCACCGGCAGCTTCAGCTTGTGCAGCGAGTTGATTGAGGAGCACTTGGTGAGGGCTGCCTCATTGGCGACATCGCTGTCGGCGCCGGGAAGACGCAGGTTGAGTGTGCGCACATGCTCGTTGGCCTTCACATCACCAGCTGTGTCTGACTGCTGTTGGCTCTTTGAGTCCATGATCGCCATTTGCGCAACCGACTCGGTGGGAGTGGCAACAGGTGTGTTGGCAGCCGAGTTTGCAGCAGCTGCTGCCGCGGCGGCTGCGGCCTTTTTGCTTGAATTCGACGTGAGCAGGCTGAAAAATTCCTTTTTCTTGGAAATGTCCGTGGGCGACTTTACCTGATCCTGCGGGGATGGGCTTCCGCCGCCGGGCGAATTCGCGAGGGGCACTGATGCGCCTCCAGCAGTTTGATCCGGCTGCTCTTTTTGCTTGGCTGCGTTCTTTTTCTCGTGATTCTCTATGATGCTTTGGGCTGTGCGGAAAATGGCGTTTTTGGTGGCTCCAAAGAAGTTCTTGAAGAGCACCTGGTCGTTCTTGGTGCTCTCCGTAGGCGTGGGCGTTGGCGTGGCAGTCGGGGTGGGGGTGGCTGAAGGCGTGGCCGGCGTTGTTGCGGCTGGTGCGCTGAGAGTGGGCACCTCTGCTGCAGCAGCGGATGACTCCGCGTCCGTGACGTGCTCCGAGCCCGCATCCTGATCGTCGATTTCGTTTGAAGCTGCGCCTAATTCAACATTGATCGCAGCTTGGGACATGTTCATAACGCGATACCTGGTCCGGTCATCCACGTCAGCATCCACATCTTCAGTGCCTGTGTCCCCCCTCTGCCCCTCCAGGGCAGACGGAAGCTGTCGCTTGGCCTTGCGGGAGGGTCGCAGGGTGGCGCAGTCCAGCGCAGAGCCAGACTGGGCGGCGGGTGATGGGAAGAAGCACAGGTGGTCGTTATACTCCTCGTCGATGGAAGCCGTCTCCATAAGATCGACGCACTCTTCTGCATCGGCATCCGCATCGGCGTCCGCATCCATCTCGCCCGAATCGAGCGATTCATGTGAGTGGCATATGCGATTCAGGGATATTTGATCCGACTCAGAGCCACATATGATGCCTGCAGGCAGGATTCAGTGTATTAATAATGGGTTTTCGACATGATTAGCTCTACAGCAAATCCAAGGCCACAACTGATCGGCATGAACAGAGCTCTATTAGAGCCAAAAACTTACCAGAGTCATCCGAACCGAGACTGGTGAGATCCTCGCGCTTCTTGCTGCTGCCGGCGCTGCTGCAGCTATTGTTGCTGCTATTGCCGCCACCGCCGTTGCTGGTACCGCTCACGATGCCGCCAATAATCTCCTGTCCATTGGCTGCCACCGACTCGCTTGACTTGGGTCGCATCCGCAGCGTGGGACAGGACTCGACTGGAATGATGCGGGAAAACATACCGATTAGCTGATGCTCTGCCATGTCGCTTAAGATTGAGTGCACTTACCAATGGCTATTGATTGTTGATGCTTCGCCACTGGATGTGGGGACAGGATGATGTGCCCCTTCGTCGCGGTGGTGGCCGTGGACGTTAGTGTCGAGGCTGGCGCGGGCAGGGCTGGTGGCGAGAGGGCTGCCGTCACACTTGCTGCTGTGGTGGCAATCTTCGAGCACATATTCGCACCGAGAATGGACGGGGAGCAGAACGTGTTCTCGCTCTCGGCATTTGGAGATGACACCTCGACCTGCAAGGAAGACAAGTGATAAGTGAGTGCCATAGGATCGTCCGTGCAGCTGCGCTCTGCTGCTCCCGATAACAGCAACGGTACACAGAGGCACTTGGCACTGGAGCAAGTGCAAAACTGAATAACAATGCCAACGACGCAACGATAAAAATATAAATAAATAGCGCATCACACACACACACGGACAGTAGATAGACTTAGAAACTTTCCAATGGGTGTGGGTGTGGGTGTTGGTGAGGCGTGTAGGTGCTTGGTGGACGTGATTGGGATTGGCAGTGGGACTCACCTCTGGGATGCGTTGCAGGGCGCTGTCCAGGCTCCGGTTCCGATGGTGCTGAGTGTGATTAATGCGCGTGTTGGTCACCTGCGAGACGGGCGGCAGCAGTATGCCCATGGATCTGCAAGGCATGACAAAGCACGGATTAGGCAGGGCAGTGAAAAATCAATGCATCTGTTGCCGCAAAGCTCCCTCCCATCAGCTGGTCAGGCCCACTCACTTCTACGCAATGTCGCAGTTATTACCATATCGCCCGCAGTTCAAACGATTTAAATGGATGATAGAACCTTGCCAGCACCGATTGTGGCTTCAATTCCGATTCCCATTCCCTTAAATTCAATTAGCAACATTCACAGGCCACGGAAATACAAACCGAAACTGACTGAAAACAATGCGCGTGAAAACATAAAGAAGCCCGAGTACGGGCCACTCTCACCAACACATCCGTACGGACGGAATGCCCTGTGGTGGATGCGGCAAGGGGGAGGGGTAGAGATTGGGGGGCAGAAGCAGCGAGAGTCGACGGCCAAAAAGCTACGCGCGAGTGCCGAGTGTTCGGCCCACAATGGCTGACTAATCGAGCAGCTTTCGGGTTCGGGTTCGGACTCGGATTCGGGGCCTTTGTTGACAGCAGCTGGTCGGTGCCTGAGCTCGCGGCTTTGAGTCAAAGCTCAGCGTCGGAATCCGAGTGACCGAGCGTCTCTCCGCCCGCAAAAGCTATCGAGGGTGGATCCAAAAATGGTTATCTTGCGGCTTATCGCCGGCGGAGTATCTACTATTACGCGAACGCCATTATCAGGGGAGCGATAAGCAAGAAAGTCTGATAGCCAGCCGTGCCCTTACGTCGAGGAGGGGGATGGGAGGGCCGCGACCTTCACAGGTGCGCTGCTTTGCACCGAACCGAGCCTAGTGCCTCCACTGCTCGGGTTCAACAATCTGTGACGGCACAGTGGAATATCACAACTAAAACGGAAGATTCCTGCATTCTGTGGTCATGTCGCACACGGCGGCCGGAGGAGGGATTCCCCGCCCGACTGATCGATTAGCTGGTGTCGTGCCAACATTCGCGCCATCTCATTTCGCATGCAGGTCGCTTGTCGGGCTCCCATCTGCCGGCAACGGATGGCTAAATCGAGACCCAGTGGAGAGTCTGGCATGCGGCTGTTGTCGAGATTGCAAGGCGTGTGTGCACCCACCCCGGCTGGTGTGCAAATTCCAGGCGAATTCCATACCAAATGCCAAACGACATTAGTTGTCTCGTTGTGTCAATTATTTACGCATTTGCATTCATTTTCTCGGGTTCCCGCTCCCGCTCCTGCCCTGCCCGCCATGTCCGCCCATCACGTATCGGGCTTTACGTAATTACAAGCTCAACAAGCCAAAACAACCTGGCCAAGGAGCTGAACGGAAATTCCGCGTGCAAAGATAGCAAAGCTAGTCAGATACTTGCCCAGTTGAAGCCCCCAACTGCTGCACTTTTCTACTACTCGGAACTATTTACAATTCACTGCTAACCCCAGAGAGGTCAACGACTGGGCTGCTCCTTCTCCCCCGCCCTGCCCCGCTTGATTCTCCCTCGGATAATCAGTTCCCCGAGTGCGATTGCCTCGTAAAGTTTGTTGACCAAGCCCCCTTCTTGTTTCCCTTCCTGTTCCTGCTGCCTCAGCTGACTGACTGACTTGCTGGCCATTCATCACTCGTCGCTTGGATTAAGTGTCATCAATAGCCTGGCTATGCTCCAGTTATGGCGCGAACAAAGCCTGGAAAAGCGTTTCCATTTTCATTTGGCATGCGAGCTGCAGGAGCAACAGCATCTGGCGAACACTTTAGTGGGAAAAGAAGAGTCAATAAACCAACTCCTCCTTCGCTCTCATTTCAAGTGCCTTTGAACTCTGCGTGGACAAAGATTCATCGCTCTATAAAGAAGCAATTCCGGGGAGCGGCTGAAGGAAGCGGAAAGTTAACGAAATTAAACATTGACAGGCAGGGGCAGGGGGCGGGGAAGAACCAACGCGAAAGAGTGCGCCGCCTACGCCAAGGTAGTACAGGGTGGGTCAGCTCTACGACCGCAAAAGAGAGGAGCGGAGCAGAGCAGAGCTGTGCCGGCGCACGCACACAGCAATGACAGGGTGTGGCACGTCATCTGCAGGCAAAAACCCCACCCACCCGCACACAGCCACAAGCACAAGGACGGGTACATACACACACAGGAACCAGGAACCAGCAAAGTGGAACCAGACAACGCTTTGCGCCGCTGCTTGGCTGGATTTATACACCCAATGTGGGGTCAGGTCAGGACAGAGTCACATTATTTGGCAGCCACAGCGCCTTGTCTTTGTTATGGGCAATTATCCTAATGCTCCTGCACACCTGGAATATTTCAGTTGCATTCCAATCGCAATTAAGTTCAGATGAATGGCCGCCGATCTCACGTCCATTCCTATTCCCCTTCAATTAGATTGATTAAAGAAGAGTCTGTGGGAGGGTGAAGCCTGCTCCTGGCACTCGGAATGTGTTGCATATTCAATTTTGCCGCTTGTGCCACATGCATATGTTTATTCACTGGCATTTTCCAGGGAAAAAAAGAAAAATAAAGAGTAGAAAATGGAAAACGGAGAATGAAAAATGGAAGGAGAGCTCGGCGGCACACATTGTTGATTTCGCAAATCTGCCACAAAATGCGAGTCAAGTGCACGTTCCGCATGCTCCGACAGAGAGCACAAATTTTGTATTATTCCAGCGATTATTTACATTTTCGAGTGCGGCGGCAGCTTAGGTGCCGCACACACGGCCTCAAAAACGGACCCGGAGCGACCCAAATAAACGATCCGACGGCGAAGCCAGCAAAGTTCAATGCAAACCTGATGAAATTTTTCTATATCCCACGGAATACAAGGACATCCGTCGAGGGTAATCCCTGTGCTTTGCAATGGAAACGCAAACGGAAAATGACGCTGGCGAGACTGACTGCCAGGGATCCCGGGCACGGAAGAGGAAGTGGAAGGAGATAGGCTGCTTGCATGCCAAATGATGTGTGACACGACAGGCTGCGGTGGCTCCAGTTTGCGGGACACACGCCCATCGAGGGACTGCAGGCGGGCAGATAATTTGCCAGGCGCCGTCCGCCTGATTGCGTGCGAAACAAAGCGGCGTCGCCCTTCCGCCACCAATGCACTTAGTAGATACCTCAACAAAATGCCCATGGGAGCCCCAACTGGAGTCATTGCACCCTTCTATCCCAAGACTCTAGGAACTGAGAAGCATTGCATTCAGAAGTTTGGATATCGAGAGACTCACCTAAAGTCCAGACTCAGGTTTCTTTGGTGCGTGGATATGCGCTTCGGGGGATTAGCAGCGCCGCCTCCGGCGGTGGTCGCTGTGCCGGTGCCGTCTCCATGCTGCGCCACACTGAGATTGGGGCGACCGTGCACCGAGGGCATCGAGTGGTTGAGGACGCGGCTCAGACTGAGGCGGGGCTTGGAGTACCGCGTGTGCTTTGGCGTGCTGGCAGCGGAGCTGGCGCCGGGAACCGATGTGGGCATCTGGCCACCGATGGGCAACGTGACTGGGGCGGCCATCAGGAAGGCGGGTATGTAGTTGCCGTTGCCATTGCCTCCGTCCGACCCCAGCGAGGAGAGAGTAGTGGTGGAGGCCGAGTGAGGCTCGCAGGTGATGGCCAGCGACGACTGGCTATGCGGACTGCTCATGCCGCAGGTGGCAGATGAGATGCTGCTGTGCACACTCAGGCTAGGGCTGGGATGGCTCACCGATGCGCTGGCCGACGCTGAGCCGGAGACAGATGTGGAGGTGCTTTCCGCCACCGTTGGACTGTGCACCACGGTGCTGTTGCTGTGCTCGCTGGAGCTGCTGGTGCTGGTGCAGGCCGCAGCCGAGTGCTCCGATAGGTCATCGTCGTCGATCGTAGCAGCTGGCGGCATCTGGGGGCAGTTCCAGGTGTCCGTCGCCTCGAGGTTCGCATTCTCGCCAGTGGCCACGGCCTTTCCGTTCATATTGAAGTCGGAGAGTGCCTCCGTGCTGGACAATCGGACTGTGTGGGGCAAGCAGTGGTCCACGACATCGACTCCGACGGCAACGGCCGTCACAGACGGGGCTGAGCTCACTTTGTTGGCCGGCCTATCCTCGGCCACCACAACGACGGGCGATAGCAGCTTGTTGGCCGTCTCAATCTCGCGTATGTGCCGCAGGTACTGGTAGCCGCTGCTCTGGGCCACTGGCTTCTTCTTGGCGACGCCTCCGCCAACACTGGCTATGCTGATGCTCAGGCCGCCGGCGTGGGTCTGCTTGGTCTCCCCGGACACGGACACGCCGTTGGCTGCCCCATTCGGCGGATTGCCGCCCGTCGAGCTGCTGCTCTGCTTCTTTCCCTTAAATGCGGATATGACGGAGTTCATTTTGATTGCTGTGTGATTGATGAGGTGCAGATGGGAGGCCTCCTTGGCTTCCCTCAGTTCTCGAGTGGATTTTAGACTTAAAGTGGCTAAAGACGCAGGGCGGTGTGGCACAACCTTGGAATTGCTTCGTGTTCCATTGCAATGGGCTACGGGCTACGTTTCGCTGTGAGTCATGTTCTCCGGGGGTCGGCTCCTCAGCTATCCAGCCGGTTGCCTGTGCTCGCTGGCACGGAGCAAGTGGTGGCCCTCATATTCCGCTTCTGCTATTTGTCGTTTGGCTGCAAAGATAAACAGAAATTGGTGTCAATTAGTAAGTTTTGTTCAATTGAAGCCGCGAACGCCACATTCCGCTTTCATGCAATTCCCAAAAACAATGCTCTGCTATGCGATTTTCTTTTGATTTCCCGAGAATGTGGCCAACATCCCGCCACCAGAGCGGCGCCTGGGCCTATAAAAAACAGGCTGGAAATGAGGGAAAGTGTCCTTGGCAGTCCTTCTTGGAATACAGCCGACTTGTGCGTGCCTTGTTTTCTTTTAGATACACACAAAAACACAAATATAATATATATATTGCGCTGTGTCGTAAGCAGCGGAAAATAAAAATAAATTGTCCGCGCGATCAACTCGTGAGTATCGTAATCATTCTTTATTTAAAAACATGACAAGGTGGACCTAAATATTGCCGGGGCATTGCACTGCTGACCTTAAAAAGTGCGCTACTGGCTGCCAGCTGCCTTGACCCATTTAGCCATCAAAGAGCGGGCCAGAAGCACTCCCCTTTGGTCTATTGACATTTACTCTTTCCGAGCTGCCGAAAGTGGAAAGTGGAACGTGGGAACAGCCCAATCTGTGGGGGCAACACCTGGACAGGTGCCTTATCATCGTTGGCCCCATCGCTCAGTTAGCGAAACCCTCCTCCTGCACCGTTTCACTCCCCCACGGATGCTGGGCGGCATTTAAATTTCATGACTTTGTGACCTGACCCCAATTGCGACCCAACTATCAGCGCAAATGATTCACATCCGTCCTTATCTGCCATACACTTTCCGGATCCGATATCTTCATCAAGATGAGGAATTGCGATGCAGATTAAAAACTTCAGCTGCCGGGAGCAATTAATTAAAGTGCTTAATTTTGTAACTAAAAATGTTAGGCCTTCGTGCGCCTGTCTGGTCAACCTTTAAGGGCATTCCTCATGGCACCACGTGCAAATCGCCAATCCCGGCCACTCCCAGATGGACGAGAATGTTCTCTTGGCATTCCGGACGGGCCGATGAACGATAGCCAGAGTGGGGCAAGCGGATCACACGCACACACGCACACTCCACTCTCATGCCCGAGTGCTGTAATAATTAAAATTGTATAACTTTGGCCCGCCTGAATGGACACAGAATGGCCGAGGAATGCGGACGCACTAAAAATAATTCAGCGGCATCGTTGGTAAGCAAGTAAAATGATTTCATGGATTGCCCGTCATGCCCTGCTCTTTAGGAACCCCCTCCAACCAGGTCCATTCACTTGGGCCAAGGGATGAGATCGCTGTAACCCGATAAACCCGATAAATCCGACTCCACTTGACACAGAATGCTCAAATTTCACACCGAGTGTGGGAAAGTGTCCTGGAGGGGATGCAAGTCCTACGACAGCCACTGCCGAACACCAAATCCGGGCTGTGCCGCAACTGGTTAACACAGCTACCTTCCCAAACAAGTTTTACACTTGTTCTCCAGCTTCGCCTTTCGCAGTGGATTGCACAACAGTCCACCAATTGTTCTGGTCGTGCGACTGTGCTGGTGTGCTGATTGTTGTCGGCCTTGTCGGTTGACCACGCTCCACAGAA
Organism: Drosophila mayri; assembly: GCA_008042485.1. NCBI lineage: Eukaryota > Metazoa > Arthropoda > Insecta > Diptera > Drosophilidae > Drosophila > Drosophila mayri. The sequence goes on from VNJN01009119.1 coordinate 127,309, forward strand.
GAGGTCCAAAATGCTGGCGGAACAGGCACTCGACCCGAGCATTCCGGCTGCCACCTTTGGATTCACATTAACGAGAGATATTTGTTTTTATTGGACTGCTAAGAGAGCGCCACAAAAAGTGGGGAAAATCTAGGAATGTGCTCTTTCGAGGCCGATGGTTAGCAGCTATTTGGCTCCATTGCTGCTTGGGTTCTCGTACAGGTCACCGGGTTCAATGACAAATAAAACCAAAGCAGGCAGGCAATTCGTGTTCGTATCTGCCTGGCCGCCCTGGGAGCAGCAGCAGCAGACTTGCCCTTGTGGGTTTATCTGGCAACGGGCAGCGCCCAAGCGGACCTGCAATCAATCAGAGATCCCACATCTCCTCACACGCGATGGAAACGAGTTTTCCCCTCTCTCATGCAAGGCAGGAATTGCATACAAATGCGGGAACAACGGAAAAACTACAAAAAGTGAGGCAGTAATTCGGATTTCAGTTCTCCAGCGAGTTCTCGACTCGGCCCCAGCGGAAGTGAGTGTCGCCGTGGTAGTAATAAACTGGTTTACCAAATAAATAAAAGCCAGCAGCCATAAATTCCCATCCAAAACTGAGACTGGTCTATGGCCAATAGGTTTTCGGGCTGGAAAAAACTAAAATATTAAGCCAATTCGTGGATTTTCCTAAACAAATAACTAATTTTCACACTAATTTATGAAAGCCACTGAGGGGGAGATGAAATTTGGCCGAAAGATAACTCTTATCTTGCAATTTCTAGTCACTGCACTGTCACTACCTCCGCTCTTTCTCAGCTACCCCGCCCCAGCCCCTGCCCCTGCCACTGTCTTGAAACCCGCATCCGAATCTGACTCCATTTTCAGCTGCAACCCAGCAGCTGCGGCTGCGGCTTGCACAAGCCTCTCGAATCTCGAATCTCAACTCACAGCTGGTCTCAGCGTTTCGGCTGTGCGGCCAATCTTTCAGTGTTTTCATTTGACAAACGCCAAGAGCACAAACGCCATATCACCAGAATGTGCTCCCGGGGCTGCCAACGAACTCTGGCGGGGCAAACGGAAGATCTCGGATCTCTCAATGCGCCTTAATTGGCTGTGAATTTAAGACTTTCAATTGCGGCGACCGCAGCTGCAGCACTGCTCACAGATTGCTCATGTGGCCGCCACGCCGGTCGCATTCCCAGCATAATTCCGATGGCAGAATCGAGAATCAAGAACGCAGTGGCTCCGTCAAGCGAGAGTTTCTCCGCAATTTCATGCTTCAAGTCGTCCGTCCCCCGTCCCCGTCCCCGTCCCCCCTCCCCACTGTCCCACTGAGATACGCAATTATTTTTTCATGTTCTACATAGCCCGGGACTCAAGTCGAGCTGCCTTCTGATGCAGTTTGTTTTCGCAAACAGATGCACACCCACACGCAGGCAAAGGCAGTTTTCTGGCCACGCCGCAGGCAGGGCACTTGTGCCTCCATCTAGCTCCACTCTTTCCCACAGGCCAGAGGGACACGGCTGCTGCTGCTCTTCCAGGCATTTGTTCAATTGAAGGCGAGCTGCAGGCCAGCTTTAAGAGCGGAGCCAAGCAACTCCCTTCTTTCAATCAAATTTAATGGCTGCTGCTGCTCGGCTCGGAAGCGCAGGCGCAGGGCGTGGCTGCTCGGAGCGAAAAGGAAGAGTGGAGTCCGGTGTGTACAACTCCCTCCGGGCGCATCCTATAGATACGAGGAGCTCGCGAGTACGCTTTGTTTGTGCCTTCGACATGGCTTTCTTTTTGTTGAAGCAAAAATAAAACAAAACAAAGTTGCATCAAGTTTTTCAAATAGATTGCCAGTTGGCCATGTAAAAGGGACTAGGAAACACAGTTAAGCAACAGTTTGCCAGGTGTTGAGTTACTCTTAATAGCTTAAGCTTGCCATAACAAAGGTCGAAATTTGTATTTATGAAAATGTTTTGCCCCAAAAATTTGCACAGCTATCGAAAAAATCAGCGAAAATACTCCTAAAAAACTCCTCCCATTAATCCTCTTAGTCTTTAGGTTTAAGCCAAACCAGCGCCATTCATTGGTGAGCGGCACGCGACTCGATTATGAACTGCACCTGGAATCGGTGGCACAGCATTCCAGCTCACTTGCCGACGGTTTCGCGGAAAGAAAGCCATGAAGCAGCTATGCCAGTTTCAGTTTTACTTATATATTAAATAAATATGAAGATATATTTGAAAATAAATATGAAAATATATATGAAAACATATATGAAAATATATATGAAAATGTATATAAAAATGTAGATAAAAATTCACCACTATTGGAAATGTGTAACTTGGAGTAGTTGCTCCGAAAAAGTGCCTTCGAATTATTACAAACAAACAAATTCAGGCTAAATTGCGGTCCTTTTGAGCTGGAGCCATAGGTGGCATCCAACCACAGCAGCAGCAGCAGCAGCAGCAGCGGCAGCAACCGTTACGGAGATTACACTCGACTACAGGCAGTGAATCTAGAGTTTCACATTCCGCTGCTGTGCGGTTAATAAACCGCAAACTGCTCGAGACGAATCGCAGTTAGGCAAATAAATAGATATATAGACATAGACATACGCAGTTGGGAGCAGATACTCGCTCCAAGCGGGCTCCCTCCTCCTCCTCCCCCTCCCCCTCCGATATACAAGCGCCGAGCGAGCGAGCTAGCTAGCTGCCATCAAGGTCGTCCCAATCAGACAGGCAAGACAGCAAGACTCGCCCGTGCTTAGTTGAATAACTTTTCAAAAAATAAAATACGATCAGAGCCGCCGCCGCCGTAGAACGTAAAGCGAAGTCAAGCCAAGTTGAATCGAATCGAAATACATTGAAATCAAAGCTCTGCGGTCAAGGCAAACAATCGTGTTGATTGTGAATGCATACCGAAAACTCCCTCCAACAATTTTGGGAGGTATAACCCTCAGACTTATATATATATGTATGTATATATGCCCTGCAAGAATCGGAAAAACCCTGTTGTATTTACAATATAGATTATCTAATCTCCCGAGACCAGTTTTCCACCTTTGCTATCGTTTATGAGCGACTTATCTTGTTTTAGCTTCAACAATCGAGTGCACGAGTACCCAAAAAATGACACTCGTCGTGTTCACATGTCTCTCCAAAGTCAGTTAATTATAATGTCTAATTGGGCACATCCACTTGCCTTGGCCCAAACTCCCAGAGTAGGATTCATGGCAAGCTGCACCGAGATGAAATTGAGTAGTTTTTGGGCAATCAGAAGACCAGGGAAACCCCGATTGGATCTGCGCTTTCCCATGTAGTTCCGCCAGCTACCAGCAGCTGCAGCTGCAGCCGGAGACAATCCGAATCCATTATGAGCGGCGTTGTCACACAACATTAATTTTCCGTTGCATTAAGGAGTGCAAAGGGGGAAAGAAAGCCCAGCCTAATGGCCGTTTCTCATCTCTCCCGACGGCCGAGGGAAAGTCGGGTTACACAACCGATTATTGGGTGGCTCTGCGAGTGGGGGCGGAGGAGAAGCAGCGTTCCAGTCGATTCCACACCAAACCCTTGCGTATCTGTTTAAATATTTTCACCAGTTGGAAATTGAAAGTAATTAAAGCCACTTTAAGATTACAATTAAGGGGGAAAAGTCTTGGTTCTGCGACTAACGAAAGTGATTCCCCCATTAATGGTGAGGAGCTTAAAGCCATACGGAAGTGGTTCGCTCACGGCGGGTACATCTTTCTCACAAGTTAATCATTTCCGACCATCACTGCCCCGATGTGGGACCTAAAAATAAAACTTATTTGCGTCTCAGAATGCGTGCACACATTGCCCGGACTTTGGCCGGACGGATGCACAGTGAGAGCCTTATCAGTGGCCTCTCGAAAGCAGATCCCATTCACTTGGGCATGAATAAATGATCACTGATGATGGCTGGAGCGGGAGCGGGAGCGGGAGCGGCAGAGACAGAGACAGAGAAGCCGTAGTCGCAGTCGCGATGAATTTGTGGGCGTTGTGCTCAGATAATGTGTCTATATACGGGCGCTGCTATATGGCATTCCGTGTGGGTTAGATCCACCGATGAGATGCATAATTCGGTTGGCTTCTGTGCGGTGACAAAGCTCCCAAAAAGCTGCGTCAGAAAATCGGAATCCGAGCAGCCTTGGGCTCACCAATCAACTAACTCACCCACCCTCGGACATGTCGCTACAACTGGGCTTTATGGCGTGGATTATATTGTACAATCTGATCAAGAAACCGTTTCTGCAGGCAGTCCAAGTCCTTCTGCTGTCTGTCCTATGGCATCGTTAAATTCACGGAAGATCCGGGCCGCCGATATTGTTGATACGCCGGGCATGGTGGCTCCGCTTCCGTATCTCAACTTCCTGCGCTACCTCAAGCGCAATTTCTATCCACGCTACAGCCTGCGCCGCTTGCTCCGGGTGGGACTCGCCTACTGGACGGGGCTGAGCGATGGCCAGAAGCGGAAGTTTGAGCCACAAGTAAGGAGCCGGCTGGCAGATCATTATTAACTGCAGCTCAGCCCTTTTTTTCCAGCGCATCTGGGCGAGAGTCGTCCGCAAGCGAAGAGTTGCCCGTCGCCGACAATTGGTGCGCCGCAATCAGCGGGGAAAGAAGCAACAAGCCGCTGTCCGCCGCCCCATCTACGACAGACGCCCCAAACCGATGCGCCGCAAACGCAAGTAGAGATGGCCACCCACTTTAAGAAATCTTCTTTAGTTCCTTGGTTAGCTTATTCCCCCTTTTTTTTGCCACCGAGGAGGGTTCACCTGCCACACTGTTATTTTCTTGCGCAACCTCTAAGCTGAGTGGGCAGCTGTGAATGGGAATATGCAAACAAATACTCTGCCAACACTTTCACTTTTCACATTTTGCCGGAATGAGCAGCCGGAGCAGGCAACTTCCGGTCAAAAATGATACCCTTTACATTCAGTGTTCTTTAAATTATAAATAGTTTTGATACTCGAGTACATTTTGAGTCAATTTTAGCACTCATTACGTCACCCTCACAACAAGACAAAGAGCGGATTTGCCTGACAAAACGAAGCTCGGAAAAAAGGAACCCAAAACAGCTTTTCCGCTGGCCCAAAAGCATGTTCAATGGCTCGCTCCGGGGACAGATAGTGAACAAATTGCCTTATCTGGTTACCCCTTTTCCCGACAACTCACTTTCTGTTTGTCAATAAATTATTTATCAATTTTAATTTCCGCTTGCTGCACAAACAAAAGCAAGGCACAGCCACAAAGAGCAAAAATAGCTCCCAGCATCAACTAGTTTCCAACTGACGAACCGCCGCTTGAGCTTGCCATGATTGGCGATCGGAAACCCATCCAAAACTGGTTGCCTTCTGGCCCGCAGCAGGCCAATTCCCGTTTTGGATGCGGCGCATGTTTCCACTCGGCGGCTGCCATGGTTAACTAACTCACTATTTGGCAAGCGTCTGCCGACGCAACCTGCAGCGGCATCGGCATCGGCATCGGCATGCGGCAGTCGGATTGACAGCGTTACAGGCTTATGTCACAGTTATTGCCTCTCGAAAGAGTAATTACACCTTAATTGCCCTGGCCACGAGGCTCCTCCTATCTCCTATCTGCCAGCACTGCCATGTGGAAGGCCTTTCCAGTTGCTTTCGATTCGAGCCGCCCGCGAGTCCCGTCGCACCTGGAGAACACCTTTTTGGAGCGAAACGAAAACGCTGCCAGCAGTGGAATCGGAATCGGATTCCGGGAGCCGCGAATCGAAGACAAGCCCAGCTAAGCTCAGCTCACTGGGTCTGCGGAACGGAGAATGTGAGAGGAGAGGAGGAATGGGGCAGAACAACGGATTCCACTGTCTGCTCCACTCTTTGTTTCCGCTTGTTTCGCTTCCCCACCAGCTTGTTTACACTTTTCACACTTTGGCATTCGCACTCGCTCTCTGCATGGGATCGGGATTCGCCTTGCCCGGCGCAGAGTCCGAACTCCGGGGAGTTCAACGACACATTGGCTATGTGGCAGACCTGATTGCCGATTGCCTTGGATTAAGCTGAATGCAACCGCGTTTCCCAATCTCCCAGGCTGGCTTCGGGGATTATCCAGCCTGGGCATCGCACCTGCCCCTGGGAGGAATCAATAGAAACTTAGCTGAACTGCAAGCGGGAGTCACTTTCCGCCTCTGAGGCTAAGGCATTCTTTCTGTTTTTCAATGAATATTCTGGGGTCCTCACCCAATGTATTTCTAAATTTCTAATGTATTGTACGTTTTATTGTAAAATAATCCCTGCTAATTTATCTTTATTTTAATCTAAATACAAATCTAACTCTACAAAAAAAATAAAGAAAATTAAGCGCCCCAAAAACAAAGGAATTTGCCTCACATAAAATATTAAATTTCCCCTTTCTTCCATTATTTCTCAATGAATTTTTTTAGATGTAGATTTCAGTTTGTATTTTATATTTACTGGTAAAATCCTCCCTGTTAATTTATTTATCTAAATAAATTAAATTATACATTAAATTAAATAAATAATTATCCCTCACAAAAAATAAAGAATTTCCCATATTTGGTTGTAAATTTTAATAACTTTTTGGTACGTGATTTTCCTATTTTTCCTTCGCATAAAATATTAAATTTCCACAATATTTAAGAACTTTCAGTAAATTACTTTTACTTTTTCCCCTCAAATAAAATATCAATTTTTCCCATTATTTTTGAAAATTTTACGAATAACTTTTCAGTAAAAAAGGTTCACCTTTTCCCTCACATAAAATATACAATTTCCAATTCTTTTTTAGAAATTTTAAGAACTTTTTAGTACACGATTTTTCCTTATATTTTCTTTAGCAATTTTAAGACCTTTTCAGTAAACAATTCCATGCCTAAAAAAGATCTAAAGTGCTACCAGCGGACGGGAGAGAAGCGAATAGCGACAGCAAAAATAATAAAATAATACCATTTTTCCCCCTCATAAATAATTCACAATTTCAAGAACTTTTAAGGAAACTATTCTATCTGCCGCGACTAGCTGCATCCATGCGACGAGCGGAAGGAAGTCCAAACAACGCGCCTGGAGTACAGTAAACAAAAAGGGAGAAGCGCAAAAGCGAAAACAAGAATCAGGCACGAAACAAAACAAAAAGGCAAAACAAGGGCGGACACGAGCACAAAACAGAAACGAAGGCAGACACAAAAACAGAAGCAACAGAATGGTGATTAATGCCCTTATCACGCGCCCCCCGTTCGTTCCCTGGGACTCACCTCTCAGGGTCCTCGGGTATCCCAGTATCGATGTAATCCACTATTGATGAGCGGCTGCTGCTGCTGCTGCTGGGGCGATGGCAATTAGCGCTGATAAGTAGGGTTTGCTACTGCTTTCACTTGCGGCTTTTCTTTCGCGCTGCAAATCACAAACAGCTCGAAAAGAAATTCCTATTATTATCACTGCGATTCACTCGAGCACCGTCACAGTCACAGATACACGCACGCACACACACACACAGAGACGCGAAAGCGAAGGCGAACGCTGGGGCAGGTGGAAAGGCCGCTGCGACACCTTAATGAGCTCGCACAACTATTGTTGCTTCGCCTGGCTTGGCCAGGCCTGGGCTTGGGTTTCCAGCTATGCCCAGCAATAAACAATTGAGTATCGTAGTTGCACAAGCACTGCACCACTACAGCGGCACTGCGGACACCAATACAGGGGCGCGGGTTGCAAAATCTCGTTTCGGTTCTCCTCCGCGCGAGCCAGTGTGAGTGTACTGGCTGTGTATGCGTGTGAAAATTTGCCCGACGCGTCGCTGGCGAAAATCACAATTCGTCGACACTTGTTTCAATATTTGGCCAGCATATTGCTTGTTTCGCTTTTAAATATATTACTGCTTTGGCTGGGCGAGAGGCAAGAGACGAGACACAGCGACGTCAGACATACACACACACTTGCGAAGGAACAAAAAGAGACGCGCCCATACAGTGTGTATATACGAGGGTACACCAGGCAAGCTGCGGTTGCTGCACTGATTTTCCAGTGTATTTACGTTTATTCACTGCCGCGACAGTTGCACGAACGATTTATGTATTCTCTTGCATCCACAAAAACAAATGTCGCGTACACACGTCCAACGGGCTCAATTTTTTTTTTTTTTTTGGCCGCGAAATGGTTTTAGAGATGCAGAAAACATCGATCGACGATGTTTTTACCGATGTTTTTGCTGGTATCGATGTATGCATCGGTGTTTTCATCATCACTAGGATGCTCTCTCAATTACCGGTTGGGAGAGCATGCCTCGCTCTCAATAACCGCTTCGGAATTCATGCCCACCTTTCTCCCCATACAAGAATACCCTCAATAACCGCTTCGGAATTCATGCCCACCTTTCTCCCCATACAAGAATACCCCTCAGTAACCGCTTCGGAATTCATGCCCACCTTTCTTTTCCCGATTGGGCTTCGTGCCCTGAAATCATCGATACATCGAACAGCGATGTTTTTACCGATGTTTTCAGCATTACCGGTTGGGAACCGTTTAAATAATATTAATTCGCAGCAAAACAGGCACTTTTTAAAAATATATTGCAGCGAAACGGCTAAAGATAGCTTAAAAATTTAAATGCCACAAAATAAAAGAACATTTGAGGGATTATTTAAAAATATGTTTCTTAAAAACAGTGTACAGGTGTAGAAGCTATTAGAAATATGCCGAGTCTCCTTTGGTTTGCATTATGTGAGGAATTTGCGGATAAAATAATCAATGATAAGCTAAAGAGGCACGGTATCGATATCGAGTTCAAACCATACAACAAGCGTATTTTTGTCGAATTAATCGAAGTTTTTCAGGAGGACCGCCGATATTCCGCCAAGTAGATCGATATTTGAATTCTTAAGTTTTGTACAAATAAATATAATAAAGTGTTGGATTTTTTTAAATTTCGCTTATTGGTTGGGATTTTCTGTTAGCCACTGCCATCTTGAGTCTGATTTCCCACTCCGCTCCACTTTCATGTCCATCTGGAGGAGGCGTCAATTGAATAATGCGTTTTTAAGTGAAGCTTAGACGCATTCTTCACTAAATTGTGCAATTGCCTGAGCGGCCCGAATTAGACAACGCAAACAAACGCACACAACAGAGCCGCCCCGGCCGGCCAGAAGATTGAGATTGAGATCTCGGGGCGGAGATTAGACCCTTCGGCGCAGCTGGAACGCACTCGGCTTGGCGTGAGTTCAACAATCTGTAAATTGGTCGCCGCAAGTGAGCGATGGATGTAAATTGAGCTGCATGCCGCCACTGCAATTGAATTCGAGCGGGACTGGGACCCTTCTCTTCTCCCCTAGCACTTACTTGATTGACTTGGATTGGCTCTTCCCAGACATCATCGTCCGCACAAGATGTCTGCGCCCCGGTCGCAGAGCTCTGACCCTGCCCAGCGCCACCATAGAGACTACTATGTGCATGTCTAGATTATTCGTTCTATTACATATTTTGAGGAGAATGTTGTAATCTCTTGGAGGAAGGCAAATGGATTTTCTATAACTCTCGCCATCGAGCTGGAAGCTGTTTGCACACGTCTTGCTTGGGCAAATGGTCCAAAGGCAGACAGCATTAATGACCGAGGGTTCAAAACTTCTCACGAAGCAGCAGAAAAACCCCGTGATCCACTGCCACGGGGCTTTGGGATGCCTGGCGCCGGCGCTTATCCGATGAATCCGCCCCCGGCTAACCCCCGACAAAGTTGTGGAGTGAAATGATGTCATAGTTGAGAAATTTCGCTCCACTTCAGCATTTGCCCGATAATTATAATTAGACGGAACAAGACTTTTCACAAGGAGCACAGAATGCAGCATCCATTCCACGAATATAAATGTATGGAAATGTGTCTGTACTCACTCGTCTAGGCGGCGGAGAGTGCGAAGCATTTACACATTCCGAGCGGCTTTCGCGGCGCACAAATGATTTCTGATTGTAAACACATGAGCCGTCGTCTCGAACGAACCCGCATCTATGACAGGTCAAGAGCGGAGCCGCCACCAGCAGCCAAAGTGGCCTCTGCAATTCAACAAACTGTAGCGGGGCAGGAACAGCTCCAGTCCGGCTCCAATCCAATCCAGAGCGATGTCTTATGCCTTATGCTTTCCAAACGGCTGTTCAGGCCCCAAGCAAGTTCTTGGAAACATCTCGGCACACACACATGGACGAGATCTATTTTGGGCACCCCTCGAAGTGCGAAAATGAAGTGGCAGAAGCTGTTAAGCGAATGGGTGTTCCTCCGGGTCCACGCACATGTGGCAGGGAATGCACCGCATTTGGTTGGTGCACCAGCAGTAGCTTAAAGACCAGCGCCAGTGGGAAATTGGTCCAGGGGGAATCCCACGGCCCTAGATGGGCCCCATATGGGGGAGCTGTCAGTGTATTTTTGGAACTTGAAAGGGGAGGTTTCCCCACTCTCCTCGAATTGGACTTCTTTTTGCGTTCCAGCTCAGAATTAAATTTTGTTTACGGCCTGCCGCTCCACTTATTGGGGTCCGCTGTCCCGCTCCTCTCCAGCATCTGCTGCATTCGCCACCCCAAGCCCATTGAAAGATGTCGTACTTCACACATTTCCTCGTGTATTTTTATCAAAACACTTTCCGAAATCGAAGTCCGAAGAGCAGTTCTTGGGCACGGCCGAGCCCCTCGGGTGCAGCGCAGTGCCTGCTGAACAAATATTTTGAGTGTCTCGTGCGGGGGAGGGGGAGGAGACGATTAATCAGCGCATTCTCATGATGGGGCGTTTCGCATTTGGTAGGAAGATCTCTGTGGACGAGAGGGGGAAAAGAAATCCGACAATCAGAGAACAGAAGGCACGCAGTAAACAAATAGTAAATGTAATATTTAGAGTTTCGGGAAGCTAATGGGGAAGAATGGGGGTACCTTGTGCTAGTCCCCGGTGATCTAAGACCAATTCATTTCACATAATAGAGTAAAACCACCCAATAACGTGACTCTCGGGCCACTGGCCAATTCTACGGGAAACGCAATTATCATTGTTCTGGTGGTGGTTAGTTTGAGGATCTGTCCGAAGGCCCAACGAGATGGATTATCGCACACACACACGCTGTTGTGCCCCGCCCTGGGTGTGCGCAGGCAGGCAGCCGAACAAGGGTCGCGTCCCGGGGTGCGGACTGTTTGCCGAGGGCACGCACAGGATGTGCGTGTCATCACAGGCGGGGTGCGCCCAAAGCCGGGCTGAGAACTTCCCCGAAACGCTGGCCTGCCTGCACGTGGTGAACACACCCCGAGAGCCAGCCAGCGGCACGCACATACATAGGTCAAAGCGATTGTGCCGAGTCCTATTTGGGTCATGCTCGAAAAGAGGCCAGTTGGGAACGAGGGCAGGGTGCAGAGATGGTGGCTTTTCAATTTCAAAGTACACTAACTTTTCACAGGCTTTTTTGACTTTTAATTCCTGTCTGACGCGACTTATCCAGCGGCATAGCGGCACAGGACACGTGCGTGTTCAAGGGCCTCCACAAAACATGCATTTCCTCCGCCGCCATCTGTTTATGCTGTGTGCACTCCATCCATTTTTAGACACTTCATAAATTAGGAGAGAAAAGTATAAATGGAAACGAGCGCCGAGCCTGAGTCTTTACTTCGTCTGTCAGCTTGGCTTTCGAAATCCATGATAATGCCTTCGCTCGACAGACAAGGGACCAGCAATCGCCGCTTGGCGCTCTGTCAGATACCGACCTCCCTCACTCTTGAGCTCTGTTCAAGTAGCTCCATAAACAAGACCCATTTGGTGTTAGGTTGGCGGCACGTAACCAGGAACTTACAGGGGAATGTCAAGGTAGACGGGGGGAGTCCTGCGTGCGACAGGGCAGTTCGGGTGAGCAGCCCTTGTCCCTAGATAAGCACCAATAATGGTCATGAACACTCACCTGACTTCTACTTGCGCTTTCTGGGCCCACCAGTTGCTTGGGCCTTGGGGCGCTGATTTTTCCGCATGCTGCGCTTACAATTCTCGGCCTTTCGCTCCGCATTGTCCTCGTTACGCTTCTTGATGAACTCCAGACGCATGCGGGACTTGACTATTTGTTCGGGTCGCCGCATCTCCTTATCGTTTCCGCTGAGCCGCTTCTTCAGCTCCAGCTTCACGTTGTGGCGCGCATGGCGGCTGACTGGATAGCGCTGGGCGTGGCTCAGAGGCCTGAATTTGTCGTCGTCACTGTCTGCGTTCTCGCGCTGCAGCTGATCCTCGATCTTGGACTTTTCCTTCCACTCGTTGTAGCGGCCCGTTTTGAAAGAAGCTGGAATCCAAGCGCCCGACTCCGTTCGGATCTTGTTGGCTCGAGGATCCTGCACGGACACCATTTTCTTCTTGATTCGGTCCCACTTCTTCAGACCCGGCTTGTGCTTGACCTCCTGGGCAGAGTTGCGGTCCGATACCGAGAACTCGGCATTCTGCGCCTGTCGCTCAAACGTGTTAATGGCCAGGCCATCCTCCGTATGCTTGTCGGCCGACTGGTACGGCACGTAGTGCTCATCATCCTTGGCGTTTATCTTGCGCTTCTTCTTCTTGGGCTTATCCTTGTACAGAGCGTCCATGTTTTGCAGTCTCTTGGGCGCAACGACTTTGTTAAAGGTACTGCTTATGGCTTCCTCGTCGGCGGTGGGCATTTGGGAAGAGCTCGGTCTCTGTGTTTCGGCCTCCTTTTTCGCCTCGTCCAAGTCCTCGTCTGCGCGCTGCTGCCTGAACTTTTGAATAACATCTGCGTGCTGGGATCGCTTCTCCTTCATAACGATAAATTGTGTCGACTTTTGCGTGGTGTTAAGTTCGAAAACGGTCTGAAAAAAAAACGTACTCTATAAGCTGGCTCCCTTGCAACACATCTACTAACATCAAACTTACACCGCCTGGTCGGAAACTGCGCATCTTGACCAGTATATCGTGCTTCTCCTCCTGCAACTTGCGCTCAGCAGCAGCTACCTCCGCCTGCGACTCTATGGACTTGCCATTGACCTCGGCGGCCTGGGCGAGCGCGGGAGCGGCTGTGAAGAAGTCCTCCAACGGTTTGAGCGCAAAGAACTTAATCTTCTTGACCCGCGCATTGGCATCTGTGGAGGCCACTGGACGTGAGCTAAGGTACTTCTTGTACGCATTTTCGCTGGTGCGCAACACTCCAGACTGCAATTATTGCGAGCGTTAAGTAATGTAGATACAAAGTAGCACCAAGGACTTACGATATGATGGCTCTTCTTGATATCGGTCACTGTAAGGTGCTCCTCCTCGAGCAGGTCCTGAGGAATGGTTCCCATGGCCGAGCTGTCGTGGATGTTGAAGGGCCGGTTCAGGAACAAGTGCAGATCGAGAAGATGGGCCGTGTCGTCGGTGGAGAAGATTGAATAGGCCGTGCCAGTGCGGCCTGCTCGGGCACAGCGGCCGACGCGATGCACGAACAGCTTCGGCTTGCCCGGGAAGTGCAGGTTGACGACGTAGTCCAGGCTGGGAATGTCGATACCGCGCGCGGCTACATCGGTGACGATTAAAACAGACACCTTCTTGTTCACAAACTTGGCGGTATTGATTTTACGAGCGGCCGGATCCAGGCTTGAGTACACTGATGTGTTGGAGATGCCTGCCTCAGTCAGGATGTACGAAATCAACTCAACATGGTGCTGTGTGCCGGCAAACACCACGGTCTGCGAATCCTGCGGGATCACATACTTCAGGAGCACGACTAGCGCAGTGTAGCGGTCGTCTGGCCGGCAATAGAGGAACTTAAGAGCCAGGGCGTCCGGCAGCTTGGACTCTACGTCCAGACGGATGAGAACCGGGTCGTTGAGGCCGGCACGAGCGAAGTCCACCAGCAGCTTCGGCAGGGTCGCGGAAAACATGACCATTTGCCGGGACGACGGCAGCCTGTGCAGCGTCTCGTTCAACTGCTCGCCGAAACCCATCTCGAACAGACGATCAGCCTCGTCGAAGACCACGTACTCTGGAAATTGATAGCTCGGGTGAAAACTAGTTCAGCAATCGCGGAAATCGCTTACCTATGGAGTTCAGCTTTAAATCCATTTCCACACACAAGTGGAGGAAGCGGCCGGGCGTGGCCACGATTACATCGGGGCACGTGTGAATCGCCGAGAACTGCGAATCCATGGAGTCGCCACCCAGCACCAGGATGGTCTTCAGCTCCATGAACCGGCCGAGCTCCTTGATGAACTTGTACGTCTGCACCGCCAGCTCGCGCGTGGGCGACAATATGAGGGCTCGGGCGCCCTTGGTGGGCTCCCGCCGCTGCAGCTTCTCAAAGAGCGGAATCAGGAAGCAGGCCGTCTTGCCGGAGCCCGTCTTCGCCATGGCCACTACGTCCCGACCCTCCAGGATCAGTGGAATAGTTTTACGCTGGATGGGCGTCGGTACCTTGTAGCCTCGCTTTGTTATGCCCTTAATAAGATCAAAGCCCAGGCCCATTGACTGAAAGCCGCCGCTCTTCTTGGACTTGGGCTTGCTCCGGAGGATGTCGTCACCTCCTCCGCCACCGCCGCCACCGTCATTGTCCAGCGAGGGAAACCCTGGTATTTCATCAGCTTGCTTCTTGCGCTGCAATCAAGAGGAATTGTGGCTTAAAAAGATTTAAAAGCCGCGAATTATTTCCTACCATTTCTGTTTTGTTAGTTTACACGTGCATATGCGGCGTTGCCACCACGTTGTGAGAACAGCTGTCGGTCCAAGTGGCAGCCCAAAACAGACGATTTAAGAGTTGCCGGAAAGGGAAAACGAAAAATCCACTCGAATTTTTCGTTTTCTGTGGGATTTTCAGCAAAACGGATTTTTGAAACGGACAAAGCAAAGCGCAGGAAAAATGTATAGTTGTAATAGTAAAATTTATATGTAAAATCCAATTCGCACAAAGGTAGCTTGTTATTCGACGGCCGATAAGGGCCTTCGGTTTCCAACTGCGACGTGCTAATGAGTTTTCTGCCCTTCCCTCGTCCGCCAGGGCGTCGTCTTTGTCTCCGTCTCAGCTTTGGGAGCGCGAAGTGGGCGGAGTGGATCGGTGTCTGGGAGATATAGAATACTACGACTTGGCCCGACAAAGCAAACGCAACAAACATGTCAACTACTCCCAACTCCAATAGCAGTAGCAGCAACAGCAACAACAAGCAGCAGCCCCAGAAGCAGGATACGTATAGCAGCGACAGCAGCGAAGAGAATCTCGAGGCGGCTGAGGAGCGGAGGAGGCGCATCCTTAAGAATCGCAACCGGCTTAATCGGCCCAACATTGCCTGTGGCGGAGCTGTGCCCAAGGACGGCAAGTCGCCGGGTGGAGTGGCATCCACGAGCTGCCAGGCGATGGCTTCGGCAGGAGCAGGAGGCCGCCTGCCGGCGCCGCCAGAGAGGATCTCGATGCTTGTGGACGGAGTGCGCTTCACAGTCGAGCAGTCGCTCCTCACAGCACATCCCACCACCATGCTGGGTACTATGTTCGGCTCCGGCTTTCAGTTTGCACACGCTAACGAGCGCGGCGAATACGACGTGGCCGACGGCATCTCCCACTTGGTGTTCCGTGCAATCCTGGAGTACTACAAGAGCGGTGTGATTCGTTGCCCACCGACTGTATCGGTGCCGGAACTGAAGGAGGCCTGCGATTATCTGCTTATTCCCTTTGACGCCACCACAGTGCGCTGCCAAAATCTAAGTGAGTATACCGCGAGCTGCTCCTGCCTGGGCGAACCTTAGTTGTGGCCACCTCTGCTCTCTGCTTCTCTTCCGTCTCTTCCCTTGTAACACGCCTCTGTTGTCTTCGACAAAAAGGAGGCCTTCTCCACGAGCTCAGCAACGAGGGAGCGCGCCAGCAGTTCGAGCTCTTCCTCGAGGACCTCATCCTGCCGCTGATGGTGGCCTCGGCACAGCGCGGGGACCGGGAATGCCACGTAGTCGTGCTGCTCGAGGATGATATGGTCGACTGGGACGAGGAGTTTCCACCGCAAATGGGCGAGGAGTATTGTCAGAGTAAGTACCGATAGCATTAAAGCCTGGAGGATCAGAAATAAACGATTTGTTACAGCTGTCCACAGCACTGCCATGCATCGCTTCTTTAAGTACATCGAGAACCGCGATGTGGCCAAGCAGGTGATGAAGGACCGCGGCCTGAAAAAGATCCGCTGCGGCATTGAGGGCTATCCAACTCACAAGGAGAAAATCCGCAGACGTCCCGGTGGACGGGCCGAAGTGATCTACAGCTATGTACAGCGCCCGTTTATCCACATGTCTTGGGAGAAAGAGGAGGCCAAGAGCCGCCATGTGGACTTCCAGTGTGTAAAATCAAAGTCCGTGACAAATCTCGCTGAAGCCAATGCCGACCCTCCCTTGGAATTGGACGCAAGTGCGTAGAAAACCCTTCTGATGTTGGAGAGGCGCTAAATCTCAATTTGATTTCAGGCGGCAACCCAATTCCGCCCATTGCAGTTGTAAATCCGCATCCCAATAACGTAGAGCTGGCTCCAGGTGTGGTCGCAGCCGCCCCTCCAGTGATGGGCGTACCTGGCCCAGCAGCGGTAGTCGCTGTCGATGAGGCGGCTGGCGGTGTTGTGATGCTCAACGATTTGGCCCAGGCGGCGGGCGCTGGTGCCGCCGGCATCGTCGATGAAAACCTATAGAGCAAAGAAGAGACCGCGGAAAAGGTGGAACACACTGCCAGAGCAGCAGCATCGCGCACAGGAAACCCTTTCTACGATTTTCATCAACACTTTTATATATATGCAATAAAAAAACTGAAATGTCCAACACAAAAGTACCTCCAGAGGCAGAGGCTAAATCCGCTACCATCCTGGTACTACGCTCCATCGAAAGCCTCGCGCTCGCCTTGAGGAAGGGAAGATGTCTCCCAGTTCAGTGAGCGCTCGATAGCCATTTTCCACTTCTGGTAGCGGAGATTTCGCTCGGTGGCATTGATCGACGGCTTGATGGCTTCGCGTGGCCCAGACTTCGAAAGTGGTGCCTCCATGGAGTAGCGACTCTCGATGGCCTTGTAGGCAGCCATGGCAGCGCCCTGAAATGCCAGCATTAGTAACAATTCCAGCTATTTTGATAGATTCTCAATACTGACCAGTGCAGTGGTCTCCGCAATCTTGGCACGAAGCACCTGAATCCCCACGAGGTCCGACTGCAGCTGCAGAAACAGATTGTTCACAGTCATGCCCCCATCCACCATTAGCTTGGCCAGCGGAATCTTGCAGTCCTTGTGCATGGAATCGAGAATGTCCCGCACCTGGAAGCAAACCGCTTCCAGTGTTGCCCGCACAATGTGCTCGCTGGTCGTCTCCTCACTTAGGCCACAGATCACACCTCGAGCGTCCTGGTTCCAATAAGGGGCGTAGAGTCCATTAAACGCTGGAACAAAGTACACGTCCAGAGAGTTGTCCACGGTGCTGGCCATGGCTTCGATCTGACCCGAGTTTTGGATGAGGTTCATGTTGTCCCGCAGCCAATTGAAGGCCGCGCCAGCGATGGAAACACTGCCCTCAAGAGCGTAATAGGGAGTGGCCTTGCGTCCCAGCTGGTATCCAACGGTGGTTAGGAGCCCGTGCTGGGAATGGACGATGGAGGGTCCGGTGTTGTAGAGCAAGAAGCAGCCGGTGCCATAGGTGGCCTTAGCCTGGCCCTTGGACAGACACTGCTGACCCACAAGGGCTGCCTGCTGATCACCCAAGTCGGAACTGATGCTTATACCCTTGAGCACACCCTGCGCAATGTTGCCGTAGAACTCAGCGCTGGAGCAGATCTCTGGCAGAATGCTCTTGGGCAGGCCAAAGAACTTCAGCAGATTTGGATCCCACTGCAACGTTTCGATGTTCATCAGCATCGTGCGAGAGGCGTTGGTCACATCTGTCTTGTGGACACCGCCGTCCTTGCCGCCCGTAAGATTGTACATCAGCCAGGTGTCGATGGTGCCAAACATGGCCGTGCCCTTCTCCATCGCCTGGCTGACCACCGGGACATTGTCCCGCAGCCAGCGCAGCTTCACGCCCGAAAAGTACGGGGACAGGGGCAGGCCACACAGCGGCCGCAGGTAGTTAATGTTTCTGGCATTGTTCGGAATCGTCTCCAGCAGCTCCTCCACGGTGCTGGTGGTCCGGTTGTCCAGCCAGATGATGGCGTTCACCAGCGGCTGGCCTGTATGCCGGTCCCAGACCACGGTGGACTCGCGCTGATTGGTGATTCCGATTGTTAAGATATCCTGTAAGGAATCAGAGACGGAAATAGGTAATCAGTAAAAAGGTCATTTTCAAAACCAATGAACTAAATTTTCGCCATTCACAGTGAAGATGTTCTAACCTGCCGCCATTCACAGAGAAGCGCAGCAGATTGGGCAGTAGGCAATAAACAAGTGGGAGAGTCAATGATAACGACCTAGTGAGCGACGTAACCTGTCCGGATTTTCGTCTCCGTCGTCGGCCCTTCTCAATGTCAACTTTAAAAATCGTCCGACACAGTATTATCCGCACTATACAAGTAAAAGTACGTGGGATGTCTTCGTCGGCGGAGACCCAGAGGGGTCAAAGTGCCACCATTGCCGTGGGCCAGATGCGGGCCACCAGCGACAAGGCGGCCAATCTGTGCCAGGTGAAGGAGTTGGTGACCCGGGCCAAGGCCAGCAACGCCTGCATGCTCTTTCTTCCCGAGTGCTGCGATTTTGTGGGCGAGAACCGCGTGCAAACCCTAGAGCTGTCGGAGCGGCTGGACGGCGAGCTGATGGCACAGTACCGCGAGCTGGCCAGATGTAACGAAATGTGGCTCTCGTTCGGCGGCGTCCACGAGCGGAACGAACAGGGAAAGATCTACAACGCCCACGTCCTGGTCAACGAGAAGGGGGAGCTGGCGGCGGTCTACCGGAAAATGCACCTGTTTGACGCCACCACCAAGGAAATACGCTTGCGTGAATCCGACACCGTGACGCCGGGCGAGCGGTTGGAGCGCCCTGTGGCTACACCGGCCGGCCAGATAGGCCTCCAGATCTGCTATGACCTGCGATTTGCCGAGCCGGCTGTCCTGCTGCGAAAGCTAGGGGCACAAATGCTCACTTATCCAGCCGCCTTCACCTTCGCCACGGGAAAAGCGCACTGGGAGATCCTGCTGCGGGCTAGAGCAATCGAGACGCAGTGCTTCGTGGTGGCCGCTGCTCAGCAGGGCTGGCACAACCAGAAACGCCAGAGCTGGGGCCATAGCATGATTGTCAGTCCTTGGGGCAAGGTGCTTGCCGATTGCGGTGGCGATGAGGAACTGGGCATCGCCACGGCGGAAATTGATCTCGGGCAGCTGGAGAATCTGAACCAGAGTATGCCATGCTTCGAGCACCGCCGAGACGATCTTTATAGCCTAACGGCCTACAACGTTCGTAGCCCGGTGCCGGCCGAAGATCGCGCCTTTGCCGATAACATAGTGGACAAACGCACCATATTCTACGAGTCAGAGCACTGCTTCGCCTTCACCAATCTCCGCTGCGTGGTGGAGGGGCATGTACTGGTGTCCACCAAGCGGGTTACTCCCCGTCTGCGGGGCCTCAATTGTGCCGAGATGACGGACATGTTTGCGACTGTGTGCATGGTGCAGCGGTTGCTGGAGAAAATCTACCAGACCACTTCGGCCACGGTCACGGTGCAGGATGGTGCGCAGGCTGGACAAACTGTGCCCCACGTTCACTTCCATGTCATGCCGCGCCGGCACGGAGACTTCGGCCACAACGACCAAATCTACGTGAAGCTGGACGAGCGCGCGGAGGAGAAGCCGCCACGCACAATTGAAGACAGAATTGCGGAGGCGCAAGCGTACCGGAGGTTTCTGCTGGACTGTAGCTAGCTCACCCATATCCCGCCCCCCACTTTCCATGTGATTTGATATATGATATAAAAATAAACATTAAATAGCCACCCTGAGACAGTACCTCCATTTTGCCGCCCACGGCGACCAGCTTCATGCAGGCTCCGGCAATACACTCGTTGACAGTGTTCACGATGGCCATGGGGTCTTGCTCGCACCATCCTTCCTTCTGGAAAATCGACTCCACCTCGATCTGGTGGTAGCAAACGATCTCGTCGGTGCCAGCGCGGAATATGATGAAGCGGGCGGAGGTGGTGCCCTCGTCGATGGCGCCCACGAACGGACCAGTCACCGGTGCGGGAGGCGGGGTTGTCTCGGAAGTGGGGGAATCCATGGCTGCTCGACTGTAGTCCAGAGGTCACACTCACTGCCACTCACTACTAAATGCAAATACCTAGCTATGCGCGCTCTCGCCAGTTGCCTCGACACTAAATTAGCTATTGGAATCTTGTCGACATAGTCAACGGAAATTGTGCGATAAGAGATAAGGAGAGCGAGCCTCTCTGAGCTAATCGGTGTTGCGATATCGGCGTAGAAAACTCGTTCCGTTCCGAATAGTAAATATTTACTGCGAATGCTTGTTTACATCAGGTGAGCGAAAGTAAGGTTTATGCCGCAGACGAAGTTCACAAATATAAATATATTGAGAGTGGCTATTTTCAAAGGCTTTATTTTGGAGACGAATTTAATTATCTGCAAATATGAGAAAGTTTGAGGGAATGTCACATTTTTATACTCCTTTTTGTAATGCTGTGGACCAAGTAAACTGAAATAAATGTACTAAATGTTATGTGCGTCAAATTAGCGTCGGTCAGTTAGCGTCGAAATGGAACGGTGGGAAAATGGAACACGGAGACATTTTTTATTTTTTATTTATTTTCCAAATAAGGCACTTAATCAAACTAAATAAAGTTTATAAATACTAAAGAACAAATTTACTAATGTTTTTTACTGGTTTTTGGGGTATTTGACCTTTGGATCTATTAAAAAAAAGCCTTTGAAAAATCGGGTTTTCACAATTTTTCCAATATCTCGGCAAATCTGAAGTGTGCCAATATAAGTGGTATGCCAGGATAAAGGACATATATTGTAGTTATATCCTGCCAAGTTTCATTCAATCCTATCCATAAGTTTTTGAGAAAATTGCATTACAGTAGACTCACCTCGGGGTCTGCTCCATACAAAACAGGGCAGCAAAAATTTTAAGTCGTATAACTCAAATTTTCGGAAGTGTGCGCATATGCACGGTATACTGGCTTACTAAGGAAGGATTAGAGAACATTTGGTGAGAATTTCATAAGTTTCTATCCATACGTTTTTTAGAAAATCGCACAACAGTGGGTGGTGTGTGAGGGCTGATAACATAGGCGCCAACTATGTAATTTGAACCAAATGTGAACTAGCAGCGAACCAGGCATAGGAACCGTTTCCCAGCAGAACAAATGTTTTATCTTTTCAAGAGTGACCCCTGATTTTAATATCTGTTTAGCATTTTTGGCCGGTAACTGATGCGGTCATACATGCTTGTTTACAATATTTTAAAGCTTAACATAACATTATCAGTAACATAGGGTCTCACAGATAACATTTAATCGTTGATTTCAGCAGCTGTAAGCTACTGAATCTTTGTTATACGCATACATATGTCAAGTATGGAAAAAATCTGTGTAGCTATGTAAAAAGATGCCTAGCAAAATAATTTTATTTATTTATTTATTTATTGGCGGGAAAGCAGAGAAGGTGACGCTTCCATTTAATTAAAGCCTATATGCCGTGCACTTCCGAAAATTTGAGTTATACGACTTAAAATTTTTGCTGCCCTGTTTTGTATGGAGCAGACCCCGAGGTGAGTCTACTGTAATGCAATTTTCTCAAAAACTTATGGATAGGATTGAATGAAACTTGGCAGGATATAACTACAATATATGTCCTTTATCCTGGCATACCACTTATATTGGCACACTTCAGATTTGCCGAGATATTGGAAAAATTGTGAAAACCCGATTTTTCAAAGGCTTTTTTTTAATAGATCCAAAGGTCAAATACCCCCAAAACCAGTAAAAAACATTAGTAAATTTGTTCTTTAGTGTTTATAAACTTTATTTAGTTTGATTAAGTGCCTTATTTAGAAAATAAATAAAATATAAAAAATGTCTCCGTGTTCCATTTTCCCACCGTTCCATTTCGACGCTAACTCACCGACGCTAATTTGACGGACATTGTTTTACCTGCTTTAAAAATAGTTTGGGTCAGGTAGCAAGGGTAAGAAAAATCATAAAAATCATGTTAGGTAGCGTTCCGTCATTAAACCGATGTTCAAGAACAAAAACTTAAATTTTTTAAAATTCCCGCTCGCAAATATCACAAGAAATAGGGGTGCATCTATTTGGCTGTCTATTGTATCGACTGTAATAATTAATTTTTTATATAATCTTCAGAGATAATCATTAGACTTAGGTAAACAGAATATAATTTACAAAATATATATGAATGGGCGAACAGTTAATCGACTGTTTTTGTCATAAAGAATATTAATAATAAATAATATTTAAATATACGTGTCTGGCAATAAAGTTTATATACGATACTATCGATGACTACGACTGTCGAAAGGATCCCATTTTCGGCGTTTATTAATTTTATGACTGCATTATTTTGTCCTTTACGTACCATTTTCTTGATCACCCGAATGGTTTTCGCCCGATCGTCCAACTATATTCCAACGTTTGCCAACACCACAAAGAATACCAGGGAGATCATAATGCAGCTCATTTTGGCGGGCGGTTCGAATTGGCATGAGCTTCAACCCAGGCAAGTGCCTCCGCGCGGAGAGGAACATTCAATGGCGCTCCACACATTGCCGACACCTGGAGCACTTCTCCTCATGCGCCGAATGGGGAGATCAGTTCTCCGTGGAACTTCGCTGGCGTCGGTCGCGGATGCAAATAACGGGACATTGTGGCAAGATCGCCAATTTGGGCGAGGCAAGGCACCAAGGGGGAGGGCGACAGCGAACGTGAGAAATTAGCACTGAGATTGCCGGCGGTGCGAGGCAAGAGCCAGATATCCAGATTTCCAAATAAACAAATCCGCACAAGTGTGAGGCGCACAAGTGCCCACCACACGATCGGACTAATTGCGGGCAGAACGGACTCGGAGTCATCGTTATTGGCACGCCAATGAGTAATTGGCGATCCGCTCAACTCGGCGGATAAGTAATTGGCCCTAGGTCAGCGGTCAGCGGGAGGAGAGCCACATACGTATAGAATCGGTTCGGGAGCACTCGGCAGCTGGAGCCAGCTGCGGTCGGGGCGACCGAAAGTTTATTATTGTTTGGGCCACAAGAGTGTAAACAAGGCAGAAGTGGCGGCGTGAAGATGGAGAACGTGCGCTTCTCGATAATTGTAAGTGACTTACATGGCCTCGGTCCCAACCCCGCTCTTACCACGAACTCATTGCTTGCTTTGGCAGGAAAACGACCTGAAATGGAACTCGGAGAGCGACCAGGCGGCGGACGTGGACCTGCTGCTGGACAAGCGCAGTATCTCGAGCGAGGCCAACAGCGCGGGGGTGTTTAGCGACGAGGCGCATGAGATATTTGCGCGGCAGCAGCAGAACCAGATACTTTGGGAGCTCGATGAGATCGAGGAGACACTGAGCGCGACGCCGAGAGCTAAGCATGTCCTCGAAATGGTCAGGTCCGGCTGCTTTCTGGGTATGTAGACATTAAGAACACAGTTTCTCTCCGCTGTAATGACTGATCGATTCCCGTAGAACTCGTGTCCGACTCCAGCGACTGCAGCCTGGCCCTGATCTGTTGCTCGGTATTCGGCAGCGTGGAGAACATCCAGTACCTGCTGAGCCACTACAACGCTGATCCTAACGCGACCGACAGCCGAGGCCGGACGCCCCTGCACTTTGCTTGCTGTCGCGCCAACGCCCCCATAGCCAAGGTGCTGCTCGACCACGGCTCTGATCCAAATCGCTGGGATGCCAAGAAGGAGGTGACATCACTGCACTGCGCGGCCAGGTGAGTGGCTAAATGACATGAGAAGCTCATGTGCTGGCCGACTTCCCACACATCTACATACATGTGTGTCCAATTAAACGCTTTTTCATTAGCTCCAAGAGCGTCGAGTGCATCCTCCTGCTGCTAAGACGCAAGGCGAGCATCAACATCGGCATTGAAAAGCGCTCCGCTCTGCACTACGCCATCGATGTCAATGCAGTGGAGTGTGCCGAGATCTTGCTGAAATACGGAGCCGATCCGAACACTCCACAGGTCTATACGGAGACGCCTCTGCATACGGCCAGCGCTGCCGGATTCGCCAAGTGTGTACAGCTGCTCCTCGACCATAACGCCGATGTACGATCGCAGTTTGGGGAGGGTAAGGTCACAGCCTTGCACTTGGCTGCGGAAAACGACTACGTGGAATGCGCCCGCCTGCTTCTGGAGCATCGTGCGGAGGTGGACTGTCGCAATGCTAGCCACCAGACGCCCCTTCACCTGGCCTGCCTCTCGCAGTCCATCGGTACCGTCGATCTCCTAATAGCCTATGGCGCCAATGTGAACGCCGTCTATCGGGACGGGCGTACGGCACTGCACGCAGCCATTGTGAAGCAATCCCGTTGCCTGGACTGCTGCAACGCCCTGCTAAAGGCGGGGGCGGATGTGAATAAGGTGGGCCTATAAACTATTTCAACTACTTTTTGATGAAGTCTTCTAATGGTTGAGTGACAATAAATTCTTAAGTATCATCAACATTAAACGTGGATATTCAAAAAAGATAATTAAAACCCTGCAAGGGTATAAACAAAACAGATCTCTGCAATCGAGAAATATGACTATAAATCTTTCTATATGTCTTTTTAATGGGCTACTTACCACTTTTAATGTACAACATGTGAGGACAACTTTGTAGATTATTGCCAACTATGTACATATTTGAGACATATAAGATATTTTGTAATATTTCCGAAATATGTTTAATCCGCTTTGTTTACTTGCAGGCTGATAACTATGGTTATACTCCGCTCCACATTGCAGCCCTTAACGAGTTCAGTAGCTGTGTGTACACGTTCATTGGCAAGTGTTAAGGACAGGGTCATGGCACTGTACCCAAGCTAATGGCTTCATTTTGTCGTCCACAGAGCACGGAGCAGATATTACAGCCCGCACCGACGGACACGTCTCGGCCCTGTCCTTTATAGTGCGTCGAACTCCAGAGATAATACCAAAGCTAATGCAGAAACTAGACCGTTCCATAAAGGCGAACGACCACGAAATCGGAGACGTGGACTGCCAGATTAAGCTGGACTTCCGGCTCCTGGTGCCCAGCTCTTCAATGGAGCGAGGCGAGACGGAGCTGCTTCTCTCGCTGATTGAGGTCGGCCAAAAGCGGATCCTGATGCACCCACTCTGCGAGACGTTTCTCTTCCTTAAGTGGCGTCGGATCCGCAAGTTCTTCCTTATGAGCTTGGCCTACCACACGCTCTTCGTGCTCCTCTTCACGCTCTACGTGATTCGGGTCTTCGTCCGGTGCTGCAAGGAGGGCGAGGAGTGCCTGGCGCCGGGCTACGTTTCCACCATTGGATATTTGGTGATAATCCTGAACCTCATCCTGCTGGGCAAGGAAGTGTTTCAGATGGCGCATGGCCTGCACGGCTACGCCAAATACTGGGAGAACTGGCTGCAGTGGACCATTGTCTTCGGAGTGCTGCTATGTGTTTCGCCCAAGATCCTCCAAACAGGGGACTTGTTCGCAGTGCCCGTCTGGCAGCATCACGTGGCAGCTGTGGTCATCCTGCTCGTCTGGCTGGAGCTGATGATGTTGGTTGGCCGCTTTCCCATCTTCGGCGTTTACGTCCAAATGTTTACGAAAGGTATGTTATTTTTTGTTGCTGCGAGAATCGGATCCCCAGCGTTAATCCTCCTGGAAAATGTTTTATTTCAGTGGCCGTTAACTTTGGTAAATTTCTGCTGGCGTACATATGTTTGCTGGTGGCTTTCGGTCTAAGCTTTGCGGTGCTCTTCAATGATTATCCGGCCTTTGAGAACATTACGTGGACATTTCTAAAGTCCATCACCATGATGTCCGGCGAGCTAGAATTCGAGGATATATTCTACGGGGACTACGCCGTGAAATTCCCAGTCACCGCTCATATCATTTTCCTGTCCTTCGTGCTTCTCGTAACAGTGATTTTGACCAATTTAATGGTGGGCCTGGCCGTCAGCGACATTCAAGGGCTGCAGGTCAGCGCCACTCTGGACCGTCTGGTGCGCCAGGCGGAACTGGTTTCGCGCCTGGAAAGCCTGTTCTTCTCGCGCCTACTGCGGAGTGCGCCGACTAACTTAATCCAGTTGTGCAAACGGAGCGCCCTCCTGCGCACCTCCCGTGACAAGCTGCAGTTTACAATTCGGCCCAACGATCCCCGGGACAACCAGCTACCCGAAGACATAAAGCTGAACATTTACAAACTGGTGGCCGAAAGGCGAGACAGGAACCAGAGCCTGCGTCGACGCCAGTTTGAGAACAACTACAACTTCTTTAGCCGAAGTCTGCAGCGCCAGCAGGAGCCTCTTCAGAGGGAGTCTTTGCAGCCAGAGCCGGCCTTCCCGGTCCCGAACAAGGCCCCCCAGAATCTCTTCCACATGCACGAGCTGCTGCGGCCCCGATCCGCCACTAATGTGCCGCAGCAGTTGCGCCAGGAGCAGGAGGGAGCTGTCCAGCTAAAAAATCAGGTGAACGTTCTCAGCGCGGTACAAGCGGAGGTGCAGGCGATCAAGACTCAGCTGGGGGATCTGGCGGTCAAGTTTGAGAGGTTCTCGGAGAACGCCACCCGCAAGCTAAACTACAGCGCTGACGAACTGTGTCGCCTGAGGCAGCAAGGTCAATCGACGGCCTCCAATCACAACACACACCGACACCATCGCTGAGGAAGCATGGGAATATATTTAAATTGTAATCGTAACTTATGATTAAAGCGCCTGATTGTGACCCAAAGCGCGTATTTCTAGGCAGTTCCTAAGTGAGAAACTTGTCATTGCTCTGATTCCAGACGAGGGTGTCCTCGCTGGGCAGCTCTTCGCCTGGGTTAATGCGCGTCCATGTCTGCGTCATCGGATTGTAGGCAAAGTTCTTCGAGTTGGGCGGCGGCGGAGGAGCGGTCTGGGTAACGAGAGGAGGGCGCGTGATTGGCACGATGTTGGGGAATGCGTTGACAGCACTAGGTCTTTCGTTGTTGCTGATGTACTCCACCTGGGACTTTGGATTCGAGTTCTCCACTGGTGCGCCTAGCACCAGGACCAGCAAGGGGCACCAAACGGCAACGAGAGCTGAAAAGGGGCAACGACCAGGGGGCTTTAGCCATGTTTAAAGCGAGACGACGTGTGACCTCCGACTTACTGCACAAGTGGGCCATCTCTGGGTTACAATATAAATCGCAGAACAATGGAAACCCGGGATTATGTGTGTGGCGAAGCAACCAAATAGACAAACAACCCGATTGCGACTGTCGCAGTGACTTAAGAGAGCCCGAGATTCGGATTAAGCTGGGGTCGGGAGCCGGCCTTTAACATGCCAGAGATACAGATACGAGCGTGGTCTTGAATGTTTGTGTATTTCATTTTATTCGCTGACGTCACTGGCCAGACGAACGATTGAGCAAAAAGCTGGATGCTGGATGTCAACTTCTCTCTCATCTCTGGCGGCTTCAGGTTCGGCAAATTCCCTGATGCACTCGCTGGATATCTGTGAGCGGAGATTATTATCAGATCAGGAGCAGCACTAAGCAGTTGATCTGAACTTACCCAAGCCACAGGTCACGGCGCAGTTGAACTTATTCTGATTGTAGTAATTGTTGTTGTCGCTGCCACATATGGGGTTGTACTCGCTGGTCGTGGGACAGGTCTGGAGGCAGGCCAGGTACCGCGGCTCTTCATTGGCTGGCGTTGCAGCAGTGGTCGTGGTGCTGCTGCTGCTCCCCGGGACTTGAGGGAACTGGGGCTGCCTGCCCGGTATCTGCGGACGGAGCCAGGGATTCTGCTGTTGATTCAGCAGCCATCGGTCATCTTGAGGGCCAAGCTGGGGGTAGCCTTGTACCGCGCCTAGCAAAATAAGGGCCAGGCCTAGAGTAGCTTATCATTAGTTAAGGTCACTGATTCTAATGCCAGCTGAAACCCACCAAATATTCCAAAGCAATCCATATCAGTAAAGCCGAATGCGTGCGCTACACTCTGAAACTAAGACACTTCTGAAGCCCACAGCCAAGCGCCGCTTCCTATTTATAAGCCAGAGCCGAAGTGAGCACCTAAACCGATTATCGAAATAGATTCCCGGTGTATGTGGCGACGCGGCGCGCACAAAGGAACTGTTTTGTGCGTTCGAGGCCTCGAGAACCGAAGTAAAACCAGTATTGGGATTTCACTGTCAATGCCAATGACCACGGAGTTCAGGCAGTTGGGGGCTATAGCTATTTGTTCGATTTTTGTTTTTATTAAGTTGGATATCCTGCAATTTGGTTAATTTTCACAATTTAATGTACATTCCATATACATTTTTACAGCGTTTGTCGTTAGGTGTTAGCATCACAGAGTCAATTTTGGCCAAGCTCATCGCCTGGTCCAATAGTCAGTAATGATATTCAAAGGGCAGTATAAAGGAGCGGATTGGGATCGTGGTTGTGGATTGGGCCGTTTATAGGCTGTCTTGTCTCATGGCAAATACCCTCTGCTGTTGGTGCTGGTGCTGCTGTTGTTGGTGACGTTGCTGCTGCTGCTGCTGGTGATGATGTTGGTGTTTCTGCTGTTGCTTCCTCCGGCTGTTGTCGGATCCACTTGGATGCTGCTGCTCCTTGTTTGCCTGGGCCCGCGGGTCGCCCATGGTTAGGACTCCGGTCAGCTTGTTGTCCCAAATCATCAGGCGAATGGGTACTACAGAGAGGAGCTGAAGCTTGTGCGGCTGTTTCATGTTTCGCTCCGCAATTAGGATGTAGTTGGGCGCATGCTGTGTGTCGACGAGTACCTTTTGCATCTTAAAATTGATGCTGATAACGTGTCCCGACTCCAGGGTGACCACATTCATCATGTGCTGAAAAATCTCCATGACCACAGCCTTCATATGGATGACTTGCTTGTTGCGCACGTAGCGCTTGAAGAACAGGTTGCCGGAGTCGTCTCCGGCCATTTTAGCGCTGTACTTGCGCTCGTTCGCCAGCTTTGTCAGCGCGTGGAGCTCGTCCGAGCTTCGTCCGGGCGGCGGGCAGTATTTAAGTGCGGCTGCCAGCAAACTATAATGGAAGAAGGAATATCAGTGGAAGACCAAAGATCTAAGGCCACGGGCCAAAAACTGTAGCAATTACCGATGCACCATTATGTCCGGATACCGACGAATGGGGCTGGTGAAGTGCGTGTAGATCGGAATGGAAAGGGCATAGTGCCAGAGATCTGCCGGCTCCGTTTTTCCTTCGCTGCAGAAGTACCTACAAAATAAAACGGAAGCAAGTCAAAAGCTGGACCTTATACAAATAAAGGGTGACTTACGTTGCCCTGGCCATTGGCTTCATCAGCAGCTGACTGAGACATGCATTCATTGCAACGGGATTGGGCGCCTCGTTGCACAGCCGTACCATACTTTCCTGGAGCGCCTTCGAAGAGGAATAGTCCAGTTCAAAGCCCAGGGCCACCAGTTTCTCCCGCAGCGCCTTCAGAGATTTTGTGAGTGGCGGCGGGTGGTTGCGCAGCACAGCTATATCGGGGTAGGAATCGTGGATAAAGCGCGCCACCGCCTGGTTGGCCAGCAACATGAACTCCTCGATCATGCGGTTCGCCTCACGCTGCTTTTCCACTTCGAATGCCATCGGTTCGCCACTAATTGGGTCGAGGACAAAGCGCAGCTTGGCGTTGTTGATTGTGAGGGAGCCGTTGTCGAAGCGCACCTTGCGCATCGAGCTGGCGATCTGGTGCAGCAGCAGAACCCTCTTGACAATGTCGTCGGCCCGAAAGCCGTTTAAAATGGTCGGGAAGTCGTTGTTGTTAAATCGCTCGTTGGGATTGTCGATTATCTTTTGGGCGTGCTCATAGGCGAGCTGCGTGCACGAGTTGATGACTGTTCGGGCGAACGTTGGCTTCTCCTGCAGCATGACCCCCTCCCCATTCATCCTCCAGAAGACCGAAAAGGCATACTTGTCCTCGCCGGGCAGCAGAGAGCAGCGCATGCAGAGGGTCTGGGGCAGCATGTGAATCACCTCGTTAACCAGATATATGGACGTGGAACGCTCCTTGACGATGTTGTCCAGCTCGCTGTCCTCCATGAGGTAATGCGATACGTCGGATATATGGACGCCGACCTCGTACTCGTTGTCGGCCACCTTCTCAATAGAAACGGCGTCATCTAGATCGCGAGCAGTCATTGGATCTATGGTGAATATGCACTTCTTCCGCATATCCCTGCGCTGAACCAGATCCTTCGCGCTCACCGCAGCCGCCGGCTGGGAGTACATGTCATTGAAGCGCTGATCAAACGGCTTTATGTCGCGGAGGCCATTGTGAAAAAGAATGGCCTTCAGTTCGTCCTCAAGGTTGCCTACACGGCCGACCGGCTGGATAAGCTCCGCAATGCAGTGCCCGTTGCAGTCCGTCTCGAGTATGTGGGCCAGGTAGAGCAGGCCGGAAACCTCCCCGGCTGGCATGGTGCCTATATGGGCGGCACAGGCGTCCTGCGGCACATAGACCATGGGCACGCGTAAGTCGTACGGGCGGAACTTGTAAAACAGTTGGTCGTCACAGAGCCTGATGGGGTTCGTGAACGATATGGTGCCTACAATCTGGCGCAGTTCCGTCTGCTTGGTGATGGCAATGACGAAGGCCTTGGGACAGTTGTCCGAAGAAATGACCACCACATTGTCCGCATCCGCGTCAGAGTCCTGAGACTCCGTATCGTCCGAGAGCTCTTCATCGTCCGCTGAAAGAAGCAAGGCTTGAGTCAATCTATCCCGAATCTCACACATAAACTCTTACCCAAGGATATAGAGGGCTTTCCGCCCGTGATTCTCCCTGGGGCAGGCAGTAACTCGGGCTCGGCGGGCCTAGAACTGTTGCCATTTAGAACAAAGGCCCGCACCTTGTCCCCCTCGAATGCGTAGCGCCGGGCCACTGGCAGAAGAACTATGCCATCCCTTTCGAGGGCTTCACGATCGTTGGACATCGTGATGAAGGCCTGCCTGTTGTTCTTGCGGTTGACCCGAATCTCCTCCTCAACGATGCGACCATAGCCAGCCGCTGCGAGGAGCTGGGCGTGCGCTTCCAGGTCGGAAAAGTTGCCAGAGAAGAGCATTTCTGGCGGAAGTGGCTGGTCCGTGCCCACGTGGTGCTGGACTATCTTGTTTATATACGAACGCATGGCCTTTAGCTCGGTCTTCTGTGACTGGGTGGTCGAGCTCTTGTCGGTGCTGTCGCGTTTCCTGCGATTCCGCTTCCGACCATGCCCCGACTGCTGCGGCTGATGGGCACCGGCGTTGTTGCTGCTTCCGCTCGAGACTTCTGAATCGTTACGCCGGCGTCCCTCCATTTGCTGCTGCTGCATCTGCCTCCGAATCATCTCGCTTCCACCATCAATTCGATGGGGCAGCTGACGAAGCAAGTTCTGAGGCGGCATCTGTGCCGGAGTCCTAGTGGAAGTCCACTCCATCTGCGAGAGCACCTCGCTCTGGCGTATCAGCTGACCGGCATATGCATTGACATCCGGGTAGACCACGCTGAGTGTCTTAATCATTCCCTGGAGAGCATCTACCTCATTTCTGAGCGTTCGCTTCGACTTCTTGCTTTGGATGGAAGCTGGTTGGGCGTTCCCGGGGTTTTGTCGATTCGGGAGGATCTGCATTGGCGGCGGATGGCTGTGTGGCGGCGGCTGGGCAGTCATCTGCATAGGCATCGGGTAGGAGGGCATCTGCATTGGCAGGTACTGCATCGGCATGGGTATGGCAATCGGAATCGAGCCTTGTCGGTTTACAGCCTGCGAGGGCCCTGGCATCAGCTGAGGCTGCATGAACACAGTGGTAACGGCCGCTGTGGCTGTGGCTGTGGCTATGGCTGCTGGCTGCCTGCCCCCGGACGAGCTCATTTCCCACTGCACCTGCTGGAGGCGGGCGACCAGTAGTTGGGAGCGCTGGCGGATTTCCTCGACCTTCAGTACATCAAGGGCTGTTGGACAGGTGGAGCCAGAGACGGAAGTGGAGCCGGAGCCCCGCTCCCTGTCCCTAGCCACGTCGGCGCTTGACGTCTCCGACATGCTCGACAGGAGTTCAGCTGGTTGTTGGGGCAGAATGGTCTCTGAAAGTCGTAGTTAATGCCGCTGGGCTCTGAGCAGGACGATGAAAAGTGAGGTGCGATGAAATTTGAAGGCAAATTGAATATTTTCACGAAATTACACACGAGTGTAACCGTATTGCGGGAATTTTCGGAAGTTTAGCCAGCTGGCCGCACTGGAGATAAGTCACCGAAATGAACGACGGTAGGTGGTTTTGTGTATAACTTTACATTTATGTAAACAAATTTAAAAGAAAATCTGATCCGGCAGAGGAAATTATAAAGCAGCGTCTACTGATCGACGGAGACGGCACTGGGGAGGACCGGCGTCTGAATGTGCTTCTCAAGCACTTCCTCAAGTGGGCCAATGGCAAGAACGATTCGCCGGAAACCAGGTAAATGTGACCCGCGCCAGCCTGTGCCATGCAAATCTTCTCAACTTTAATCCTAAATCCCAGTCAGATCATGTACGACCGCCTAATGGCCCATTTCGCCCAGTGCAAGCTGACTGCGATGAAGAACGTACAGACGCTGCAGATGATCAACGCCGAGGGGGAGCACTACCGGCAGCTGGTGGGCCAGCACGAGGAGAGCATTGGACTGGCAAAGGAGGAGATTAAGGCCAGCAAGAAGGAGCTGGTCACCGCCAAGCAGATCCGCAAGAACAAGATGGAGTACGACCTGCTGGCCTCGCTTATCGAGGAGCAGCCGGACCGCAACGGCACTCAGGGCCAGATCGAGACAATTCGGAAGGAGATCGATGTGCTGGTGCAGAAGAAGCTCAAGATGGAGCGCAAGTTCCAGAAGCGCCGCAACGACTTCACCCTGCTCATGTACACCATCCACGAGCTGGAGCAACAGCTGGACCAGGAAAACAGTTCATCTTCCTCCTCGTCGTCTACCGACAACGAAGCGCCCTCTGAGCCGGATCTCGACGACAACGGCATAATGGAGGTCAGCGACGAGGACGACGAACTTGCCATTATTAGTCCTACCAAGTTCGACGGAGTGCGCGGTGAGCCCAAGTTCGCCTCAGTCTCCACGGAGGACTCTAAGGCCATGTCCTTGGAGGAGGATGCTGTGCTGGAGCTGAGCATAGATAAGGACGAACATGACGTAGATGTAGCAGTGGCCAGTTAGAGGCGAATTGAATATAGATAAGAGAAATAAAATGGGGAATCTTCAATCTCAGTTCATATTTCAATTTTCGATTTCGAATCTACTCCATTCCCTCACAATTTAGGGGTAGGTATTTAGCCCGCATCCAGGTACGGTCACATTGTAGCCCAGGCATTTTAGCCAAAGGAAAAGTTTCGCCAAGCCATTGTGATTCGATAATAAGAATCATTTAAAGCACGCTTTTCCAGTGACCCAAAGTGTTCATCACCACTTCGCCATGATGACGGACGACAAGAGGTATGTGGGCCAAGGCGGCTGATTGCGCCAAGCAAGTGCTCGTGTATGTATTTATGTGTACTTACTGATTCTGGCTTCTGGGGCTCCGATACCACCCCGCCCGCCCTCTCCTTCTCAATTTTCCGAACCAAGCAGCTACGATTCCAGCAATAGCGAGTCCGAGGAACGCAGGGCCAAGCACAAGAAGCCAAAGAAGCATAAAAAACACAAGAAGTCGTCGTCGTCGGGCAAAAGCGAGAAGGAGCGGCATGCCCACAAGAAGCACAAAAAAGCCAAGAAGCGCCTTCACCGCCAAAGCGAATCCTCCAACGACTCAGACGCGCCTGAAGCCAAGGCCAAGACTAAGCTGGCGAAGAGCACCGGGCTAAGCAGCAAGTTCACGGAGATCATGCAGAAGGCCAGTCGCAACGGCGCCGACTTCGCCATCTCCAAGTCCTTGCTGCCCACAGATCCGTGCAGCCTTGTTGAGGAGATTACCAAGACCATTCAAAACAAGGTGCTGCCCGTCCTGGAGGTGGCCAGTTCGGGCAGCGAGAGCGATGTGTAAGTATCGATGGCGGTGGATAAACGCTGCCCAGCAGTTGGATATAATGCTACGCTTCCATGTTTATCGTTTCAGCCCCGTTGACGTGGCCAGTCCGGTCATTGCTCCTATTTTAGAGGACGAACTGAATTTAGAGGACTTGATGCGACAGAAGGCACTGCTGCAGGCACGCCTGGGCGCCTATATGTCGGACCCAGAGGCAGATGAGAGAAGCGATTCCCACAACCATTCGCACCAGCATTCGAAGTCTGCGCAGGCCAAGCCGGTGGCCAAGAAGGGCACCTCTGCATCGCCGCTCCCGCCTCGGACCCAGGGGCAGGCGCAGGCGCAAGCGATGACAACCAGCAAGTCTGCAGCGCCGCTGGCTACTGCAACTAGTAAACATGCTAATATAAAACAGTCTAGAACGCATAACTCAAATGAATCCGATGTTATATTGTTGGATGATTCTAGTGGAGGCCAACGCACGCCCTCGCCTACACCCGAGAAGCGAAGACGCCACGTATCCCCGTCCCCGGCAGCGCCAAGGAGCCGCATCCGCGATGACCCGGCTCACGGGCGCCGAGAACGACGTTCGAGAGAGAGGGAACGAACGCCGCCCCGCCGCCGCGTAGCAGAACTGCCGCAACAATTACAGGCCCCGCCACGTAGTCGCAACCGCAACATGGAGGATTTGCGGCAGGAGATCAACCGTGACAAGCAGAGGGAGCGACGCGAGCACAGTCGGGATCGGGACACTAATCGTGAAAGAGACCGGGACCGAGACGGTGGCCGACGTGGCACCGAGAGACCGCAGCAGCCGAACGACATGCGTGCAGGGCGTGCCCGGGAGCGAGAAGGTCGGCCAAATCGCCAGCGATCGCACAGCCGCAGTAAGTTTGAGTCGGATAGGCGAAGGGAGCGCGAGCGGCACGGCGACAGAGATCGTGGTGTCTTTGAACGTGGCGGCGGTGGACGTGGTGGAGGACGCGGTGGCCCTGACAAAGCAGCCAGTGACCGGGATCGATACAAGGGCTCGCTGAGCGAGGGGCAGAAGAAACATGAGAAGGAGAGCAGTGACGAGGACGTTAATCTGGACATTGACATTGACGAAGATGACGACGACGAGGAGCGCATTATTGAGCAGCGTCGCAGAAAACGCGAAGAACTTCTAAAGGTGGGTAACGTCTGCCTGTTTTAGGCTTCGGTGAATCTGAAATGGCTCTTATTTTCCAACAGAAACTGGGCACCGGACACGATTCACCAACGCCACCCCAAAACTCCAATTCGTACGAGTCGCGCAGTACTTCACCCGGCTCCTCCCAGCGGGATCGTCCGCCTAGGACTCCCACGCCCACGCTACAACTATTGGATAGCAGCCAAAAGAGCAGTGCCGGCAAGGAGAAGCGAAACGAGTGGGACATGTTTGCCGAGCAGGACGTTGATTCCAATTTCGATGTGAGTCGCAGGCTTGTAAATTTCACTCCCTAAATCCGGCACCGGCGAAGCAAATAACTAACCATACCACTTTCAAACTATTTACCACAGTCACCCAACACGATAGTGCACAACAAACACCAGCACGAGAACCCCGCCCTCACCGACAACTGGGACGACGCTGAGGGCTATTACCGAGTGCGGATCGGCGAGGTGTTGGATAATCGCTACCTAGTGAACGGCTACACGGGTCAGGGCGTCTTCAGCAATGTCGTGCGTGGCCGGGACCAGGCTCGGGGACAGGCCAATGTCGCCATCAAAATCATACGTAACAACGAAATAATGTAGGTGTTGCCAATCCTCTGCTCCTAGTTTAAGTCAATATTATAAGTGAACTTCTGTTTAATCGTAGGCACAAAACCGGCCTCCGAGAGTTGGAAATTTTGAAGAAGCTGAACGACGCCGATCCGGAGGATCGATTCCACTGCCTCCGCCTGTACCGTCACTTCTTCCACAAGCAGGTAACTCTAAATGGCAACAGTTCAAGTCTGAATGAGTCCAAGTTTTCGTTTGTTTATTCCTGGTGTAGCATCTGTGCATGGTTTTCGAGCCTCTGGCAATGAATCTGCGCGAGGTACTCAAGAAGTACGGCAAAAATGTGGGCCTCCATATCAAGGCAGTGCGCAGTTACACGCAGCAGCTGTTCCTCGCCCTGAAGCTGCTTAAAAAGACGGGCATTCTGCATGCGGACATCAAACCGGACAACATATTGGTGAACGAGAATAACCTGATACTGAAGCTGTGCGACTTTGGGTCTGCTTCGGCCATCAGCGACAACGAAATAACGCCGTACTTGGTGTCGCGCTTCTACCGCTCTCCAGAGATCATTTTGGGCATACCCTACGACTACGGCATCGACACCTGGTCGGCCGGCTGTACCATCTACGAGCTGTACACTGGCAAAATCCTATTCAGCGGGAAGAGCAACAACCAAATGCTTAAGTTCTTCATGGACGTTAAGGGCAAGATACCGAACCGCATTGTGCGCAAGGGCCAGTTCAGGGAACAGCACTTTGATCAGAGCTGCAACTTCCTCTACCACGAGATAGATAAGCTCACGGAAAGGGTAAGGGTGAACTGCAGTTCTTTGACATTTCTTATGCTCATCCTTTTTATTGTTTCGCAGGAGAAGATTGTTGTGATGCCGGTGGTTAAGCCGTCGCGCAGCTTGCAACAGGAACTGATTGCTGACCAAAACCTGCCAGACGACCAGAACCGCAAGGTCACTCAACTCAAAGATTTGCTTGAGAACATGTTTGCCTTGGATCCAGCCAAGCGGATCTCCCTTAACCAGGCTCTGGTCCACCCCTTTATCCAGGAGAAAATGTAGAGGCGATGTGAGCTGAAGTCGGCGCATACACGTAATTTTATTTTGCATAGTCAGTAATACGCCCAGATCGCGAGTTAGTTACCAGTTACCCGTACGCACGATCCATAAGATTGCTTATGCGACGCGTTTCGAGAACAGAATTAAGAAAGATTTATTCTCATATATCTGGATAATATTACGCAAGTGGTCACAAAGCAGCATGCATGTAGCTTGAGTGTACATACATTTATAAGTATTTTAATGCCCCTAAATAATGTATAAAATGCATATGACCGACCTATGTATTTCTCCTACACAATATATCACTATTTGAAGCTATGCCATGCCTAGGCACAGTTTCGTTTTATCTGTTCCGAGAATATTAATAATGTGTACTACATTTTCAGTTTGCCGCTGATCACGGAAGAACCTTCCATGTGGCCGACGCAATCGGTAATAATTTATAAACACGACCTTGAAGAGGAGAATTACTTCCCCTCGAGTTTAACATGTCCCTCCGATTAATGATTCAAAATTGACCATTTTTAAACCAACGTTTTTTATTTCCATAGTCTGAACATAAATAATAACCCTACAATATTATCTCCTAGTTTCTGTAAAGATTTGTTTAGTCTTTACAGCATAATTTCTTTTAAATTAAAGGCTGTCCTTACGAGGAATAGAATAAAGGCTTCGACATGTCGAAGAAAGCTTAGGCATTAGGCTTTTAACTGCCCGACTAGTTGTCACAGTTTAAGCTTCTCTCCTAAACACACATAATATTAATGACAGATTTTCTTTAAACTTCCAGCTTGACTGCAAGAGCCGATTGCCTTTCGCTGCCAATTTGGTAATTACTGAATGGGGAGAGTGATCTTCAGGTAAGTACTATTCCACTTAATTTCGTAGTGAACATTCACGCACGTACTAATTCTGGTTCAATAACAGTCTTCAATTGACGGAATCCGAGTCCAGGTTGTCGGTGGGCATGGGTAGAGCTAGGGCTTCCTGAAGGGTCTCGCTCGAGCACAAGCTGTGGAGCTCGGGCGG
The DNA here is from genome assembly GCA_008042485.1 of Drosophila mayri. Lineage (NCBI taxonomy): Eukaryota > Metazoa > Arthropoda > Insecta > Diptera > Drosophilidae > Drosophila > Drosophila mayri. The sequence continues at coordinate 165,234 of VNJN01009119.1, forward strand.
CCGCAGCTCGCTCTTTAGCAAGAACTTGACTCTCTTGGGCTTCCAGTTGTTGCCCGAATAGGGGTCCCGCAGCAGACCGAAGGCGCACTCGAACACTCCAACGCTGCTCTCGGCAGTGTGCAGGGTACCGCAGCAGAGCACCAAGACCTGACCGTACGCATCCATGCGACCCTGGATGCCGGCGTGCGTTAAGTTTGGATTAAAATGGAAGCCGAATTGCTGCTTGGCGCCGGTTAACGCCGCCAGAACTTCTGTAGCCGTGGTGCATTCCAGCTCATTGATCCCGTCGCTGGCCATTATAGTCATGTGCAAAGTCGCGTCATTCCAGAGGTCCACAAGGCTGAAGGTGTTGGCATTAAAGGCTTCAAAAAACCATTCGCCAAACTTCCTCGCAATCGTGTGAATGGGATAGTCCTCCTCGCTACGTATTGTATCTGCGGGGACAACAGCCTGGCTACCAGACGAAGAAGAACCCTGGGTACATTCTTGACCCCAGTAGTTGATTACCTTGGTAACTAGGTCCGGCTTGGTGAAATCTGTGGATAGGTCTGGCACTCTTGAGGTCAAGTACTTGAACAACATTTCCCTGGTTATGGCGCGCTTCGAAAGCAGTATGTAAATGTCCGGAAGGTGAGCGATTAGGAGTCCCAGGGCTTCTGTAAGCATAAAACTGGCAACTGAAGAACTTCCTGATAGAATGTAGTCCCCAATAGCAAAACGCACCCTGTGGATCATCGATCTTGCAAACATTTTTGGTAGTTGCTTTGGCCAGCTGGATCAAGACCGGCGAATTCTTCTCGTTTACAAGGAGATCCTGGAGACCCTTCTTGTGCTGTTCAGAAATGGGCATGGTCCAGCGCAATCATCTACTATATTTTTAATACCGGCTCCTGTATTGGCCAACTTTTGCGTTCTTCTGCAACTAAAATGTTTGTTTTTATGAAAAAGTGTTGCCACACTCACGAGAATGATAAACACATAGTTCGCTGTGAATGTCAGATTATGCGAGTGTTTTTCACGAACATTTAGATGTCCGTCAAATTAGCGTCGGTGAGTTAGCGTCGAAATGGAACGATGGGAAAATGGAACACGGAGACATTTTTTATATTTTATTTATTTTCTAAATAAGGCACTTAATCAAACTAAATAAAGTTTATAAATACTAAAGAACAAATTTACTAATGTTTTTACTGGTTTTGGGGGTATTTGACCTTTGGATCTATTAAAAAAAAGCCTTTGAAAAATCGGGTTTTCACTATTTTTTCAATATCTCGGCAAATCGGAAGTGTGCCAATATAAGTGGTATGCCAGGATAAAGGACATATATTGTAGTTATATCCTGCCAAGTTTCATTCAATCCTATCCATAAGTTTTTGAGAAAATTGCATTACAGTAGACTCACCTCGGGGTCTGCTCCATACAAAACAGGGCAGCAAAAATTTTAAGTCGTATAACTCAAATTTTCGGAAGTGTGCGCATATGCACGGTATACTGGCTTACTAAGGAAGGATTAGAGAACATTTGGTGAGAATTTCATAAGTTTCTATCCATACGTTATTTAGAAAATCGCACAACAGTGGGTGGTGTGTGAGGGCTGATAACATAGGCGCCAACTATGTAATTTGAACCAAATGTGAACTAGCAGCGAACCAGGCATAGGAACCGTTTCCCAGCAGAACAAATGTTTTATCTTTTCAAGAGTGACCCCTGATTTT